>CM062829.1:4102885-4172826 GCA_031772345.1 Himalopsyche anomala
AAGTGCACGAAGAATTTCTAAACTGGTGTTTAATTGACATAATATAATATTAATTAAAGAAATTGTTTAGGAAAAACCTTTATTTCAGTCTTTTTTCTTAGTTTTAATTTTTTACAAGGTCATTCTTTTCAAAATTAAAAGCTAAATTTAGATACTTATTTGGCATTTGCAGTTTGTGGTCCTTTTGATAGAATGTGTATCAAGTTTGATACATTGTGATTATCGAAAAAAACCTGTTTTGGAAAAACTGTGGGTTATGTCCTTTTTTCTTTTCACAGTCGATATAATATGTCTGTATATTTTGAATTTTATTTTTTCTAGAGCGAGTTATAGAGAGAAATGAACAGGTGAGAAATTTTATGGATACTCAGCCAAAACTAGCGCATCCAATCCCAGATACTTTTATTTGATCCCAGGATTTAGGGGTTCACCATTATTTCGGATTTCTGAATTAGAGATTCTAAATAAATGACCTTTTTTGGCTCGATGACTTGAAAATGTTGATAATTGACAGATTCTACAATTGTTGAAAAATGTGAGATTTTTTTTGTATGTCCTTCCTAAGAAAAAAATTGCTAATCGAGAGAATTTACAGTTATTCAGAAGCGTGACAGTTTTTTTTTAGTTACGACTGCCAGTGACTAGAGCGCAATTTTTTTAGTGGATTATAGTAAATCTTAAAATTAAAATAAATCCTGATTACGAACTCGAAAAATTGGTCAGATTCCGGGATTGGAGGTCCTAGTCACAACATGTTCTGACGACACAGTTCAAGTTCATATGTGTACTTGAATGCCTAAAGATGCCGAAAGGCGATACCCAGGTCGTTAGTGACAAAGCATTTTGAAGTGGAGAGCGTGTCAACGATTCGAATTTAAAATTGAAATTCGACCAAGCACCTTAAGTCGAAATTTTCAATTTAAAAAAAAATATACGCTGACACCTGCCCTAGAGGATTACAGCTCGGCCACGGTTGATTGGTTGTAACCCCAAAGCAACACCGAAATTCCGCCATTGTATATACGATTTAATTTAGTTGTTACATTGGCACACTGTGTTATACATACATTTTTTTCATCAATCACCTGTCGACGCCTATTAGAGATCACTTAGTATGACGGGCTTTGCGGGTCATTGAACAAACATACATAACTGACAGGTAATAATGATCAACTGTTGCGCACCCATTCATGGTTATTCATAAACAAAAGAATAGTAAGATGTACATCGTGAGAGAACGATGCTTTAGGAAGCCAAGACCCGCCCAGGGAGTGAGTGCATTTAAAAAAGTTATCAGGGAAAGAAATAATCAGTCTCTTGAACATATCCACTGTTAAATGGGGGGTTACGTGAGAAATTAGCCAACCACTACTAGCCGTATACTTCTGTCACTCTCTCCGAAAAAGTGAGGTTTTCTACAGCATAACCGGCAGTTCTCGTAAGCAAACTTCTGTTTAGATAAGTTCTATACATATGCTACCGTTTTTTTTATGTGAATAGTTAAAATTTTGTACATTTCTATGCGTCACTTCGGGCATTCAAATGGACGGATGAATCTAACAAAACTGACGTAAAATAGAAAAAAAATCGTGTGCATAGTACATACTATTAGAATATAAGCTCATCCGTGCACATGAATGTCTGAAGATAGCGAAAAACGAAACCCGGGTCGCTACAAAACATGTGTAAGAATACAAAATTGTAAAGATTAAAATTTTATAATGAAATTCTAAGAAGCACTTTCAGTTGAAATCGTAAATTAATGTAATTTATGTAAATGCATATTTTTACTTGTGGTGTGTTGTGGAAAATAAAAGGTTTCGGAGCACAGGACTATGCGATAAAAATGCGTTTTTCTTTCCGGATGAGAGTTGAGACCGCAAACTTTTTCAGTCCTAGTAAATCATCATTCACCACACAAGACAGCGTTGTCAAACCTTTCGATGGTTTCGACGGTAACTTTGTGGAAGTTCATTTTAATATAAAATTAAAAATAACTTTAATTATTCCACTTATTGTGTAACTAACTGTGACACGTGTTTCGCCATCTAGATCTAGATCATTTCAGAGGCATCTGAATGCATCTAGATGGCGAAACACGTGTCACAGTTAGTTACACAATACTTGGAATAATCAAAGTTATTTTAAATTTTATATGTTGTCAAACCGTATCGCCTTTTCGCCTATCGCGGGTGAGTGCGGAAGAATAAAAATATCACTGTTATCAATTGATAATGCTCGTCATAAACGAAACCGGTCCTGATTTTTTTAAATAAAAGAGGCATTAGTACAAATTAGTGTTTTATTTTTTTAATATAATGCCTTTCCGCCAAGTATTGATAGTGGACAAAAATAAGATATTTTCGTTTGTTTTGAAAATTACAAAAGTAGCGTCACTAAAACCATTGTAACATGCGAACTAAACGTAAAATTGTTATGAAATTTTGACTCGTATTATTTGATGGTTAGTACTTTCTAAAAATCATATGGATTTGCAAAAAGTGATGCTATCTATATGTTACTCTACGACCTTATTGAGTGATGTGTTAATATATCATTATTTTTCAACACTGTTACCCTCAACGGCCCGCGAAAGGTTAGAAAATTGATAAATTAGCCCTTTTTTTCAAAAAGCTTGTGCAATACTGGCTTAAACTGTTTATCGAGCATAATATTGCCGTTTAGTTTATTATACCACGGTCGAGAAAGCTGAGCGTACACCTGACACACGTGCCCGTGTATCGCATTAATGAACACTGAACTAGTTCTATTGTAATATCTCATTTAATTGAATTTGATAGAATTAGATCATGCATATTATTATGATCTATTAATCGGCAATAAAACACACACCTATCTGCGGAAGTAAACATCACGATATAATAACAGTAGTTAAAAGGTTTACGAACTGTCTTAAACTAATGCTTTTACTAATATAAGATTTCGACTGAAGGTGCTCGGTGGAATTTCAATATTAATTTTGATTCGTTCAAATTATATACATTCATACAAGCAAATTACTCACCATTCAAATATGAAGGCATCCCCATGGGTTAATCCATTTCGCTATCTTAGTGATACATTTATTTCTTATATAAACACGATAAATTTATTTAATAAACGTCAGTTCAAGTTCACCGTGCACTTGAACGCCTGAAGATGCCGAAAGTCGAAACCCGTGTCGTTAGTGACAAAATTTATGTGAATATACATAATTTGAACTTTCAAAATTAATATTGAAATTCCACCAAGCATCTTCAGTCGAAATCTTAAATTTTATGAAACATTCATATAAAATTTGGTTATTAATGTTCCGAAATTATTAAAAAAGATACATCAGAAAATACACGCCTTGGCCGTGTTTGATACTGTATGCCTCTGACTTATTATTATATTCATATTCTAATTCTAAGTCAGCTAATTACGATAGCCAAAACTGAATAACAATTATAGTCAATTTTAGGCAAACATGAATTCAGATTATGTGAAGGTAAATAAAAATAATATATAAAGCCAGTCATAAAGTAAACACATTTAAATTTTCCTATAAACAGATATTTAACATTATTTAATCGGTATGGTTTGAGAGCCGCTGTGTTGTAAAATCAGTCAAGCCTTGAAACGACCTTGAACATGAACGAATCTTTCAAAGGAATCAATAAAACGTCGAATTTGAAATTAGAAGCAAAAACAATACGACACAACATTAAACCGCGATTTAAATCCTCTCTGAATACAAGTTCCGTCCACAAACTTTACGGTCGAAAATTTAAAATCAATCTATTTAGTGCGGCTAAACTATTTCTTTGCATACGAAAGCCATTTAGTAAAAACCGGTTTGCAACGGTGATGGAAGCATCGAATCGATGAAGTTGAAAATTCCCAGAATTTATCTTTTTTTCACTATTTAGCTTGTAATTATTAAACAGTATTACTGTCATTATATCGTTAGATCGAATTGAAAGCCGACAATGGTTAAGTCGATACACGAAGTTTTATATAAAATATCACTGGGGCATTTTTTTAAATATTCAAACTAAATAAAACATTTTAAAAATCGTATAGGGTATGTCGCGTTATAGGTTTAAATGTTACACGTTATCTCTCAATCTTATTTTCGAGTTTTTTCAGTGGGGTTGAGCTATTAAATTTCGACTGTAGAAAATATTTTTTTGAACCACGGTACACAATAATTCGATTCAATTAAGTGCGTTTAATGTTAACAATTTGAATACAGTATTTGATTATTTGAAATATAATCCATTTGACAACCTAGAAGCAGTTATTAAAATTCACCTAAAAATTATAGTTTTTTTTTTCAAAAATCATTGCAAAAAGTACCTCCATATACGATTCGCGTATGCCATATAAAATATCGGTAGGTAGCCCTTGCAGCATGTGTTGAGCAATTTATTAAAAAAATAATATGAATAAACTAAGATTATTTAAAAATGTTTAGCCATTATTGGGTTCATTGTAAAACGGCACATGCATAATATTTTTTAGATAATGAAAAAATATTTGTTTTCCATGAGAAATCATAGCGACACACCGGCGCGTCGCTGGCATATGGAGTCAATAAGCGTCAGACGCACCGGCGAGTCATTGTCATGCAAGTGGTTAAGAACATAATATGATAGTAGGTATTCTGCTGAAACACATAAAAACATTGTGTAACATTTTTTTATTCTGGTAAACGAGCTAGTCGACTTATAAATTTATATCGAGGTATCACGTGACACGCCAATATAGAAAAAATTTTAAAGAAATTCTCAACAGCCCAATCTCGATTTTAAACATTAAATCTATATAATTACCTATTTATAATACGCCACAATACTAGTATTTGACAGTCTTAATCGACCCCGCGAGCAATTTGGATAAATAAAAAGATTAAAAAACCGACTGCCATTAATGTTATTAATTCATTTTTATTTACGGGCGAAGTGGAAAAATAAATTCCAACATTTCGAAATAAGTTACAATCCTTGTAACACTAAAACCAGTTTTTCAAAAAGTATGGCCGATAGTATAAAAACTAATTTATTTATGTATTCACAAACTACAAAAATTCGTTGACATACAAGATATGCTGGATGACTGCAAAAGGATGCAAAGAATCCGATCGAGTGAATGTGATAACATAGTATTCAGTATTTCGGTGATAAATGATAATGTGTATATGACCAAAATACCATGTCCGCCAATTCCAAATGGTATTTTTTTTATTTTTGTCGCAGTAGTATTGCTTTTTCAAATATCCGTTTCGACGATATTGACAGTTTGATGTGTTTGTTATCAATTTTTTACCATATTCGCATATTCAACGTTAGGAAAAAGAATTACATGATCTATTTTTTTTAATGATACATCTCCGAATTATTTTTAAATTGATGATCTGACGTGTTTGGCACACCTATATAAAACTGACGTTATGAACTTAGTACAAGTGATGTAAAGTTTACCAAAGTTTTAATTACTTTTCCCTCGCGTTTTCTTTTAATACATAGTTTTAAAAGTTAAGCAATTACGACAATTAAATCAGAATTATTTTCTTACATTTACGTAGTTTGGAGACATGATATTTCATGAATAGATTCGCATTAAAACTCTAGTAGACTATTACTCCATATATTTAACTTTTAACGTTACAGATTGAAACATAAAAACATGTGGAAATGAAAATAAAATTTAAAGAATACAATACAGGTGGTAATCGAAATGGATTCAAAGCATTTAATAAAAAAAATTAGCCTATTGATAGAACGAAACAAATGAACATCTCACACAAATATAATTCACATGAAATATCTGTATCATTTTTAATAAATCAATTCGTAATACATCCAACTCTGAATAATGATTAAAATTAATTAACCGTTTACTATAAATTTTAATTGTTTTATGTTTAATATTAAATAATGTATGAGGACATCTAGTTAAAAATATTATATTATATTTCCTATGTCCGAGTCATTTTTATAGGAAAATCATTCCATCTGCTGTATGTTCTAAGTAAGATTACTAGGTGACCTTTCTATAAACACATTTTAATTCATAATAAAATACTTAATAAGATTTTCTCTACAAAATGGCATTCATAATTAATTCATCTTATACAAAAAATGAACATAATATGATGTAATGATATTTGCTTGTGGTTTTTTCAGTGATGTATTTTTTTCTTTTCGTCGAAGAGATTCGCGTCACCGAATCTTTCACGAATCAGATCCTAATTATTGGCCCAATTTGTGCGGGTATGTGATGTCATGTATATAAAGGATGGGAAATCCGATGACGTGGGAGTACAGAGATCCACGTTTAAAAGGTCCGTAGTCCGTACGTTAGGGAAGTCCCCTATTATTCAATGATCGCAGTTTTCATCATGGCAACTGAGCAATCATCGACAATTTCAAAATAGTGCAAAGTTACTAATAAATACTATCTTAAGTACGAGATATTTCCTGCAGTCAACTCTTTAATAGTAGGTACTGAATAAAACGGTGTTGAAACGACATCCTAAAATTGAAGAGCATCCAATTTAAAACGAAGCTAAAATTTCAAAATTATATCTCTCCTTCGACATGAATAAACTAGCATTTAGATAATAAAAAATAAGCGTAAATTTTAATCGTTCAAATTATGTACATTCACACAGATTTTGTCACTAACGACCTGGGTTTCGGATTTCGACATCTTCAGGCGTTCAAGTGCACGGATAAACTTGAACTGACGCTTAGTAAATGAATGTTTCGTGTTTATATAATAAATAAATGTATCACCGAATTTAAAACCATTGCTGGCGAAAAGGATAAGTCCATGGGGATGCCCACAGATTTGAGTAGTGAGTAGTTTTAAGAATTATATTTATTTTGTTTGTCGGAAAAGGTTTTACGATTATATTTATATGGGGTATAAAAGCGGCGAGCCAGGCATGTTTAGCATTTCATTTAAAATCGGAAGACTGAAGACGTATTGAAAATATATATGCGTAATTATTTGGGAGGTTTAACTCCCCTCCCCCTCCTCCAAGTTGCTGGTCAAAAAACTAGAAGGAATTTAAAAAGAAAAAAATATCTTAAAGCAAAAAAACTATAATCGCATATGGTAATGAAAACAGAACAGGAAACAGAAAAAGTAAAGAACGATTATAAGGATAAAGTTGTGTGTATTCAAAAATACTAACTCGGTACTCGGTAGCAATAAAAAACATACAAAAATAATCATTAATATACACCCCTTCTTCATTACTTTTTTATACGTTTTTTTTAAATAAAACATGCCATAATTTTTTTTTATTTTTATATTAGTGACATTATTTTTCTTTCATATTATATTTTGATTGTCGATTTTAGATTTAATTAAACAACAAAAATTAAGCAGTCGAAAATTCTTCTACAACAATGCTAAATATAATATAATACACGTGTTTGTATTGCATATTATTCGTTTCAATTACAAACAAAGTATCAATATCAATCTATTAACAGTCTTAATTAAAGATCTCAGAATAAGATTATTTTTTTTGAATACGGTGAAGGAATTCTGATTTGAATTTAAACTCAAACAAAGAGCATCTAGCAATTATGACTAGATTGTTTTAAATGATATCAAATTTGATAGGTACCCATGATCATTTCATAAAACTGCAAAATCTTTGTATTTTTATGTATAAATTAACGTATAAATTAGGAAAATGAAAGAATACGTATAAAACATCGTACCAAAGTGAGAAATTACACATTATCTTGAACAAATCTTTTAAATTTTGTGTAAAGAAACATTGTTTAATTTATCTAGATTTCATAATATATTATGGTATGTTGTATATTTTAAACTATCATAAAAACTGCCATAATAAAAAAAAACACGCTAGGTGTTGGGTTGTTATGAGAGCTATGTAGGTTTAAATAAATATAAATTTTGATTGCCATACTGTATTTTTATTATTTATAATTATATTGTTATATAATAAAATTGCCATAATAATCGTGACTAAGCTAAATATACAAATATGTGGCAGTATAAAAATGATATTAATGACAAAGTTAACTATCTTATAAATCTCATTAAAATAAAAACTTTGCTAAGAGTGTTACATTTTTATTTATTTTTTACCATGTCCGCTCCCAATGTGGAACATATGGACTCCTAATGGAGTTTATCTCAAAAGAAGTGTTTCTACGAGAACTGCTTGTTACTCAGTTGCTCAACCTCTCTTTTTCCAAAGAGAGTAGGAATAAAAGGAAAGAGCTAGGACAGGACTAGTGGTTAGCTAATCGCTCTCGATACGCCCCGTTCATATGATAGGATGAGTGGGAGAGGGGAATTCAAGACATCACATACATCCATGCCTTTGAACAGAAATTCATAAACTGCCCGTACTGGGATTCGAGCCCGTGACCTCTGTAGCGGTAGCCAACGACATTGACCATTCGACCACACAGGTGGCAAAACGTGTTACATTAGCATACCAATTTTCCAACAAGTGAACATTATTTCAATCAATACACTGAAAAACGTTTTTATGGCAACCCAATCATTAAACAATTAAAACTTACAAGTAAAACGGCGGTGCGAATGTGTGGGATGGTTTCGATGGGATGGCGCGTTGCCGAAATAGCTATCAACTAGCTATATTTAAATTTAGAGGCTAAATTAACGGATGAAATTTATCCTTTCACACAGTTTCAGTGGAAAATAAAATCGCATATTTTTACGAAATAACACAAATAAGTTTTTGATCTTTATAATCATTAAATTTAAATAAAATTTATATAGGCACACAAACACTTAAAAATTTAATGAAATAAAACATTAATTATTAATTACATGTATTAATTACACATATATTTATTAGGATTAGAACCAGTTTCGTTCAACACGAACATTTTCAAATGATGCTCGTAATGAGCGATACCGCTCCTTAGTTTTACAAAGAGATGTGGATTAGAAGTGAACCAAAAAGTGTTTTTTTTTAAACATACCATTCCACCAAGAATCGATTGAGAACACATTAAAAGTGGTTATAATTCTTATGAAAATAAATACTTTACTGTATTTACCATATTAGTATAAGGAAAATGATGAAATATACACATTGAAGTGCACGGAGACTGATAAACTGGTTCTTAATAGACTTTATATAACATTAATTTAATTAAATTTGAATCGTTCAAATTATGTACATTCACATAAATTTTGCCACTAATGACCCGGTTTTCGCCTTTCGGCATCTTCAGGCGTTTAAGTGCACGGATGAACTTAAACTGACGAATGTGCATAATTTTAACGATTCAAATTTAAAATTGAAATTCCACCAAGCACCTTCAGTAGAAATCTTAAATTAATTTAATTATTTAAAAAAAAATAAAAGCTTTTTTTCATCTTGTTTCATGACTGCAATTTTCGCTGGCTTTTATTTTTTCAAAATTAAAAGCTTAACTATGATACGTATTCAGCATTTTCAGGTTAAATCCTTTTGACAGAACGAGTATCAAATTGTATTCATTGTGATTATCGAAATAAAGCTGTTTTGGAAAAGGTGTGGGTTACGTCCTTTTTCCTTTCCAAAGTCGATATAATAAAGTTCTACCAAATACAGGTCAATTAAATCAGTATCATTTCTGGATCTAGTTTACGGACATCGCTATTCTGTTGGAGGCCACATATTTATTGCGACATGAATATCACTCAGTGATTTATACAGATGCAATTTTCTAATAAAGCAATCAGTCCTATACGAGCGTCTTTATTCTCACGTTTAGATGTATCAGCGATGAGAACAGATCAATCAACGTCTCCCACATACGAATTTAACCAATATAAACCAATTAAATAGTTGGTGTAATAAGACACTAACTTGTATCAATCACAGCCAACGTGTTATGAATCTATCAAAATACCAATTCTAAGACAAATAACAACACATTAATCGGTGCAATAAATCTCTCGTGAGAAAACAACACACCTTGTATCGTTAATTATTTTGTTTATTGGATAATAACAAGTTTAATAGTTGAGCCATAGACGGTATAGATTTTAAAGAGAGTAGTTCAACCTTTCATGGTCGTGTTTTAAGACTTACTTACATACAACGGTTTTTTTTCTAACCAGAAGGGCCACGAAACATTACGTTAAATTGCAAACATTTCATTCCAACTAGGAGTATGAATGTTGGCATCTAGAAGCGGGGCTATTCTCAAATCTATTAGGATCTTTTGACGATTTAAGAGGGTCTTTAATACTAAGTGAGACTTTTGATTTGATTTGGTTTTTCAAATAGTTCTTTAATGTTATTAAAAACACAATATTCCTTTGTACTTCATTCCACTTTATTTAATATGTCAGGACCGGTTTCGCTCATTACGAGCATCGTCAACAGATAAGAAATATAATTTAACAATGTTATTTATACAAAAATGAACAGTTATAAACAACAATTGGCATTAAAAAGAAATTGCCAATTACATTAAAAGTTATTCTAAAATAACACAAAATTAAAATGTTTAACACATCTAACAAATAATTAAAAAATCATCTCAGATTAATAATTTGTAAATTTCTAAAATTTTAAATTTATTAATCTGAGATGACATGTTTTTTTTATTTATTGAATTAACATGTACTTGGTAGAACTATATTGTAATTATGTAAAAAAATCATTACGTATTTAGTTCTATATTTTTTTTACAAAATGTGTTTATAGCCATTTCGGCGTGCGCCATCGTCAAAACTATGCTTAAACTTACATTTTGCATATACTCAGCTATATATAGAAGCCCTAGAAGAGATACACAATACATATTGTTATTTGCTCTAGCATCCAAATCTATAATACAATTATAACATTTAGTTAGTAATAAATAGTCAATGCTTATCCTGAATTTCAAATAAAATTGTTAGACTACTTTCAGTTTTCTAGATACATAGTTACGTTATTTTGGCTCGACGTATAAAACGATAAAAATTCAAAACGCTAAAATGCTCAGACTCTAAAAAAAGATCAGGCGAATAAGATAACGCTCTAATATTCTAGTTATTGACGCCCAACGCGATATTGAACAATTAATTATTGGCGTAAAACGCAATTTACCAAAATGTGTCGTTTACGATCTTTTGTCGATATACAAAAATCATGTCGAGTATTAGAGACCCCCCCTAATTAGTGTATAGATCAGGGGCGGGGAACCTTTGTTCTCTAAAGGCCGCATTCATTTTTCTGATTCGGCACAAGACCGCAGTAAACATTGACTAGGGAATCTTTGGCCGGAAACAGATATTTCGTTCAGAACATGTCAGGAATTTACGAATATACACAAATATACAGAATTATAAAATTGGCCAGAAGGCCGCAACAGAATAGCCAAAAGACCGCAGGTTCCCCACGCCTGGTCTAGATTCTTATAGTTTTGAGAATACCTCCACCCCGCTAGTATAAACAATCAAACGTCTCGCAAATGTTAATAATATTTATATACTAATAATATTGTGTGATATTATTTATACCGTTAATAAATACAATATAATAAAATTACAGACAAATAACATGAATAAAAAGTGTACCCGTCCCTGAGGAGTCAAAAAGCGATAAATTAAAACTAGTTTGAACCGCGAGTCACTTTGCACCACAACTCTGATTTATTTTGCACGAAGAACAGCGGTAGACAACTAAATAATGCTATTTGTTTTATTTTTTGTACCTTTGCTTAAATAAACGACATTACAATATAATAATAATATGTTTTGCATTCATAATTCATATCGAGTGTGGAAAGGAAAAAGGACGTAGCCCACAGCTTTTTTAAAACAGGTTTTTTTCGATAATCACGATGTATCAAACATGTTACACGTTCTGTCAAAAGGATGCAAGCTGCAAATCCCGAATTACTATCTAAATTTAGCTTTTATGTTTGAAAAAGATGACCTTGTAAAAACTTAAAACTAAGAAAAAGGAATGAAATAAAGGTTTCTCCTAGACAATTTCTTTAATTAATAATAGATTACTAGCTGTAAGCCCGTTGACCTCAACGGAGAGATTTTTGTTGCATTTTTAAGTAGTCAGAAAAGTAACTGGCGTGAAAAATAAATTACTAACCTATTTATTGAATAATCCAGAAATTCTGATAGTAAAAGAAATATCTCGGGGCGTATATCGACAGCCCTGCCCTGCAGTATTTAAATTGTAAATTATTTATTTTTGGAATAATGTTCTAGTTTGCTAACAACTATTTTTCGTAATAGCAGAAATTTTGTAAATTATTTAATTTTTGGAATAATGTTTATGTTTGCTAACAACCATTTTTCTTAGAAGCAGAAATTTCGTTAATTATTTTATTTTTGGTATAATTTTTAAGTTTGCTAACAATTATTTTTCATAGTAGCAAAAATAGTCCTTGTAAATTACTTAATTTTTGGAATAATGTTTAAGTTTGCTAACAATTATTTTTTCTATTAGCAGAAATAGACCTCGTAAATTATTTAATTTTTGGAATAATGTTTAAATTTGCTAACAACCATTTTTCATAGTAGCAAAAATAGTCCTTGTAAATTACTTAATTTTTGGAATAATGTTTAAGTTTGCTAACAATTATTTTTCCTATTAGCAGAAATAGACCTCGTAAATTATTTAATATTTGGAATAATGTTTAAGTTTGCTAACAACCATTTTTCTTAGAAGCAGAAATTTCGTTAGTTATTTTGTTTTTGGTATAATTTTTAAGTTTGCTAACAATTATTTTTCATAGTAGCAAAAATAGTCCTTGTAAATTACTTAATTTTTGGAATAATGTTTAAGTTTGCTAACAATTATTTTTCCTATTAGCAGAAATAGACCTCGTAAATTATTTAATTTTTGGAATAATGTTTAAGTTTGCTAACAACCATTTTTCTTAGCAGAAATAGACCTCGTAAATTATTTAATTTTTGGAATAATGTTTAAGTTTGTTAACAATTATTTTTCCTATTAGCAGAAATAGACCTCGTAAATTATTTAATATTTGGAATAATGTTTAAGTTTGCTAACAACCATTTTTCTTAGAAGCAGAAATTTCGTTAGTTATTTTGTTTTTGGTATAATTTTTAAGTTTGCTAACAATTATTTTTCATAGTAGCAAAAATAGTCCTTGTAAATTACTTAATTTTTGGAATAATGTTTAAGTTTGCTAACAATTATTTTTTCTATTAGCAGAAATAGACCTCGTAAATTATTTTGTTTTTGGTATAATTTTTAAGTTTGCTAACAACCATTTTTCATAGTAGCAAAAATAGTCCTTGTAAATTACTTAATTTTTGGAATAATGTTTAAGTTTGCTAACAATTATTTTTCCTATTAGCAGAAATAGACCTCGTAAATTATTTAATATTTGGAATAATGTTTAAGTTTGCTAACAACCATTTTTCTTAGAAGCAGAAATTTCGTTAGTTATTTTGTTTTTGGTATAATTTTTAAGTTTGCTAACAATTATTTTTCATAGTAGCAAAAATAGTCCTTGTAAATTACTTAATTTTTGGAATAATGTTTAAGTTTGCTAACAATTATTTTTCCTATTAGCAGAAATAGACCTCGTAAATTATTTAATTTTTGGAATAATGTTTAAATTTGCTAACAACCATTTTTCATAGTAGCAAAAATAGTCCTTGTAAATTACTTAATTTTTGGAATAATGTTTAAGTTTGCTAACAATTATTTTTCCTATTAGCAGAAATAGACCTCGTAAATTATTTAATATTTGGAATAATGTTTAAGTTTGCTAACAACCATTTTTCTTAGAAGCAGAAATTTCGTTAGTTATTTTGTTTTTGGTATAATTTTTAAGTTTGCTAACAATTATTTTTCATAGTAGCAAAAATAGTCCTTGTAAATTACTTAATTTTTGGAATAATGTTTAAGTTTGCTAACAATTATTTTTCCTATTAGCAGAAATAGACCTCGTAAATTATTTAATTTTTGGAATAATGTTTAAATTTGCTAACAACCATTTTTCATAGTAGCAAAAATAGTCCTTGTAAATTACTTAATTTTTGGAATAATGTTTAAGTTTGCTAAAAATTATTTTTCCTATTAGCAGAAATAGACCTCGTAAATTATTTAATATTTGGAATAATGTTTAAGTTTGCTAACAACCATTTTTCTTAGAAGCAGAAATTTCGTTAATTATTTTGTTTTTGGTATAATTTTTAAGTTTGCTAACAATTATTTTTCATAGTAGCAAAAATAGTCCTTGTAAATTACTTAATTTTTGGAATAATGTTTAAGTTTGCTAACAATTATTTTTCATAGTAGCAAAAATAGTCCTTGTAAATTACTTAATTTTTGGAATAATGTTTAAGTTTGCTAACAATTATTTTTCCTATTAGCAGAAATAGACCTTGTAAATTATTTAATTTTTGGAACAATGTTTATGTTTGCTAACAACCATTTTTCTTAGAAGCAGAAATTTCGTTAATTATTTTATTTTTGGTATAATTTTTAAGTTTGCTAACAATTATTTTTCATAGTAGCAAAAATAGTCCTTGTAAATTACTTAATTTTTGGAATAATGTTTAAGTTTGCTAACAATTATTTTTTCTATTAGCAGAAATAGACCTCGTAAATTATTTAATTTTTGGAATAATGTTTAAATTTGCTAACAACCATTTTTCGTATATATATAAATAAATAGTTAATTAAATTATTATATATAATTGAGCAGCCCTATATAGCCGTTCACAACCCTGCAGGTGGAAATCTTGGAATTCAATATCGTTTAGTGCAAGATTTCACCCACAGATGTCATTATTAGTTCACTTAAAACGCGTTCTTATTTTTTGCTTTGTATTATTTAAATTATATAAAGTTTTTATATCGCTTTTCTCAAGAGGATTCGTAGACCAGTGTGTAAGCCGTCCGAACGACGCGCATGAAAATTGGGGCATGGTATCGAATCCCACAGCTGGAGAGAATATTTTTTGAAAATTAATTGTTTTTACACATAATAAAATAAAAATGTCATGATTTCAAAAATTCACTCATGACGTCAGAGAAAAATGAAGAAATGAATTAATGACGACAGCGGGGCAGGATGGGGGGGAGGGGGACCGTCTTTCTTGACGTCATCGAATAGGCGAAATCGCGACCATAATATACAAACGAAAAAAGTATCTCTTTAGTATGAATAAAAAAATGTTGACAGCGTGGCTGGGGCGGAGGAGGGGAAGGGGAAATCGGGGACAATTTACAGACAGACGGACAGACAGACGGACGGACGGACGGACGGACATTAACGACTATTAATATATAGATGTCAATTAAACATCAGTTTAGAAGTCTCCGTGCACTTCAAGGTAGTGTATAATTCATAATTTTCATGAAATAATATTCAAAGATAACATTTATACCATTGACTCATTTTAAATTCTTCAAGTATTTATTGTCTTAAATAAAATAAAATGTTCTAAAATATTTATTTTAAACACTAAATACATGAATAATTTAAAATGAGTGAATGGTATAAATGTTATGTTTGAATATTATTTCATGAAATATAACCGCCCCTGCATATACAAGGGGTGCAATGATCCAATGTCACATTGACCGGCCGCCACTGGGTATTAGTGATGTTCAAAAATTTCTACCCACCCTTATAATGGGCGTAACGAGAGCAATTAATTGACCAGTAATTTTGTCTTGTTCCATTTTTCTATCCCTACTATTCTCTTTGAAAAAGAGAGATTGAACAACTGAGTAACAAACAGTTATCTTAGAAAACACTTCTGTCGAGTTACTTCCATCGGGTGATTATATACTCCACATTGGGAGCAGACATAGACAAAAAAAAATATTACACGTACTATAAGTTTGCTAATGTAGGAAAATTGTACCAGTGACCAGGAAAAAAACGAACACGACTCGAGTTGACAATTACTATTCAGGAGAATCTTAAATGATATAAATTCAACAATGGAAAGATACCGGTCCTACTCAGTACACTATTTATCAATAATTTACTGCAATTGCAAGAATGATTTTCAAAGCAAAACTAATCTAATATAGGTATACTAATATATGCATTTCTATAGAAATAAGCGAATATTTTAAATGATATCCTGGATAAAATATTTTGGAAGATATTCTTGAGTATTATTAATAATATATTCGCCATGAAGACAGATTTAAATATTCAGTAATGCTTTATAAAATATGTGTAATAGTAGTATAGCTTTTGCTACGACTAGCCTCTTTACTGATCTATAAATGTAATAGAGTGGAGAATTGTAGACTAGAGCCTTCGAATGTTTGCGTGAAATTCACCATTATTATTTTGTATACGTTCAATTTCCATAATATTAAAATATAATGGCTTTTCTTTACAGATAAATTGCGATTGGATAGCAGCCGCGCCGAAGATTGCCGATAAGGTGTTTTTATGCGTTTAATGCTAAAGTTCAAAGATAATTTTCTAAGAACTCATTTAAAATGCCAGAGAAACTGAAAAGGAAACGTAATTTGAACGAACGTTTTGTATTTTATTGCGCCCAATTTTGACGCCAAGGTGCGGAGCCGATCGTTAAATCTTCACAATAGAGTTATATGCGTAAATAATTATTTCTTCCGAAGCAAATTGTCAGCAAAAAAATGTGGCATTGTACAAATTAAACGGTCGTAAATATGGAAAAATTAATAATCACAGATGATTGTTCATAATAACATAAATATGACACCCACACCAGTTCTTAGTGATGTAGTCTTCACGGAATGTACAAATGCAATCATTCTACAAATAATTACACTATCGCACCATAAATTCTGGCTTTATATTAAATTGAATATTTACAATTGAAGGGATTAAACGTACAGTGATTATTTGGCTTGAGTTTATTATGTTGGTTGAGCCAGATATGGAGGAGGTTATATATTTACAAGTGAGATAAAGGAAATGTTGAAAAATCTGAGAGTTTTTTTTAAAAGGAACAAGCAGAAAATTTTGCAACTAGTCTGCAGTGAATCTATTTATTGACACTCGTCAATTCATTTCCTAAGAAATACTGAAAAGAAGGACGAAACGAAGTTTTGGATAGGTTTGTATTGAAGAATGGCAAAACAAAAAATAATAATAGTGATATACCTGATATTATGATTGTATAAAGTACATACAGTGGAACCTTTATTCTACGTTTTTCAAGGGACCGTAATAAATGAACGAATAATGCGGGAAACCGATAATGCGGGAAATCTTCAAATAGTATCAAAAAAATGTTAAATTTTCAAAAAACTTATTTATTTATGTAACTAAATGCGATGTAAAACTATTTGAGCGAATAAAAAATATTCTACAAAAACGGTCAATCGGGATAATAATCGGGACGGGACGATAATATTTAGACGATAGATCGAGGAAATCAGTAAATCGGGGAATGATAAACGTGGAATTATTAAATATTGTTATGACGGGTCTTGGTCGAGTAGAAAATAAACGATCCATGCAAAAAAACGAAGATAGCGAGAACGGTAGATCGGGGTTCCACTGAAAAAAAACGCGAAACAAAATGCGAGGCAAAACTATTTATGAAAAATATTCGAAATAAACGAAACCGGTCAATCGGGATAATATTTGTGACGGGACCAAAATATTTAAACGATAGATCGAGGAAAACGGTAAATCGGGGAACGATTAATGCGGGATTCTTTTACATAGTTCTTATGGGTGTTTGTGTATGGCCGGGACTATGAAAAATAAATGATCCATGCGGGAAAACGAACAATGCGAGAACGGTAGATCGGGGTTTCACTGTATTTTTAATTTACGTGTTCTTGTATTCTTAGTTTAAAACCAATATAAAAAATAGGATGGTTTAGGTCGTTTAGGAGCTGAAACGGACCAATGGCATTACAATTGCTTTGAATGAGAAAAAAATGAGTTACAAGCTCCTACGTAGAACGAATTAAATTCGTATGACAATTGAATGTATACCCCTATTTTAAATAGTGCTGGGTTGCAGAAACATTTTATTCGGATTTCGCAAAGATTTGTATCTCGGTCATGTTTGTTTCAAATCGATCATGAAAATACAGACATATTTTCGATGGATTCTCCAATAACTTTGTGGAATTTCATTTTTGGCATAAAATTCTACAAGATGAATAACAAAGTTATTAAAGTCAATTTAATATTACAAAAAATAGACACTTTTTAACATAACATAGATAAAAATTTAAATGACGAGTGCGGGGGAAAAATAAAGAGAGAAACGATCAATGTAACAATTTCGATTGAAAATTCTTCGACACCTAACCATGCAGGGGTGGGCTGCCAATACGTTAACAAGGGGCTCGCTTAATATCAAAGTAATTTATCAGTCATGTGCAATTATATGCAATACTTTTAAATAAGCAAACGATTGTTACTTAATACACTTAAAATATGCAACAGTATGCAATTTACCATAAACTAATCAATGTAAATGGCTAAGAATGTACTACTGTGTATACTGGAAGCTGTCGTATATGTCAGAAATTATAGATAGTATATGTCAGAAATTTCAGTTATGTACTAACTTGATCTGAGAATATTGTTTTCTATTAATTTAACAAGGGGCTCGCCGGCCGTGGTATAATCTAACAAGGGGCTCGCGCGAGCCCCTCCGAGCCCCCTCCAGCCCACCCCTGTAACCATGTACACAATATTTGTGGGATAGCGACAGACTGATGAATGAAATACCAGGATTACAACGTACAGTTTTACCGTTTTTTTTGTGAAGAAATGCCTATTTATCAAAAATATTAAACGCGAAAATTTTCTGATACCTTATCTATGCAGAATAGTAATCAATATGTCCTATTATATTGGGGATAAACATAATCCAATTAGATATACATATAAGATGCGGTACGGATAAATAAATGCTATATACGATTTGCAAACGACGGTGATATTATCAAATTCAGGTGATGGAACTTGATCTATGGGTTCGGCATGCAAATTTATACAACGTAACAGCTGACCTCGGAGATAATCCATTATTGAGATTATTCATTTAATAAATGGTCGAAAACTTGCGAGAATTTCGCGGGATGTGATGTATTTTTTTAGTCTGACACTGAAAAAATGACAAAGAAGAGATCTTAAAAGATAACTTATGTAATTTAAGAAATAAACCTGTTGTAGGTATGCATAATTAATAACACTACATACCTGCGTATTAAAATCAATTTAAATATTAAAATACTTTTAAGCGAATTTATTATAAAATTAACATGATACAGAATGGGCCGCATAATGAAATAGTTTTAATTTAACGAAAATGTTACCGAAAAATACGAATTTGTAATGATACATTTATCTTTAAAATTTAAAATTATATACATGTATTATATATAATTTTGCAGTAATATGCGTATTTTTTTTAGTAAGAGCATGCGTCACTTTGTTAAGAATTATTATTCTCATTTTAAAAAAATATTCATTCAATAATTATATTTACATATTTCTTCGAAAAATTTTAACACAACAAAAAATATCTAATTTAAGTATTCTTTGGCTTACGCAATTTTCGACTTATGCGGAGCCATTCGGAATGAATTAAATGCATAAATAGAGGACTCTTAAAACGTCCTTCTATGATTGATAAGTTGCACATTTTAGATACAATTTGTCGCGAACACCAGCCGGAATCCAAAGCTTTAGGGACAGTCTACATTAGAAATAAAGCGCAGACGTTGTCATTAAAAAATAATTTAATAATATGTAGTCCCATTTTGAAAAGTTTTTTTTATAAATATCGCATATTTTATACTTCAAGTTTTCCATTAGTTCCGAAGAAAAATCAAAAATCGCAAGTCTGATACATACAATACAGTCGCTTTAAAAAAACACCAGCGATTATTTGGCACTAATTTCCCCGGCACCAAAAAGGCTATTTGAATTGGACCTTGGCCTGCAACTCTTGGCAAAAATTAAATAATCCAGCTAGGGTTTACAACGCCGGTATTACATAAACCGGGATTACCAAATACCGGTTTCAAAATGCAAAATTTCATATATGTATATTTTCAATCTGCAAAGAGTTGTATCAACATTGATGATTCTTTCAAGGATTTATTATTATTTTAATTGAAAATCTTTCATGACAAGGTGTTCATGAATTTTTTTTAAATCCATATCCGCTCCCAATGTGGAGCATATTGTCTCCTAATGTAGGTATCTCGACAGATGTTGTTTCTACAAAAACTGTTTGTTACTCAGTCGCTCAACCACACTTCTTTTTTCAAAGTAGGTAGTAGGGAAATAAGGATAAGGCTAGAACAGGACTAGTGGTTAGCTAATCGCTATTGCTACACCCAGTTATTCTATATTAAGGATCAGAAGGATGGGAGGAGAGGAAATGATGAGAATTGACATCACAAACACCCAGTCTTCGATCACAACTTTGAATTGAATAATTCTCAAATTCAATGTGATCTGACCGGGAATCGAACCCAGAATTGCGTGATCGGTAGAGTAAGCTCTAACCAACTGGGCCACAGCAGGCGACCAAATCACTAGTACACATATCATTTTGATTTACTTGCTCGGTGTAGTACCAAATTGTCTTTATTTAAATGTTTGTGTAATAAATTTGTATCGTTCAAATTATCTACATTCACACTGTTTTTGTCACTAACGACCCTTGTTTCGCCTTTCGGCATCTTCAGACGTTCAAGTGCACGGATGAACTTGAACTGACTGTGTAATACTCGTAGTGATATAAAATACAGTCGAACTCGTTTATTACAATCACGGAAATAGCGAGATCTCGGATGTAATGAGGAAATATTCGATGTCATTTTAGTTTAAGGTTTTCTTCATACATGTATTAACTTTTATAATCAGCCACTTCTCGGGCATACCGAGCAAAAATATCGCCAATTTGAGTGAAAACAATGAAACAAGAATAAATTTTAAATTTTATAAGAAAAATGAATTGACAGAAAAATGTAATATGTGTGTAACGGGTGTGAAATGAATTGTGTATTTTTGTTTGAATTGCGACCTTTTGTGTTGTGCGACCGCTCCAGATACTTCATGTCTTCGTGTGATGGGTATGTTTGTAATCATTTAAAAATACCTATTCTCTGATATAACGAGAAAATTCAGTCGGTCCCATCTTCCTCGTAATAACCAAGTTCCACTGTATTGCAATTCTGAAATACCGGCATTGATATATTCTTCCGGTATTGGAATCCCTTAATTCGACCAAAGGTCATGCTATGCGGAATCCTATTTGATACATTGGTAGGTGTATTATATCGTATCCAAAGTTCGCCGTTCGTCTCCGCACCCATTCCATACCCCTCGAATTGTGTGGAGATACGTGTTTTGCGTCGAATTCTTTTGGCACAGACCGTCGGCGCTTAGTTTTTTCAAACAATGTAGTCGAAATGGCTGCCGCGTACTATTATATATTACGATTATCGACATTTAATAGTTATGTCACTATTCAAAGTGTGATTCAGTACTCAGAGTCACTTAGAACTTTAAGTTTTCATTTAATCACCCATTCGATAATTCATGTTGGAAAAAGATATTAGGGGGTTGAGTACACATAATAAAAAAAAAATACTTTTCTACTGTTATCATACATTAACATTTTCCATGGTGACATACTTAAGGTTTATTTTTACAGTTGATAATGAGGATGTTATATGAGGAGCAAACATTCAAAAAGTGATTTGTCACATATTTTGAAAAATGCTGCTTAATTCAGTTGTGATAGTCCATAATAAAATCTATGAATGGAAATCACAAGTATTGTTAAAAAAAAGGTTTTTTTTCCTATAAAAATTAAATCATATAGCTGACACATTCAAGCAAATCGTGATTTCTCCAACACCCAAATACAGTAAAACCACCATTTACACTAAAGTCGGGACCGTGTAATTGGGGGAGTGGATCTCATACAAAATTAGGGATTTGGTTTTTTCCGCGAAAAATGAAAAACTAAGATTTTCCCTAGTTTTGCAAAAAAAAATGGACGAAATATTTGGTTATTAAGCAAAATCCATCACACAGACAGTCGCCCGGCTACGCGTGTATAGCCTGACACGTGTTGAATACACAGAAGCTAGCCAACATTTGACTGAATGCGCCGTACAGACGGCCGTCTCGTAGCAACGACAATGGAATGCGACCGTTCAATTGGGGGATTTGCGGCGAATATTTCAAGCCAGCGCGTAATTCGGGGTAGTGTAATTGGGGGTGCCACTGTAATCATTTCTCAAGCTCCGTATTTGTGTGACAAATCACTTTTTGAATGTTTACTCCTCTATTTTTGTATCGACTGATGAATGAATGAATAAATAAGCAAAAATAATCAGGGTCACCAAACTTTTTGGAAAAGGACCGGATGATTTTTTTTTAAATATCTGAGGGCCGGACGAAAAACATTCTGGTTTTAATTCCATTCGAAATTTTGTAAAACAAATATTTCGAATTTATAGAAATCGGGAGGCGGAAGAAAATCTTCGGAGGGCCGTAATTTGGCGAACACTAGCACACTTAAGTATTGCTATATTAGAAACTAGAAAGTATATATTATTCCATGAGGTCAGTCATTTCCGTTTAAATTGAACATTATAGTAAGAACAAAAGTATTATTTATTGCCGAAATAAGAAAGGACTATATATGGAAGTCATTATATTTATTTAACATTGTGAAAGATTAACAGGAATAATCTGTGTAAGGAAGAATCTTGTACGGAATCATCACCGAACCTATTTGTTTTACCCACCCCTGCCGGACATTAACTCGATGGCTGCCACAGACGAGATATCTCGTACTTTTTTGTGCTCAACACGCCAGAGACGAGTTATCTCGTCAATAATTAATTGAATTAATAGTTGCAAATTATAGCCGGCGTGCTAGGTAATTACTATTAATTATCTACGGCAGCTTAATGGTTAAAATCGCTTCTGGTGACCAAGATACACATTCATAATAAAAAAAAAACTCTTTCTCAAATTAAAATACACATCAATCGCTTAATAATATTATGTTTTCCATGTTATAGGGACATGCAGAAGTTTTTTGTTGTAACCAACCATACATTTGACAAGTTGCCAGTTATGGTATTATATTAGTTGTATGCTTCACAATTAAAAATACCAAAAATGATATATCATATAAGCCATCGCGATACAAACCGGAATTTAAATTGAAAACACTTAACTCCTAATCCTGATCCGGCCAACACTTGTTTCCATGCAGAGACCACGTCAAAAGAATTGAAATTTCACCACCTTAGTTACGTCTAGTTCGCCCATGCGATATAATATTATATTTGAGACTATTATTTGCATGCCCGGTTCGTTCCGAAATGGTTGAAAAAAATATTTTTAGTTTTACATTACTTTGGTATGATATTTTGTATGTTATTAAGCCAGGTTTTATGTCTGCTTTTTGAAAGTACTTTTATGTTTATTAAATGTATGTATCACTTTTAGGGTGTTCACTGTCAATACTTGGTGGAAAGGCATTATATTAATAAAAACACAATAATCCTTTGTACTTCATTCCACTTTATTTAATATGTCAGGACCGGTTTCGCTCATTACGAGCATCGTCAACTGATAAGAAATATAATTTAACAGTGCTTACACTTACCAACTACTTGGAAGAGGGGAAATTTTCTTAACTATCATTAAGCCTATTCACTATATTATTGTCATTATTAATGTCATTATTTTTATTGTATCACTTTGTCAAAGAATTCCCAAATTTTAATTATGTTTGTAATTACTTTCAATTCCCATTCTAAATTTATTAATCTGAGATGACTTTTTAATTATATGTTAGATGTGTTAAACATTTTAATTTTGTGCTATTTTAGAATCACTTTTAATGTAATTGGTATTTTCTTTTCAATGCCAATTGTTGTTTATAACTGTTCATTTTTGTATAAATAGCACTGTTAAATTATATTTCTTATCAGTTGACGATGCTCGTAATGAGCGAAACCGGTCCTGACATAGAAAATGCATTTATATTAACTAAATTACATTCATGGTTCGTCTTTCCCTAATTTTGGAACGATTTGGGTTTGCAAATAATAGCCTCATTCGTAATGTCTAAATTTTGTTTTTCAACCAATAAAAATATAATCGAGTGGTCATTTTGATGGCTTTCAGAGCTATCAGTTGATAATGCGTGTCATAAGTAAAACAGGTCCTGGTAATATAAAACAAAAGTAGAATTTATACAAATGTTTTTTGTTGAAATATATTTCCTTTTCACACAAGTATAGACAGTGAACACCTTTAAAGTGATAAATATAAAATATTTACTATTTCTTTTCTATAAATTCCGCGGTAACTTTGTGGAAGTTTATTTTTACATTGTTATTCTACTAATGTAACAAAATGTGATATGTACACTATGTGAAATGTGATACCATCAATATTACATCACATGCGTTTACATATATTTATTTAATATTATTATTATGTTTTTTTCAGTCACTTTGCTTTACTCAATTCAATTGATAATCCGTGTATAATATCACGTAGCTTCATAAAAATAATTAATTATGTGTTAAAAATGAATCAAATTCAAAAACTCTACTACCTTATAAAACTTCATAAATTTAAAAAAGAAAAATAACCGTTTTGTTGGATTTAAAAATACAATAAAGGGTATATAAAACGGAAACTTTAATCCAGGGCTGTGGAGTCGTGTAAAAAAAGACGACTCCGACTCCAGCTTTACAATAATTGACGACTCCGACTCCGAGGAATTTTTTCAATAATTTCATTTTAACTTATATATATCGACTGTGGAAAGGAAAAAGGACGTAACCCACAGGTATTTCAAAACAGGTTTTTTTCGATAATCACAATGTATCAAACTTGATACACGTTCTATCAAAAGGATGCAAGCTGCAAATGCCGAATTAGTATCTAAATTTAGCTTTTAAGTATGAAAAAGATGACCCTGTAAAAAGTTAAAACCAAGGGAAAAGACTGAAATAAAGGTTTTTCCTAGATAAATTCTTGAATTAACAATAGATTATGTCAATTAAACACTAGTTTAGAAGTCTCTGTGCACTTCAAGGTTGTGTATAATTCATAATTTGCATATGTCACAAAATCATCAAAACACGTTTTTTGCGCCTCCTGTAAAATTTTATATGTGTAGGTTACGTCCTTTTTCCTTTCCACAGTCGATATGTATACCATCAGATCATCTTTAGTCAGCCAAACATGAAATGTCAACATTTCGAACCGCTCATTTTTTACGACTCCGACTCCGACTCCGACCAAAATACCGCGACTCCGACTCCAAAGCCCTGCTTTAATCTAATCTATTTAAGAAAACAGGTTATTCAAATGAAATCGGTGAAAGTTTCCTATTAAAATCGACATCAAAACAAAGAATATTTTTTGGCCAAACCGTCAAAAATATGTCTGTCAAAAAAACGTCATCCGGGCATGAAGGGTTAATAAATTCATTATCTTTTGAATGTTGTAAGTATTCTTACAACATTCAAAAGATAGTATAAAAAACGTAACAAACTTGAAACAAAATATTATCATGGCATAAATTAATTATGTGGAACACTCTACTGATAAAAGTGGTAATTATTTTTTATGTTTCCACCCAAAAACGTGGCATAACATGTTCTCGATTATTATGATTTATATGTTTTAATAACAAGAATATGCGTTTCCATTATTAAAAACTTCATCGCAACAAACTGGTTGTAAAAAAATATGTATTGTCGGTCGTAAATCGCTGTCTCCACTATTTATTATCTAATGCGTGCAGTCATCGTTCGGCAAAACAGACTTAAAGTTAATCCGGATAAACTGTATCATTAATCTCACGTGGGAAGAGGAAGGATTAGGTAACTGAGAAAGAATAGGCGACGCAATGAATTTGAGGCGTGGTAAAAAAAAGTATACATATACATATTATGAAGACGTATACCCTTTCTGTCCGGCGCATTAAATACCAGCATTGTCAAATAATAGGAACCTTAACCCCCAGAGACGAGAATTTTTTTCCGATAAAAAAAATATTTTTTAAGTCATATTGAAGTCACGGATAACTTTTATTCCTGTATAGAAACCCCGCATGACTATATTGTCATGCTCATCCTTTTATTACCTTGTAATATTGTGTACGGACAGTAGTAAGAACGAGCGTGACCGTATGGGCACGCAAACATTCGGCGTTGAAATATAGCTTAACGTGAATTTTTTAAAAAATATTTACAATTCGACCTTTTTAGATGAACATAATTTTAATACAAATATTAATGCAAAAGAACTGTAAATAATTTGATGTTTTGATAAAAAAATAACTAACAGTTTCAAAAAATCTATTTAAAAAAAAACGGAAATTCAAAAAATCGCATTTTAGTGGCCGTTTCTGTGATGACTACCCACGGCTGATGACTAACTGAAGTCTGTACCCTTCTTAAGCAATATGAACGAAAGCAACGATATTAAGGTAGAGAAAGGATGAATAGTGGGATCAATAGACAACGGTGTTTACTGTTACCATATGGTCACGTTCGTCCTTGGAGGGTTAACCTGATTTCGACTGAAGGTGCTTAGTGGAATTTCAATATTAAACTTGTTAGAAAGCTACACTCAAACACGGGTGAACATAAGTTGTTTTACCGAGAAATTTTAGAAATGAATAGGACAGAGTTAAGTTGTTTGCCAATTTTAAATGATCAGGTGAATCTGCCAAACTCCCCACTTTTATATCATATACAAATGTATGTAAATATAATTAAATTTCAAACTTTCCAGTGTTCAAAATAAATATCATTCTTGATATTACCTAAAATTTAAATTTGTAGGCATTCCCATATTATAATATTTAATTTTAAAAGCCTACAAAGACGAGAATACTAAGTAAATATTTCCCCATTAAAATCAAATCATTACTAATGTTTATCCATGTCACCATCAATATCTTTTAACTAAGTAATTCATTTACTTCTTATATAAACACGATATACTTATTTACTAAACGTCAGTTCAAGTCCGTGCACTAGAACGCCTGGAGATGCCGAAAGGCAAAACCCAAGTCGTTAGTGACTAAACTTGTGATAAGATACAAAATTTGAACAATTCAAGTAGGGGAGTTTCTCCACCGATATTCCAAGCAATTTTTTTTAAACATTAATAATGTTGTTACCATATCGGGTGGTGATGTACCGAGTACGCTAGTAAATATTAGATATGCGTTCTTAATGCACGGTCTGTTACAAATTGTTAAAATTGTTATTATCGCAAAAAATGTCATGCCTGTAATCCGCAGTAAAGAGGTATTAAACTATGAAAAATAAATATTACATAGGTACTTGATACTAGTTTTAATGTTGTATTAGAATTCATATTAATGGCATTTTTACGTGAATCAAATTTCAAGTGGCAAATGCTTTTTTGATAGTATAAGCACTACTCAAACACAAAATATAAAATCAACTCGGGTACATATGAGAGAGCCTTCGTATTATCATAAACTTCACATAACGCGGGCAGATAAATTGAAAAACACTTGGGACTCGTATAACACGGTTTTATATAACACGGTTGTATAAATTGTGGCAAATTGTTCATACAACACGTTTTATATAACACGGCTTCAATTAAAAAAAATAATTAACATGTTTGATTTGTACGTCATATCGTCGGATATTCATGACATCCATGAAATATTGGAGGATCGTGCGTTGAACGAAGAAGAAGTAATCGAAATGTTGTATGAACCTTCTACAATTAATGACTCAGAAAGCAGTTGCAGCGAAGAAGCTACATGTTTCACATTAAAAACAATAAATGACGGTTTTGAATTGGCTATTAAGTTAGAAAAAATAATATTGAAAAGGATCCTATAATAGAAAGAAGTACGAAATTTAAGAGGGAATTACAACAAGTTTTGGAACCTTATAAACAAATACGCAAAGATGTATACTTACGCTAAAAGCAGACAATCGCTTATTACCGAATTTTTGAAGGCCAAAACCACAAGAAATAGTAAGCGATGATGAATGAATGCTATATGTATTATGTTATTTAAATTTCTTTCAATAGATATGTAAATGGAACGCAATCCCTAATTTTGTATGCACTTCAAACCTTGTATAACACGGATTTGTATTACACGACGTTTTTATGGAACCATATAACCGTGTTATACGAGGCCCAAGTGTATTTGAAATCTGTTGAAAAACGTATTGCTTTTCAATGGTTTATTATTTTTTAAGAAACAATTACTTATTTATGAAAATCACCCGATATGATTACGATACATTTTTTAACAACGTGTTAAATGAAATATTGATTTATTTTACGGTATTGCGAACCCAATTGGTCGTATTTTTACATTGTTTTTGAAACACCGGTATTGCTGTTATATTCGTCCGGTATTGCAATCCTTACGTGCTACGTAATTAACAGCTTAACGACCGTGGACGCGTATTTAAGTCTTTGAAATCCAACGGTTGCGGACCGTGGACGCATATACGCGTCCTACGTCATACATTCCATTATATTTAAAAATCACTTGGTTAGGATCGAGTTTGATTTCAAATGTTAACGAGAGATAGTAGTACACATATTGACGTATTATTTAACAAAAAAAAAATATTATTACGCAAAACTATTTCGTGAAAAAACACCCCTAAACGGTAGACTTTTTTTTCGTATGTGATTTTTCATAATATTATTTTACGTTCTGTTGAAATATTTGATTTATAAATCGTATCTGGTTTGTTTCGATTTAAAGAGTTTTTCCAAATAAGTTATAATATATATCATCATAAAAGCAAAGAAAACAATGTGAAAAAGTAGGTTTTGCATATTTTAAAAGAAGATCTTTTAGTAGATTTAGGTTTTTTCACTACGCAACATAAGTATGCAATATACAGATAAAGAACCACTGCTCAAATGACATTGATTTATGCGGCAAAGTATCGGGAAGCTAGAAAATTAAATTTGGTAAAGATATCTCAATTGGTTTACAAATTATAGTGAATTTAGTAAAATTACAATTGTTTGCGAATTTTTCGCAAAATTGCCCGGCCGCCAGGTGAAATTCTATAAAAAACGAGCGGGCGTTAAGCTGTTAAAATTAAATTATTTTTAGCACCCTGAATAAACAATGTATTTTACCATGAAGCGTTTCGAAATTTTCTCTCCGCATTTAGTTTTTTTACGAAGTTTCACGATATACGAAATATTTAATTAGTCTTTCAAATTTTAGCGTTTTGTTGAAAGCTAAACTAGGAGATGGCGCTAAACGAGGGACTACCGTGCGAGCTATAGAAAACCGCGTTAAAGTAGGCTGCGTTATACGAGGGTTTACTGTATTATGAAACATAAGACAGCAATGAAGAAAAGTTATACATGTTATGTACTTAATAAATGTAAATTTATATATAATATATACATATATCATATTTGAATAGGAGTCGGGACAAAATGGGAATTTTTGCATACTTGTCTGATTTATAGACTAAAAAAGAGGGATTCAAGAAAAAAAGGGAAGATCTAAAATAAGGAAAATGCGTAACAAAAAATCTATGAACAAAATACTAATAAAGTAAACAATGAATACTAAAAAAAATATATGAAATTGAGTATAAAATTTTGTCAAGATTGGGTCGAGACCCCAAGACCCTCTCCCCTTTCGCTACGCCACTGGCCTCAGCTGCCGTAGCTTGAACCTTGACGTTTTGCGTCAAATATGTAAAGTTGATTTCAAAAAAACTATCTGAACCTTGATACACCTTACGCTAAATGTTATATGCCGCCTAAAGGAAGAACGTTTATTTATAATAATGCTAAATTATTACACAAGTCGTAGTCAAATGAATTTAGAACATCACAATAGCCCATAATCTAGAAACTCCCATCCGCCAAAAATAATAGATGCATTAAAATCCTTTTTGGACTAAATAGCATTGAATTGCTGCTTAATTCGGTATTTTTAATGTCGGTTGACCTTTGCCGAATCTCCAGAGACTTAAACATGGCAATAACAAGAGAAAGACATTTTACTGACACATAACAAGGTCTGCCAGAGATGGTCAACCATTATTATATAAGTGAAAGTGGTTTACGACAAAAAAAAATGATTTTTTTTTATACATGTTCGCTCAACAGAAGCTTTTTTAGTATACGAGAACTGTTCGTTACTCAATCGCTCAACGTCTTTTTTTCAAAGAGAGTAAGTAGTATGGATTGGAACGGTAAAAAGGATTTTTTAGATATTACATACAAACATCCAAACTTTCGAGCAGAAATCAATAAATTTATTGAAAAAATGCTGTACGTACTGGGACTCGAACCCGTGACGTTGTCCGTTTTGGGCCACGGATCCGGGAGAATAAAAAAGTTACGAGTCACCACGACAACTGTTTATTATATTTATTGAATTGGTAGAACGCCATGAGCGATATTGTCTAGGTGTGTTGCGCAAGTATGCTCTAATAATTGAATCATCAAGTTGCAAAAAGCACTCTTACATACATACATACATATTAAATGTATTATTTACCACTTTTAGGGTGTCCACTGTCAATACTTGGTGGAAATGTATTATATGAATAAAAACACAATATTAATTTGTACTTAATTCCACTTTATTTAAAAGTTCAGGACCGGCTTTGCTCATTGTCAGAAACCGGTCCTGACCTTTTAAATAAAGTGGAATAAAGTACAAAGAAATATTGTGTTTTTATTTATTAGTAAATTTAACATAACCATTAAATTTGTATGCAGATAACGTGTATCAAAATTTAAATCTCAGTTCTCGAAAGGAGTGGTCTTTAAAAATGAGACAAATTTTCGAAATGATTTCCTCACCAGATAGAATGGAATGGAAGCTCACATTAGCTTTGCTAGATAGAATTGGAGATATAGAAAAGATACCATCCACAGGCCATTTTACATAAATAATCGTCTAGTTTTTTCAACTCGATGATTCAATTAAGGCGTGTTAAAGTTTTAAAAAAAAAATCGTTATTTGCCCTGTATAGAATGTGAAGGCGTGTTTTTCTTTTTCAAAATTAAGATAACTTTATAGCTATTTTTACAATATTCATAATATGCTGTCAGGCTCTAGGAATAATTAAAAGCACAGCCAAGCACCAGGTGTTCACGGAAACGGTTAGATATTTCGATAACGATGTTTGAAAATAAATTCGCAGTGTGGATTATATTTTTAAAAAATACTTGTAAATATATTATCGCAATCAAAAAACGGATATTGCTTCAACGAAAAAACGATTAAAAAAATCAATTCATCAATTTTTATCTTATCGTTTAATGTTTATTTATATAAGTTATATTTCTTTTTAAACAGTCTACAAACCACTTTTCAGCCAAGCATCATATATGTTCAGAAACGGTAAGGAAATAAGACTGGGGTTAATTAAGAAAGCACTAGAAGCTAACTCTATATGAAGGGAAAAAAACTTCAGCAACATTTATACGTAATGAATTTATTGTAACCTACATTGTTCGAGACTCAATTGAACCTCAACTTATAGTCGGGGTGATGCTTAAATAAATCGCGGGTGGATATAATTGTTGCTCGTCACTGGCCGGCTGTGAATTTTTTTTCGCTTAGAATGCAGCGATTTTACATAGACATTGTCTTTATTTGTCACTGCATCGATAATGCGAAGGTCAGTAACAGAACGAAGGCTGACCGGTGCGGCCGGGGCCTATTCAATCAGGCCCTGCAGTAATTTAAAAAAAAGTTCCTGGAAAAATTCATCGGTTAATTATTGCCACTGCAAAAAATATTCCGGTACTGTTTTTTATAATCAAAACCTGTTTTACCAACTAATTTGGAGCATGTCTCGAAATGGATTATTTATATGGAGGATTTGAATTAAATACATTAATAATAACATAACATTAACTCTTTATTTTTTTCCAACTTTTATTGGACATTTATAACTTATTAATATTTTGAAATATTAACATGTAATAGTAAATGTAGAATTTTTAAAAAGTTAATGTTATTATTGACGTATTTGATTTTATTAACGTTTAATGATTTTTTCAAATATAGATTGTCTTGGTTGAAATGCAAATTTTAATTGAAAAAAGTAGGAGGTTACTGTTTAAGCACGCCACTGGCTCCCTGTTCATGTTTACAGATAAAGTTTGGAATATAATAATAAGGAATTATTAACTCAATTTGGATGTTTTGAATTTCATAGCTAGATTCTATCAATTAAACAAACGTTTGTAAAAGTGCCATTCAATAATTAGTTTCGTTGTAGACCGCTACAATCGCCATTAATATTGATAAATCAAATATTTTATTGAAATTAAAATTACAGAGTAACCAATAACAACTACCCGGTTTTTGGTTATTTTAAAATTGGTTCCGGTTCTACCCGGTTCGGAAGCCCTAAGTGGAATAGAATTAAATATGGTAAAACGTGACATAGTAATATGTTGACAGTGTTCCAGCAATTCATTATGATTGAGTATTTCAATTGAATTCTTCTAAGTAAAGGTAAGTTCAATTAAAATTAAATGACGATTTACGTATACAATCCAGATGGTATTTTTCCACAGCCGCAAAAGCCACGGTGCAGTGATGCGTAACAATTCACATCAATGCCGCAATACAAAGAGAGCGATGCCACAATGCGATCGTTTTTATTTGTTGGATCTTCAGCCATTGTCGAAGGGACTAGTCTGCGCATTCAGATGACAGTTTTGATAGCAAATTTGCCAATCCCAACGATACAAATAAAATATGTACAGGCCTTTAGATGTTTTGGATTGGATATCCATCAGCGTTTTAAACACAAAAAAAAACATCAAAGATACTAATTATGTCCATCAAAACGATGTTATTTCATTACATTACACTTTTTAATACATCTCTATGTTTCTTCGTGTGGTTCAAAGAACTTCAAAACTGGTATAAATGAACTCGCAATATAAATAAACTATTTCGACACCTCCTACGTAAACTATCGTAACTTAAGAATATTAACTTAACATGAAAGTGGTTTAGGGAGGCATAGACTTGGTGTTAATCGAGTTTTTGGTAGTTCTGCACAAAATTCTATTTATAATTGAAAACTAAATTTGTTGCAAATAATATGATCAAACGTTACAGCAAGTTAAATAACGTGTAAATTCAAATCATAAGTCATAACCAATTCCTAATAGCTTATGATGACTTAAAAAAATAAAATACTCATTTGTACTAATTCCGTTTTTATATAATATGATCAGGACCGGTTTCGCTCATGGGAATCGTTATCAACTGATACTTGTCGTGACTGAAACCGACCTTGACCATACTAAATAAAAGTACAACTAATATAAATGAGTATTTTTTTTTTTTAATTTAATGCCTTTCCACCAAAAATTGACAGTGAGCATAATAACAGAGGTTATAATGATTGGTTATAAATGAACAGTTTACAAAGTCTTGGTAATTTGTTCCTAATAGCTTATGATGACTTAAAAAAATAAAATACTCATTTGTACTAATTCTAATTTTTATTTAATATGACCAGCACCGGTTTCGCTCGTGACGAACATTGTCAACTGATCACTAAATACATTTTTTATTTTCATAAAAAAAGATGTAACTTATATGAAATAAAATATATTTTACAAATAAATATAAATAAATAAAAATGAAAATAAGATTTTAATTAATTTTTAGTTTATTCGTAAACGTTGTTACGTCTGTCTGATGATGCTTCTCACATATGCGAAACACGTGTCACAAGTTGTAATAGAATTGTATGTACGGTCACCAAGTGTCCCAGACGTTTCCTACACTAGTTACTCATATCTCTATATATTTATATAGGAGTAAGAGAAGATTTTGACCTGGATAAGCCTACCATAATTCGGCAGATATGAGGGAGTATGAGTTTAGAAGGAAGGTAACGCAGATACGTATAATACATAATCATATATTGTAAGGAAGGCAGCGAAATTTCTTATCGCAGTACTTGGACTAGCAAGATATGTATAAATATGAGAAATCCTAAATCGAATAGAATAAAGGTGAAATTGAATTCGAATGTATGTACGTATTCTTCGATACTTGTATCTCAGACATGCTATTTTTTCGAAAAGAAATCTCTACAATAAATATTGCAATACCAAATGTGTTTATTAATATTTTGCATCCGTAATATAACAATGTGCAGTAGACGGTTTTCAATTATAAATAATTTGAACGCAATCAGTAGACTTCCTCACACATTGTTTAATTTTCTTTAATGCTTGAATATTTCAATAAAAATAATTAAACATTTTTAATACCTTTTCCACATAAAATTTATTGGATCAGGACCGGTTTAGCTCATTGCGAGCATTATCAACTGTAAAATATAATTACAAAAAATTAAATTGCTCAACACCTATACAAACAATTGAAAAATCATCAAAGACTAATAAATATCAGTGGCAAATGATGTAAATTATAAACCCAATTAAAATTTGGGAAATTTTGAACAAAGTGAATTTCTACATTACTAAAGTAAATAACTTAATGATGATTTTGTGTTTTTCCCGCTTCCAAGTAACGAGTCTGTGTACTTCAACAAAATCAACAGCAATGAAGATTCTGAAAAAGACATTTTTAAAAACCATATCAATTCTTACAAAAGAAATAAAATTTATAATATAAAAGAACAGTTAACATAGGCTAGAATTAAGTTAATGAAACGGATATGAACAAAGGTGTAACCGGTCCTGATCTTATAAATTTTATGTGGAAAAAGTACTTAAAATGTTTTATTATTTTTATTATAATGCCATTCCAACAAGTATTGACAGTAAACACCTTAAAAGTGATCTTGAATATTTCGATAGCTTAAATTCAAACAACGTTATCTAATAAAAAGTGTTCTTCGTTTTTTTGTTGATTACTTTATTTTTCCTTCTCGGTTACGTATTACTCAAACAACATTATGTTAATCTTTTCTAGTATCTTCTAGAATCACTAGTCAATTTTAACGTCAACTACATAAAGTTGTTCCTTTTTAATGTTTTTAAGACATGTTTTTTAAATATAAACATACAGTACACAATCAATTTAAAAAAGAACATTAGGTTTTAAATTATTTGTTTCAATACAGCCATACTTCTGATCAGGGCTGAGGAGTCGGAGGCGGAGTCGTGAAAAGTAAGCGGCTCGAATATTTTTTGAAAAATATATTTAACAATGTGTATTCAAACAAAATAGTCCAAAGTGTTGAAATTGCATGCTTGGCTGACTAAAGATGATCGGAAGGAATACATTTATTTATACAAGTTAAAATTAAATTATTCAAAAATTTCTTCGGAGTAGGAGTCGTTTTTTTTACACGAATCCACAGCACTGGTGAAAAGGTATCGGGGTTTATTTTTTAAATATAAATTTCCTTTGATATTAGCATCTACATAAATTAAAATGAAATCTGAGTCGTTTTTTAATTTAAAGCTGGAGTCGAAGTCGTCATTTTTTTACACGAGTCCACAGCTCTGCTTCTGAATAATAAAAAAAAATGATCAGGACCGGTTTCGCTCATAGCGAGAATTTTCAACTGTATAGCAAATAGTGAGTAAATTATTTCTCATGTTATATGTTTCATATGTATTCGTAAATTGAAAGAGTTGTGTGATATACTGTAGAACAGTGGCGGCCGGTCAATGTGGCATTGGATCAATGCGCCCTTGTATATACAGGGGCGGTTATATTTCATGAAATAATATTCAAACAAAAAAAATATGCCATTCACTCATTTTGAATTCTTCATGTATTTATTGTCTATACAAGGGGTGCATTGATCCAATGCCACAATGACCGGCCGCCACTGCTGTAGAAACCTGTGATGATGCCGAGTCATCGACTCAAACAGCTACGTTGAACGTTGTAATTCGAACTCTGTAAATAGCATCGCAAGTTCGTGTTATGATACAAAAAGAGATTTTACCTGTAATCTTCGCGTTTATTTGACGGGGCGTGTTCGACCCACGCGCGACTGCTTCCGAGCCAGAGGAAGCGACCGTCCGCGAAATAGACCTCGCGTTTCCAACACGGCCGCACAATGGGAAACGAGTGACGGTTAATTAAACAACACACTAATTGATTAAAACAACTATATGTTCCTTTCGTAGACCATACAAAACGTAACGTCGTTTCAAATCTATACGATCTTTATAAATTATTAAAACAATAACAAAATGATTACGTATGTACAAATATTCGGCAATTAAAAAAGTCATAAAAAATACATACTGTCGTGATGTTAGTAATAATGAACCATCAAAATTTACTACAGCGATGTACTGTAGATAAAAACACGTGCCACAATTAGTTACCTTGCGAGAAAAATAAAAATGTTTTTTTATCAATTAAAATTGCCAAGCTAAGCGAAACCGGCCGTGATGGTAAAGTAAAACGTGGAGAATCGTATTTGTAAAATGTATCCATACATTTTTTTTATAATATCTAAAATAGTGTAACCACATAATATAAATTAAGTCTGTATATTTAAACTGGGCAACATTCGAAAAAATATTTTATATTCTTTTTATTTGTGTGACACATCTTGTTGCCTGTCTTTTGACTACGATGAATTAACATGGACATGTATTTTTAAATCAAATTATATTAGGTTAAGTTAGGTTGAATTGGTCGATCGTAAAGTAATTTATTTATTTGTTGCTACGTTTAATCAAAGATTTTCATCTGTTCGTTTTAACTAAACTATAACAAGCGCATATATAGTAGTAACTCAGAAAGAAGTTTATTCTCTTATACTGAATTTTTTATCAAACGCATTATTGGAATTCGCGAACTTGGAAGTCGTGTTTTTGGGGGCTTTACTGTAAAACATGCATTAGTCGTATAAAGCCCAGATTGTATGTAAATGGCTCTCATTCATCAAGTTTGGATACTAAGTAAAACCACATTCAAGATTTTTAGTTAACTCTCAAGAGACGAGAACTTTTTTTCAATAAAAAAAATAATCCTAAACCCGATGTATAGAAAAGCCGTGTGACCATGCGGTCACGCTCGTTCTTATAGGCTGTTTTGTATTGTTTAAGGACAGTGGTAAAGACGAGAGTGACCATATGGGCACAACTTTCGGAGTTTAAATATAGCGAAACATGAAATATTAAACAATATTTATAATTTGACCTCTTTAGACCAACGTAATGTCGATACAAACATATCAGTAAAAGTAACTTAAATAAAAAATTAAGCTTAAATAACTCACAATTCCAGAAAAATTGTTTAAAAAAAAAAAAACATGTGTTTTTGGTAGTTGTGTCCGTCCCTGCGGCTGATGAATAGCTGAAATCAGTATCTTTTATAACAGAAATTTAGTGAAGGCAACGATATTCAGTAAGAGAAATAATGGATATTGAGATCAATAGACAACGATGTTAACTGATTCCATATGGTCACACTCGTTTTTGGAAGAGTAATTATCATGATTTTAAGCCTTAGTTATTGAACTTGGTGTATGAATAAGTAAAACAAGAAGCTGTATCCGGGGTGGGGAACCTTTTCATTTCTTAAGGCCACATTCATTTATCTGATTTAACATAAGGCCGCAGTAAAGAAAACTTTGACACCCCCCCCACTTTTTTCGACTGTCGAACATATAATGGATTAATTACGCTTTTTTCCAAACGCTTGCGTATAATTTTTCGATCAAAGTGAATATTTTGATCAAGTCAAAAGGCCGCATCCAAGTAGCCAAAAGGCCGCATGTTCCCCTCCACTGAGCTAGATATTGTATAGCGTACTTATATAGCTGAATTTTAAAATTGGCAACACTGTATTCAGGGAGAAATTACAAATAAAAAAGTCGTCAGGTTGGCAGGTTCGAATTTCTCACAGTACGTCGCGCAGTATCGTTGTGCCGTAATCCGGATCGATACCGTGACCCCCTTCTAGTCTGAACGGGCTTCTCACCACTCGACCGACCATGACTTATATTTTAGAATTTTATTTATTATCTGCTTGCGCAATAAACCGACAAAGTTCGGCGGAATCTCGACAATCCGATATCGCAGTGCTGAGGAATTTCGATAAACACACCGATATTTAACTGAGGATCTAAGCTTAAGCTATTGCAAAAACCCTCGATTTGAATAATAATGTTTCATTATTGGTATTGACAGTTGAGCCTTGGCATGAATAGCATAACTACTCTGCACTACATAGAATTTTGTTATCATTTTAATGACGACAGCGTATCTATGAAATATGTGAATATACATAGTGAATATATCGACGCGTAATAGGCATAAAATCGCAAACGACAATTTATAAATTTTACAAGAGAAGGTTTTTCAAAAATTACTCTCAATCAATTCAGTAAATTGTAATTAATATATATTAAAAAAATAAAACATTTTTAGTACTTTTTTCCACATAAAATGTATTGGATCAGGACCGGTTTCGCTTATTGTGAGCATTGTCAACTGATAAGAAATACAATGAAACAGTGATACGTATACAAAAGTTAAGTAAGAAAAACAAGGTATTACAACTAAGCAAATAAATTGTAGCAAAGTACAAGAAAAATAAACTATAAATAAAAAGTTGAAGACCTCTTAGCAATGCAAACTATTACATCAAAAATCAATTAAGTATGAATTATCATTAACAAAGTAAAAACCAAAAATGAGTGTATATAATAAAAAAAAAATGGTCAATGCCTATCCTGATGATATAATATAATTGTCTGACTACTTCCAGTTTTCCAAATCAGCGTTCCTCAACCGGGGTCCACGTGGAACAAACGATGACAAGTCAAAACATTGAAATACACAGACCCCTAAAAAAGATCAGGCGAATGAGATAAAGCTCTAAAAAAATTATCACTGACCCCCTAAACCAGTGGTCGGCAAACTGCCGCTCTTTGGCCCCTTGATTGTGGCTCATTCACAAAATACCACAGACAGTGCGATTGAAACTTCGTGTCCCACACGCAGAAGTCGGTTTGTGGTCTTCAAACTTAAGTATTGAAAGGGTCGGTCTCAGCGAACGTACCTCAATCAGATTGAGAACTTTTTAAGAAAAACTCAGCTTAAGAGTACCTTAATCAAGTTAAAAACAATGTATCTACCTATATATATAGTTTGTTGATATTTAGCTCAGTTGACTAATGAGGCTTTTGTCTAAGCTCGCTGGCTCGTTCAGAATTTTTGCCTGTTTTCAGAAACTTTTCGACAATTTTTCACTCATTATCCCCAATCCCGGGATAAGTACGATCACAATCTCGGGATCACGGAATTACAAAATTGGGCGAGCCCCAGGGTTGGGGACCCTAGTATCTGCTGTAGCCAGTGGCGGCCGGTCAATGTGGCATTGGATCAATGCACCCCTTGTATATACAGGGGCGGTTATATTTCATGAAATAATATTCAATCATAACATTTAGACTATTCACTCATTTTAAATTCTTCATGTATTTTATTGTCTATAATAAATATTTTAGAACATTTTATTTACGACAATAAATACATGAATAATTTAAAATGAGTGAATGGTATAAATGTTATGTTCACCGGCCGCCACTGACTGTAGCATTACATTTTTAGACTCCATATAAAAATTAAAAATATGGAAAATACAAATTATAATAAATAATTGTATCAATATTTTGCCATAATTTTTAATTACTAACAGGATATATAATTATAGGTGTTCTGTCTAATAAAACAAAATGTATGAGTTTTATGTACAGTGTCGGGCGGTTAACAAATCTCATTAACGACGATTACCATTCAGTTCATATTTTGGACATTCTGCCATTTATCACACTGAAGTTTACCGCCGGCCAGTGTACGCGTTTAGCATATTAAGTGTAATAACATTATGTAAGTACCTACGATTGCGTAATTTTTTACGCCATAATAAAGTATTTTTGAATAATTTCTCGTACAAGAAGGATGCGCACCAGCTAATTACAATGTCATAACAATCTAAGCCAGTGAATTATACAATTTCGATAATGGCAATCGATATTTATTAGCAAAACGATAAATCATTACAAATCCATAAATGGTATCTTTCCAAGTTTATTATTTCAGTTTCGAAACAATTTTGGGTGGTACAGTTTAAGTATTTATTAAGGCAGTCGCATCATACTTCAACGCAGGGTTTCCCAAAATATGTTCCGCGGAACACTGGTGTTCCGAAAAAACTGGAATGGTTTTATACGCAGCAACAGTTTAAAAAAAAATCTTAAAAATTCAGCTAAGTGTTCCGTTATATTTTCCGGACTTGCGAAGTGTTCCATTCCAGAAAATGTTTGGGAAACCCTGCTTTAACGCTAGGACTGAACGCTTAAATAATTTGATATATTTAAAAAAAATCTTTTATTCACAACTTTTTATAAAAGGAGAGGGTGAGAAAGGTGATTAACAATCAGTTCATATCATTGGCGGATCCAGGGGGAGGCCATAGGGGCCACAACCCCCCCCCCCTAAGGATAATTTATTTCAAAGTTGTGGATGTATCTGATGTCTTAAATTCCTTCCCATCCATTCTATCCTAAAAACGGGCGTAGCGAAAACGATTAGCAAACTACTAGTCCTGTCATATCCTTACTCTCTTTAAAAAAGAGAGGTTGAGCGAGTAACACACAGTTCTCGTAGAAAAAATATGTTGGGGCCATATACTCCACATTGGGTGTGGACATGGGTTTAAAAAAAACATGAAAGCATTGGTTTGTGCCTTAGGAACCTCAAAAAAACTTGTATTGTATTTATATTGAATCCTGTTATCAGAAAAACGAAACCTCCGAACCGTATTGCGCCTGGGGCCTCTCAGTTGCATAATTTGTCACAGTGTATGAGGTAAGGTTTGTCGTCAGATAAGTAAATTCTATAATTCAAAAATCGAAAAAAGTTACTTTGAACGAAGTTAAAAGTTATGATGATGGAACTGAGACTTGGAGGAATTAAAGAAACGCAGTTTTTAATGATGAGGAATATGGCTAAAAGACCATTCGATGAAGGCACGATTTCTTTCATCCAGGAAGCGATTGCGAGACGGATATCGCCTGAGATATGAAGGATGTCACTAGCCACATAAATAATTTAACAATAAGAAAACCTTGAAATAATTTTGTTATGATTCGATTGATTTAATTCATATAATATACTTGTCAAAACCTCATCATTGTAGAAGGGTGTGGGAGTAATAAATTTATTCATTTTATTGCCATTTCTGGACCTGTACCAAACACTGATTGTTTGATTACTGAGTTTAATCTAATGAATTTAACTACTGCAAAAATTCAACATTCGCCAAAAACAAACAGGCCCTCGACTTTCACATGCGATTGATTCCTGAAAATATGTACGAATGTTGAACGACATAAGTAGATCAATCAACAAGTATATTTCGAAACAATTATTATATTAATCATTTTTCGTATATTTATATAAACAACATCTAATTTTTCGACCAGCTTTTACTTGCTTGAAATTGTGTGTTAAAATTTTCTCTTTATCGAGTATTCCGTCAGAATATTATATTATCGACACAAATTTCAATTTTAATAAATGAACGAAAGTCGAGGGCCGCCTGTAGAGTAAAGCTTTATTTTTTATAATACAGCAATTAATGACGTTTTCCTAGATACGAACTATATGTCTTATATTATCATCTATTTTTTAACGTTTCGGTAGAATCACTAAAAATTATCTCAAAGGCGAACCACCGCTAAAGTTATTTAACAATGAGTTGTATTGTATTGCTTGTATACTGCAGTTGGGTTTTCATGGTTATATTAGATTAGATCGGTATTTTACAATTCTGATTAAAATTATGTTCATATTTTATTTGTCAAAGATCACCCGCGGCCAAATAATATAACATTACGTCATATATATCGTAGATTACCTCATAGATAATATGCTATTAGAAAATCAAAGAAAAGAACGACTATGGCTATATGCATTGCAGAGAATTAAACAAATAAAGGTTAGTTCATCAAATGAAACCGTCATTATTAAGACTGTAAAAAAAATAAGCGAGATAATTTGCATTACGAAGTTTAGGAGCATATAAATTGCAGGAAGAAACATCAATTATAATGCGTAAGCACTTTTGAGGTGTTCACTGTCAATGCATGGTAAAAAGCAGGGCTGTGGAGTCGCGGTGTTTTGGCCGGAGTCGTAGTCGTGAAAAACGAGCGGCTGAAGATATTTAAAAAAAAAATGAATGATGTGTATTCAAACCACAATAGTCCATAGTGTTCACATTGCATGCTTGGTTGACTAAAGATGATCTGATGGAATACATTTATACATGTTAAAATTAAATTATTGAAAAATTTCTTCGGAGTCGGAGTCGTTTTTTTACACGACTCCAAGCTTGAGTAAAAAAAGTATCGGGGCTTAATTTTTAAATATAAATTTCCTTTTGGTATGAGCTGTTTTTAATGACTATTTGGCTTTGATAATTCATCGTTTACTTTTATACTACTCAAACATTTTAGCAGTGTATATTTTTTAAGAGTTACTTGGAGACCGACTTCATGATGTAAATAAAATAAGTAAGTTAAATATACATAGGCATAATATTATCATTCTTGAGCTCGGATCAGTATTTGAGTATGTACACCAGGCGTGGGGAACCTGCGGCCTTTTGGCTACTCTGGTGCGGCCTTCTGACCAATTCTGTAAATTTTTGTAAATTCGTAAGTTCTTGACATGTTCTGACAGTAAATTTTTACTGCGGCCTTATGTCGAGTCTGAAAAATGAATGCGGCCTTTAGAGAATAAAAGGTTCCCCACCCCTGTTGTACACTGTATTCGATAATAGTTACCGCATGTCAGCATCAAATTTCTGATACCCACCTAACAAAATCAATCTGAAATATACATCTCTGCGCAGTTATTAATTATTACTACAGCAATTAGTAACGGAAAGAGCGAGTAAGTTGTTGCCTCTTTATGTTTGTAAAAAAATCTAACAAATCAACTTCAGTAGTTAAGTGAGAAAATAGACTGGAAATAATATAGCTAGCAAGTGCTAATACCATGTTCAAATTATTTCAAGCATACATACTTACAAAGAACGAACAAAAGCCGAGCCAGTACCCTCAATAGTTGTGATCAATTAAAAAAAAACATACATCGGTTAACATTGCGTTTCGCGTTTATACCTATAGTCTGAATCATACCTAGCGCTAGCACTAGAGGTCTGCACGGGCCCGGGCCTGGCCCACGGGCTCTTACCCGACCCGGCCCGTGGGCCGGGCTCGGGCGGGTAAGCGCAATCGAGAGTCGGGCTCGGGCCGGGCCGGGCTTTGGAATTTGGGATATAATGTTGGGAAAAATATACCAAATTGAGGATTTCAAATTCCTCGGTGAGCTAAAAAAAAAAAAAAAGGACTTTCGGAGATAATCTGGGGAAAAAGTATACCAAATCGAGGATTTCAAATTCCTCGGTGAGCTAAAAAAAAAAAAAAGGACTTTCGGAGATAATCTGGGGAAAAAGTATACCAAATCGAGGATTTCAAATTTCTCGGTGCTTCGGGTCGGGTTCGGGTAACAATGGCGGCATTAGACTCGGGCCCGGGCCGGGTCGGGCGTGAGTTTTTCGGGCTCGGACCGGGTAGTTTTGTAAAATTTTGGCCCGTGCAGACCTCTAGCTAGCACCCATCAAATAATAAACGAGTGAGTACATCCCATTAACACGCATTTCTATAACACGTTGTTGATAAATACGTTAATAGATACTACATACGAGCAGGTTACAAATATGCATAGAGTTCTCAAAAGAAAAAAAAATCATATATGCTCTTCTTACACCAATTAAACGGTATACAATTATAAATATGAACTTTGGTCGATGGTTAGAAAAACATACGTAAAATGGTCGGTTTCTTATTTTTGTGTTATTTAAGTAAACCATTTTTAATATTCAATCCGTGTAAATCGAAGCAGGAGATTCATACTAAGTACAAGTATCGGTTCCAGGATATCCAAAATTACATAAAATGATTCATATAACTATTTTAATAAAAACACAATATTACTTAATTACTTATTATATAAAAGCTTTCAATTCGATTCTAATTCGAAAATAGTTTGCAAACGGTCAACAAACCGTCAGAAGTACGCAGAAGAACAGAACTATTATTTCCCTAATTGATGTTATGTCTTTCTCGACGCCATTGGATATAAACGTCTATTATTCAATGGCCTATTATTTGTGGCCATCTTCATTTTTTTGTGAATTTATTGAGATTGAGCAATGGATGCATATTATCATTTTCATTTTATGGATTTTTCTTAATTTTTTTAAAAAAGGAACTGCACTGACGATATCTAAAAGGATACCGAAAAGATTGCATACTGTATATTTAGTGGTTTTGGCTTCCCATAGATTTCATACTGGAAAAAAATTACCCATAATTATGGCTCGATTCAGAGATGCGTGGGGAAAGCACATTTTTAAAAATTAAGTCATAGCTTAGATTAATATAATTTATCAATATATAAAAAAAAAACAAAGCGTGTTCATACATGTTTCCAACCCACTGCCAATCCGATGCACATAATACATAATTATGACAATGAAAACATAAATCAACAAAATTATTGCTTAAAAAAAATGTACGTTTTTATTATAACAAAGTGATATTATTTATTCGATCAGCATGCGGTGATGATGAAGTATTCTAGAAACGTTGCGTAAAGAACCAAATATCACAAATGGGGAGTTAATCATGCAGCATATAAAAAAATTGCGATTTATTTAAATTAAATTGTTCACATTTATAGACTATCATATTTGCATGCAATATCGTAAATGGGATAGGGTCCCTATTTCTAGAACTGAGCTCCTGAGGAGTGAAGTGGTATTTTAGGAATGAGTTGGGTGCGTTATAATATTATACAGGCATCAAGTATAATATACACACTGCAATAGTGTTTTCTCCAACGAAAAACGTGATTGTACTTAAAAATCTAATAGAAAAGTTACCGTTCTGCGGTAATTTTGACTCACTTCACTTCTGAAGAGCTCAACTATGGGTAGTTTATTCGGATTGAATTTAAAAAATATATCACATATCCCATCAAAACTAACACATTTGTATGCTATTCTCGAAAAGCGATATAGCACAATTTTGAAGAATGGCCCAAGAGAGCTTTAACCCTATATGTCTCTTCTACCAATTGGATGGATCCCGTCATCGTGGAAAGCTTCTGACGACCTGGGAGGAAGCAACGTGACTGGCGGTAAATAGAGAATTTCGGAGGAACCGTGTGATGGCCATATGATCCGAATAGGAAGCGGATATAATTTTAAAAAAATAATATTAAAAAAGAAACTATTTTGTTTAAAAATGTGCGCATGGCCCGTAATATTTCACGCAAGTCTTTCTAGGTGATGGTGACGCCAGTCAAGAGTAACAGAAATTGATTTGGGACATTAAAACAGCTTAACAGCTTTTTTTATATAGAATTTCACCTGGCGTCCGGGCCATTTTGCGAAAAATTCGCAGAAATTGTAATTTTACTAAATTCACTATAATTTGTTAACCAATTGATATATCTTTACCAAATTTAATTTTCTTAGCTTCCAGATACTTCGCCTATACGCACGCATATATGAGTCCGCCGGCCAGTAACCTTTATTTTTCAAAGACTCAAATACGCATCCAGCGGTCGTTAAGCTGTTAAAATAGTAATCAACACTACCTGGAACAATTTTATTCAATAAAAAAACTTTTTGACAAATAAAAAAGATTGACTGTCCCAATATTTAAATGCTCAAATGACGCAGTATAATAAGCATCGACAACCACTCTACACCACGTGTAAAAATCGCGTGCAGTGACGTCATCAACGGGGTACACGTCATGGGATATTCCACGAACAAGGGGGAGCGCGGGAGGTCTGCAATCAAGTTGGGGTAGGTTTTTATTTACCCCGACACCAAATGCGAAACGTATTGAAAAACTAATTCTCATAACGGCGCTGTCTTGTTTACTAACTTTGCAACTGCGCAATAAGACATTAAAGATATCATCAATGTTCCGTGATGATTTTGATTCATCAGCTTTGATGCCGCTTGAAAAATCAACATTGTATAGTTCAAACATCGTAAAATAATCACAGTTGAGCAAATAATGCATCTACAATTGAGCTATAAAATTTCAATTGAACAAGTTTTTTATTTCAATTAAAACGTAATGCATTGTTATAATTTTTGCATGTTTTTTTCACAAATACTTATCACGGATACGATATTCTACAAGTCTTAATTTAAAATTATAAATAAAAATAAATATGACAAATTGACGACTTAGTTATGAGACGGGGGTAATACAATGAAGAAAGATGTAATTAATCAAAAAGAAGGATTTTTACATAGCTCGGGATAATATTATAACATAGAACACTCAGCCGGTACACACATTTTTGTACAGCGGTTTCCAACTTGTGAGCCACTGAGACATTTAGGTGGGCTGGCCAGACAAAGCATGACGCAAAACTCCGCATCGATTTTCTGTCTACTTTTTCCCTTAGAGTTCATATTAATAACTAACTAGCCGGTTCCCGGCAAACGTTGCAATGTCACTAGAAAGAAAGTGTTTGTAGTTTATTGAAGTGCATGTCTTTTTTTCTGTCTGCTTTACGTTTCACGTTTGTTGCCGATTGTCTATGGTACGACACACGCGCCACTTACTGTAATTTAATTGCACTACGCCTATAACCTTCGCACAAGTTGCATGAACGGTATGGCAGATATACAATCATTGATTTTTATATGTAAGACCTACTGTAAGTTAATTTTAATATGCCTATAAACTTCGCGCAAGTGCAAGCAAAAAGTTTGTCAAAGTTTTATTACAATCGGATCAACGGTTTGGCAGCGCATAGAATACGAACATACGAACAAACAAACATTAATTTTTATATATTAGATAGTGTCCGTTGGCAAGTATTTATTTAAAAATGAAAACGGATGATGAACTTCTGATGAGCCTGAAGTGTTTTTTTTGTAGAATTATAACAAGACATAGGCAAAATAAATGAATATCGTATAAAACGTTGAATTGGTGTCGGTTTATTGTGACAAAGAATGTCAACAGAATTGACATAGTATTTCTGAGAGTAACTTAAAAAACTTTTTGTTAAAATCTTATCAGTTAGTCGGAAATAAATGCCTTAAAATTATCTCAGGTCTGGGCCGGCATGCCAGCACGAGATAACTCCGTACCTCGTATAATAAAGGCCACGACATATTGGAGACTGTCGAAATTCTTCGCGTCAGTTTTCCGGTGAGACTAGACAAGCAGCCTCACACTACCCCTACTCTCACTCTCAGTCAACAAATTATATGCAAAAAATTAAGCCTCCAAAAATTTGATACGGGCGATGTCTACCCCCTTTAGCATCCCATCCCTTTCTTCTTCATAAACTTCCACTACAGCCAAAGAGGTAGCGGCGTAGCCAGCTCATATGCAGGGCCCAGCGAAAAAGAAATTTCTACACACACTCAACTCATCTTTACATGATTTTGAAATAAACGGTCTAGTAAAAAGAACTAGCACTTTATTTTTATACGGTTTATTTGCTTACCACAATTTTCAGAAACGAAAAACACAAGAAATTCGACAAATGAGACAGTAAAAAAAAACAAAAGGTATCATTAGATTCCAACACGTTAGACGTGTCAAGACATTCATAGTGATGAAAGCGATTTGAGTCCAAATCCTCATAAAAGTCCCCATATTTAATCAAGTAACGATAAGTAGTATTATTTTTTTCTTTATAATATTAATATTTTGTGCAATTTACTTATTGAGTATTCATTATTACTTTTTTTACACGATTTTATATGCACAATATTGTTATTATTTCAAATACCACAGAATTTTTTAGAAAGAATCTACTGTGTAAAAAAGAGGTGAGTGTACTCAATAAAACAAATTGCGTGGGGAGGCCTAGCGTGACGTTTGCATGAGGGCCCCAAACTTCTAGCTACGCCACTGGCAGGAGGCCGACAGTAAGATCGGGGGTCTAGTCTCATTATTCATATTCAATATAAAAGCAAACAAAATCTTCATGTTCACATCATTAACACGAGCAATTTCTGATAAGAAATGAACACTTTTTAGTTATTAAGAGACAGTGATTTTTCTTAGGTAGTACAAAGCTTTCAGTTGACAGAGAAAATATTTAGATTTCACACGAGAAAAAGAAATATATACTTTAATATACAATATACTATAAATATAGTTTCAGTTGAGTAGTAGAGAAAAAATATTATTTAAATACAATCAAGACTGTAATCGTTTATAGTCCCTCATGTTAGAAATTAAATAAATATTATATTTTGTATGTAACGGGAAATGACAAGTTGTTTGGTTTATTAAAAGGATCGTCTTGGCAAATACAATGAACCCACCTGTCAAATTGTAATGAGGGTATAAAAGCTATCTCTGTATCGCAATTATTTGCCTGCCCTAATGACATTGTTTATTTTGGCAAATATGCAGATAGTAAGTTACCATAGCAACCGCAATGATTAGACAGTATGTAATTATCACTTTATGGAGATGTTTTATCAAACGCATCACGTTCTCAATTTCAAGAAAGTGATTAACTACGTATGGGAAAATTATATTACTATTTTAGATAGAAGATTATGTTTTTTTAAATTTTATATATATGTATAATAGAACACTATTAAAATTACTAAACTCAAACCATCAACAAAATACAAAAAAATAAGACCCTGGTGCACTTGAACGCCTGAAGATGCCGAAAGGCGAAACCCGGGTCGTTAGTGACAAAATCTGTGGGAATGTACATAATTTGAACGATTCAAATTTAATATTGAAATTCCACCAAACACCTTTAGTCGAAATCTTAAATTAAAATAAGACCCTATCTGAAGGATTGTTTTGATTATTTTTTTAAAAAACCTTCGTATTGGTAAATACAATAAACCTACCTGCATACTTGTATTGAGGGTATAAAAGCTATCTCCATACTTCCATTATTGAATGATAAAATAAAAGTGTCCAGAGTTTAGTTTCTGGAAATTTATAAACAGTGGTTGATAGTTATTACAGCATAGACTATATTTAAAAAATCCAAGTAAATACTTACATATTACTAATAGGAATTGTAATAGCAAACGAATATACCAATACCGGTATTTCGTATTAAAAAAGAAGTACAAAATAAGAACAAAAATACAATCAATTGAGATCGTAATACCACGTGAGTAAATCAAAATCGGTATTTTGATATTGTATATAAATTAATAAAGCACTGAAAGGCTCATCAATTCTGAAATCTGTCAATATTGATTTCAGAAATGACTCCAGATTTAAAATATTTCAATTCATCGCGAACTGTCTTTTTAAAATATTCCATGGTTTATATACAAAAATATTATTGTTTATATTGATACAATATAATGAAGATGAAATATTGTAATTCGGTTAGAATCAAAATATACCTTAAAATCTTCATTTTTGCTATATAATACTTAATTTAAAATCTGTAGCAGTAAATATAGTAATCATGTCAGGTCTGTGGCGCAACAGTCAACGTCGTTGACTTCCGTGACGGATCGAGTCCCAGTAGGAACAGCATTTTTTAAATCGATTTATCGATTAATGTTCGAAGGCATGGGTGTTTGTGTTGTCTAAAAAAATTCCTCCCACCCTTCCAATTTTTAAATACCGGGGCATAGACAGAGCATTTAGTTAACTAATAATCCTGCCCTAGACCTATTATTACATCCATACTTAGCAACCCTTTTTTGAGAAAGAGAGGTTGAGCAACTAAGTAACAAACGGTCCTCATAGAAGAAGTTTCGGTTAAGATGCCCCACAAAACCTTAATCAATTTGATAAACTATTTAATTTGATAAATTATTTTTATTTTAATCTAACATACATTGCATTTTTGCAAACAAACAAACAAGAGTGTATTAATGCATTTTTTAACAAAATAAATTTCTAAGCAAATGAAAAACATTGTTCAATACAAACAAGTTCCCATTTTAAAATCCAGTTAAACGTCAGATAACTTGCATTTCCGTTAAAAATCCATCGGAAGACGAGCAATGAATATATCATTACACGTCAAAGTCGGCGTGCGTTTGTTTCTGAGAAAAAAACGAAACAAATGAACGATCGTTTCCTTGTTTTTTAAACAGCTGTAAAAAGAGTCGAGTCAATTTTACTTCAGCAGAAAATTCATAAAGTTATAAACGATATTTATAACCATCTGCAAACAAAAATACAATTTAGAAACCGAGTTAATATTTTTCAATGAAGAAATTACGTACTCCAGGATTCATCAAGTGAAATGTAATTGTAATTTTCAAGAGCATTGTGGAATCCAGTCTGTTCTGGTATGATAAAGTAAATCCGCAACGAATCAAGAAGTCTTCGTACTGGTGTACTCGTAAAGGTTTGATACATTACCGACTATTTCTTGAGAAACAATAGCCTGCCATAATGTCCCATCAATTACCGCCCAGGTAGGAATATAAATACTGTTTCTATGTTATTGTCTGATAATGGGGCATTATATATTATATTTATATACGTTTGAAGAATTTAGAATATGGAACAAATGGCAGGTACAAACTGGACCTATTATCGCAAGATCTTCCGGCGGTACCAATTGCCAATACAGACTGTGATAAATCACTGTTCGAAAAATCAGGTGCTACACTATAATACAAATATACATAGCTTTCCAAAATTGCAGTTTCTAATTTTTTTCAATGTAACTCTTAGTTTAAAATAAATTTAATAAATCAGGTAGCTCTGCCCTATCTAAATACAGTGGAACCTTGATTCTACGTTTTTCAAAGGACCGTAATAAATGATCGAATATTGCGGGAAACCGATAATGCGGAAAATCTTCAGATAATACCGAAAAAATGTTTAATTTTCTAAAAACTTATTTATTTATTTAACTAAATGCGATGTAAAACTATTTGAGCGAATAAAAAATTCTCCAAAAACGGTCAATCGGGACATAATTGAGACGGGACGATAATATTTAGATGATAGATCGAGGAAATCAGTAAATCGGAGAATGATTAACGTGGAATTATTAAATATTGTTATGACGGGGTCTTGATCGAGTAAAAAATAAACGATCCATGCAAAAAAACGAAGATAGCGAGAACGGTAGATCGGGGTTCCACTGAAAAAAACGCGGAACGAAATGCGAGGCAAAACTATTTATGAAACATATTCAACGAGAACGGTCATTTGGGATAATATTTGTGACGGAACCAAAATATTTAAACGATAAATCGGGGAACGATTAATGCGGGATTCTTTTACATTGTTCTTATAGGTGTTTGGCCGGGACTATGAAAAATAAACGATCCATGCGGGAAAACGAACAATGCGAGAACGGTAGATCAGGGTTCCACTGTATACTATTTTCCTTGCAATTTATATGTCGTCATAACTAATATATTTTCATGCGAATGGAGAGTCTAACCCCTCTTCATATTAAAATTCCTAACTTCAAGTTATTAAGTATACATTACCCTCGATTTTTTTTTAATCGTTTTCGCTCCCAATGGAAAAGTTTTTCTACGAGAACTTTTTGTTATACAGCTGCTCAATCAATTGTGGTAAACTAATCGTTCTCACTACGCCCCGTTATTTTATGATTGTAAGGGCGGGAGACAATTTTCAGACATCACAAACACCCATGACTTCGAACCAAAATTTTACTGTGACGTGAACACTTGAGATCCGCCACAGAAGCCTGCGACGCTGACCACACCGCCACGGACCCGATTACAGGGATAGAAAACATGTACGGGTGCCACAAACAAACTTAAATCAATTAATTAAGTTAAATTATCACCGAATCATTAATAAAAAGCTACGTATATACGGTCATCATAAATGCATTCATCCGAATTTAAAAATAAACCAGTAGGTACGTGTGATCAGAAATCACATCTGTGAGATATTCTTCCAAGCGCACAGACTGGAAAATAGAAGAATTAAGCATGTGAATCTTTGTGTCGTCAATGCACCGTGCCGCCAGCACTACCTACCTAACTGTTGCTTGTTTTATTCGGTTTGCATTATATTTGATGACAGTGAAGATGCGACCCATGTGTTTCGAGCAGGGCTGTGGCCTCGGAGTAGCCGGAAGTCTGCAGACGCGATTCAATTTTCAATACATTTACTAACGAATATAAATTAAACTCTCAATATAAGCTTCGGAGATTCAATGTACATTTCGGGTCCTAAATATTGAAATCAACCTTCTGCGCATGACCACGCACCAGAAGTTTTATCACGTGCTGACCACTGATTTGACGTGCATATTCTACTAACGCATCAAAAATTGTTTATATTATTTAAAAAAAAACTTATATAGTACCTCTACTTGCTTAATGTAAAAATAAAGATTGCGTAGATTTTTTCTCAATTATAAACAAATTAATAAAACCTACACTATTATATAACGGACCTAAAACTAAAATGGACAACCCTTCATCCGTAATCAAGGTTTTGTGTTACTTAATCTGTTTAAATGTTAAATCTAGTGCTGGCAGAAATTTGAAAAAATAGTCTATTCGTTAAAAAGGATTGCGAAAATAGATATTTGTCGGCTTTCCTTTGTTTTGATGTTTAAATTATGTAGTGCACGTTAGGAGTGATTGTCGTAAATAAATAAAGTAATATTTCTCCCTAGTTTTAAAGAACTGGAAGAAAGTTGGAACCAAATGCATATAAGTGTTAATTAGGTGCAATAGAATATCAACATGATTTGTTTCGATGAATAACGAATATAGACGTATTTATCACAGTTAACCGTACCTTCATTTTAGCTTAAAGACAGAAATATATAATTTTATTTTTAATCATAATTATAACATCTTGAATGCCCACTATTCATTTATTTATCCGTCTTAAGCCAAAAACCAAATTAATAATAGTTAATATGATATTTTGCGTTTAATAATAATTTATAATCTTATAACACGTTTATTTATTTACTACAACAACAAAAAAAAGGTTTAGACGGAATGGAAAATATTTATAATATTATAACAATAAAAAGTATACAGCAGAAAACACTGTTCATGTTTTTATTATGATCGCTCAGAATTATCGCATGGATAATTTATTAATTACGTACTGAAAAAAGTATATTTTAAAATAAGAAAACTTTAAACCACATCCTGTTTCAGATTAGATCGGTAATTGCAATGAGTTCCCCGTGATTGCAATTAACAAAATACAATTCAAATATGCCTGGAGAGTGAAAACTGATTACGTGATCAAACCGTTAGGAAAAGAGTACTGCAGTAAACATTTTAGACCTCTCTTTACTACACCTATACTTGCTAACTGTACTTGGTAGTTGAGAGAGGAAGTGTGTTGCTGAGTTTTTGTTTATGTTTCATCAATTGATAATAATAATTTCTTAAAAAATATTTTTAGAAAATTAACCTTATTTACATATGTATGTACTACATTCCAGCTATATTGTTCGCGACGTCTCGGTTGGTTAGGGGTCACCGTCCTCTTCGATCGAGTGAATTGATTTTCTTTGAGTTTATATAAGTGTTTTTAATCATCAAACATTTGGCGCATTGTGATATATAAAAACAATATTTGAAATAAGAATCTTCGAGAAGCATTCTGTTCCATGTCTATTTCACTGAGAAACGACGAATGGTAACTGTATATTTTCATTTTATAAATTTCCAGATTTTTTGGAACAAAATCGGTGTTGCCAACATGCAGGAAAATGCGGCGTTTTCAAACCGTATGTATAACACACGATCGCACATTCAGTTAGGATTGCCAACCGTCACAGATTGACCGGGATCGTTTCGGACTGGAAACCACTATCCAGGATTTTTCGTGGCATAAAACAATTGAAAAGGAGAAGACAGATTTAATAAATATATTTCCGTTGTGTTCAACTAATACAAGAGCCCCGGAATCTCCTTGGAAATTTTTGACAAACGAGTAGCACGTATATGTGTAGAGCATGGTTTCCCAAACTATGTTCCGCGGAATACTGGTGTTTCGCGGAGCCAGAGTAGGTGTTCCGAAAAAAATGGAGTGGCCCAACTATGACAATGATAAAATTGCAGAATCTGCGGCCTGCTTCGTTTTTAAGCGCGTTTTCGTTACTGAATCCAAGTATTTATTAATCTAATGTGTCTTAAATGTGGTGTTATTTGGTTACAGATAAATAACTGAGGCCCTATTAAATTAAACGGTACCCCACCCAATCCATCCCTTTGACGAAAATGATAATATAAACCCGTTATTACATAGCGCGCAATTCAGACTGCCGGCAAGTACCTAAAGTTATCATGTAATTAAATTATACATAATATAAAATTCAGACAATTGTGAAAAACATATATGAAAATGTGGAAATGAATGAATGATATTTACAAAGCGATTACGTGGGAGTGGCATGTATGCAATTTCGTCTAGCGTACATTTTTAAATTAGACTACGGAACTGTTGGAATGCTTTCAAATATGTAAAAGCACTTTTTTAATATTACGTAAATTATGATTGTCAGCAAGCAATGCGAACGAAAGTGATAATTTGACACTTTCGCTCGATGGACAAAATTTCACACAATATTAATTTGTCGCAATGTTATATTTGGATTTATTCACCCATACTTAGCTAAGAAATACTAGAAAATAAAAATAAATATACATTCGAATTAGTGCCTGGCCGCTTAAATATATATACGGTAGTTCATTTTTCATATTTAGAACGTCTAACCCTAAATTAGAGACACCCGAATGAACAATGCACAAACTTAAAAGTCGATAATTAAGTACTGCATTCTACAGCTATGCCTAAAATGTTAGTTTATAAATATTAACTATTTTTGATTAAATCAATGTTTATTTATAAATTTAAACAAAAGAATTATTCATATCTGTTGCGCGAAGAATACTTGTATGTGAAATAGTTCAAAGATTAAAATTCAAACCGTTGTTATTTAACTTAAAAAGTATCATATTTTATGGAAATCTGCGTTATCTTTGCTGTGATTTTTTTAAAAAGTTGTTTGATTTCAATGAATTTATATATCTTGTCAGACGGGATAACATTTCGGTATATCAACGAGGACGACATCGAAAATGAACTTTTATAAACGAGTGCAATTTTTTTAATTCCATTCTTTGTCCAGTGAAGTTAGGCTCGTTACGACGGCAACAATGTAAAGAAAAATGCGTAAGTAAAAGAAACGTCAAACTGACGTTTCGAAACAATAAGGGTTTGACAATGTTGCCTTTTATATAATACAAATTTTGTATTCGTGCCGGTTTTAGTTTGATACATTAGAGATAATATGTACACTGATAATCAATATTTAAACACGTGTGTTGTAAAAATATTTTTTTGAATGAACTTCCTAATTCAATACCGCAGAATAAGTAAAAATAATATTCTATAGGAGCGCTGCACGATCGATGCCTTTGAATTGTAGTTATTTTAAAGAATTTCTTTATCCCGTAGAATGCATGACGCCTGAACAACTCCATTTTTAAAGAAATTCTATTGCAGATAAGTAATTGTGTGAAAAATATAAATTTGTGGAAGACAAGTTAGACCATAGGTCAGAATAAATACTCTAATTTAATAATACACTGAATAAAACCAGCATTGACAGGAGTGGAAGCGAAAAAGATAAAAATGGAATAATTAAAATGTAATTAAAACGATCGTGTACGCGATGACGAAGGAAATAAATTAATATGGACAAATTTATTAATGCAGAAACAAGAAGGCACGAAAAAATCGCCACCGTACAACACTTACATAGGCACTTCCGTCAAATAATGTGTGTCATTGACTTATTTTTTGTCAAGGCTGAATTGAATAATTAAAAGTCTTACAATAAAGACTACTGGCATTTAATATAATACGTAGAATCAAATAGGTCTAGTACACATCTCAATCACTTTAAATGGAAGATAATACTTCTGAAGAAATTATATTGTGATTATTGGTATTACAGATTATCCAGTCTCGAAAATATTTTTCTGATTGGATTTAAATAACTATCCAGGAGAAGTATAACGAGACAACACGACGTTTTAACCGCCTATTAAGTAATTAAATTGTTTCCGTTCAATATCGAAACATCAGCATAACCACAATAATAAACTGTGTCATGTTATTATTTATGTGTCCAACATTGACGTTATTCGTAACGCTCTGAAATTCAAATCATTTGCAAGCACGTCGGTTATGAACTCTTGAAATAAAAACACTTTTCCAATGTAAACATTAAAATTAACTGAATAAAATATGATTTTCCTGTTGTCAATAAATTGTTAAATTTAGAACACAGTCTTATCGGGGTGTTTTGACTATCATTTTTGCACCAACAAATATTTTCAAAAAAGGAATTTAGTCGTTTCATACACATGGTACGTTCACGAATAATTATGTCAACTGTTTTATTCAGAACTAACATTTGCCGAAGAGACATAAATATTGTGTTCTTATCAATACGCTACTGATAACATTCAGTGAAAAACGTGTGTTGTGTATTATTATATTGATTAAGCAGTCACAGAAAATAAAATGTTTTTGCGATCTGGCTGCACATACCTGCTATCCTGAGAACAGCCCTATCAGCTGGGTCCAGCTGCAATATGCTCAGGGGCTTATCCTTAGCCCACTCCTTGAGACTGAAGTCGTTCTCGAACTCCATTTCAGATCACAACACAACACACAATATTAAAAACAATAGATACATAAATTATTTACACGTCAAACATTGCGTGCTAATCCTCCTTAGAACACATCATTTTAATTCGTCAACATCGTAACGCTTCACAACAGAAAAGTGTCGCCATTAGGCTAATAAAACACACAAGCAAGAGCTATCATTTGACAGGGCAAAACGCGAAAAATCGATAATAACTACCACGGTGGCTACTGCACAGTGCCATTAAACATTGTGAATTCAAGTGCTACAGAAAAATGTAAAATATTCACGATCGGTACATCGCTATTGCGTGTGAGAAACCCGTAAAACGTACCAGCATTCAACGCGCAAAATCACACTTTTTTGAAAGAAACACTATATAAAATTCTTAAATAAAGTTGAAAATACTGCAGCCGATATATTGCGACACACTGACGTCGTTTATTTCGCGTATAATATGCATGAATTAAATGTAAATTGTCAATTTTGACAGGCCCGCGTAGCACACCCGTGGGCAGACATGATGCGACTGGGTAGTTCCGTAAAACGCCACGGGCGCTGGCTGTGTGATACAATCTCAGCTGTTCCAATGAAAAGAGAACAAGTACGAAGAAATCTGCACCGCGCATGAGCGGGAAGAAAAGACTTTCGTTTTTTTTGGCGGTAAAAAATCAATTTCGTCCATCACAATATTGAATCATCAGTCATTGCGACCGTGATTTCTGATTGATAATGGTAGAGTAATAGATATGTGCGAACACGATATTGAGAGGAGCATAGGTCAGTAATACTTCTTTACGGAGCGCTGCCGTTCATAAATGAATTGAAAAGTATTACTTGCAAAATTATTATACATATAGCAATTTAGTAATCAATATCTCGTGTTGATAATGTATTATCAGTGCACTTCGTATTGTGCTACTTATAGTTATATAATCATATATATTATATTTCATTTTTACATATACCTGGCGACGACACTATATTTATTACATACCTACAAATAATAATCATTTCAAGTCAGTTCAAGTTCATTCGTGCACTTGAATGCCTGAAGATGCCGAAAGGCGAAACCCAGGTCGTTAGTGACAAAATCTGTGTAAATGTACATAATTTGAACGATTCAAATTTCATTATCGTTTTAAAAAAAAATATATATATATATAATGTTCATTATTTTTTCATATTGAATTATAATATACATGTGTTTCCTCCTTTTATTTATCAAAAGCAGTTCCAACGTCCAACTGGCATTGACACAATTTATTGTGTATTATAATATTTGCAGTACTTCTTACACCTTGATGCAAATCTTTGGTAAAAAAAAATATTAGCGGCCATTGAACTTTACTATTGAATGTCATAATACACTGCAGTTTTTTTTCGCAATTAAATTTTATCGTTAATATAAAATACAAAGGGTTTTGTTCGTTTCCAATCGATAACCACTTATTTCGAAGGTTAATATCTTTTTCATGGTGTAGTTAATGTCTTACCTTGTATCCAGTGGCGTAGCTAAAAATTTGAGGAGTTCATGCAATCGTCACGCAAGGCCCCCAACGCAATTTGTTATATTGAGTATGTAGACACTATTGAGCCCCATTTTCGCTGGGCCCTCATGCATTGTACGGCTCCGCTATGAAGTGGCTACGCCGTTGTATCTATTGGATATTACGAAGAAAATAATAAAAATAAGCTGCTTTTTTCGTTTACATGACAAGTTTCATTCGAATTCTAGAATTATTTTTTTAACAAATTGTTATTTTGTATTTACTTTAGAAAGATACTATGTATGATTGGTTGCTTCATTATTTACAAACATAATTTTAAATGACACATTTCTCCCTCTCCAATCAATTGTGGTCACGCAGAGAAGTTGGAGTAGGCTTGGACCGTTCTGTGGATTCCCTCAGAGACCCTCGACCCAGTTTGCCTCTTCTTCGGTTTTTTTAATATGAAGTTTTTTTCTCCCAGAATGCTTGCTGTACGGGCGAATATTGCTTAAAATCAGTCTATAAATAATTGTATCAACTATGTGCAGTGGCGGATTAAGCACACGAGAGGCCCCAGGCGCAATAAAATTTGGTGTCACTGTTTTTCTGATAACATAAAACGTCAGAAAATTCCATGTAAAATAATAAAAATGTAATAAAATTTCAACAAAAAAATATATTGCCTATATAATTATGTCGTTTTTGAGGCCCTTAAAATTTAAAGGCCCCAAGCCCCCGCCTCATTTGCTTATAGGGTAATCCGTCACTGACTGTGTGGTATAATAATATAAGAAAATGTTGATATAACAGATGAATTGAAATATTGTAAGTATAGTTAATAATTCCTCTCCTGCAAAAGAGTCTTTTATCGCGTTTGACAAGCCAATATTGAAGCGACTATCATGCGAATCAAATTTATACAATAAGAGGCAGCAGGCATTCGAGTTCACTGATCGGACTGGCAACCAAGAAAACATCCCAACTAAGATTATATGTATTTCATACATATTCGAAATACCTGTTATCGCGCATTCCACTGCAAAATGTAATCATATTTTAATTAGAAAATTTTCAGGTGGGTGCTTTTTTTTATTGGCAGCACAAGTTTGTACGTGTTATTAATTAACATAAAAATGACTAACCGAAACAAGTTTACAAAAAAAACCGGTTCAGTTTTTTGAAAATATTTATATTAAACATCACATATTATGTACGTATATTTTTTTTTATTAAAATAGGAGTGTAGGAAGAAGAAGGGTGTCATCGCTCCAAAATGGTCGCAAATAATAAACAAGATCAAACATAATATAAAATTTAAAATAACTTTGATTATTCCACGTATTTTGTAACTAACTGTGACACATGTTTCGCCTCTTTCAGAAGCATCTTCAGACTTACTATCACCCCATCTTCAGTCTTACATCACTTAAACACCCCCCTCTTTGCTTCCCTTAAAAGGAAAAACAACCCAAACTCCATTTTGTAATTTCATAATTTAAAAATTTTAGAATCAATCTTGCTTCATTACTTAAGCAAAATTTGCGATAGTAAGTCTGAAGATGCCTCTGAAAGAGGCGAAACACGTGTCACAGTTAGTTACACAATACGTGGAATAATCAAAGTTATTTTAAATTTTGTATTAAAATGAACTTCCACAAAGTTACCGCCGAAACCATCGAAAGTAAGATCAAACATGGACATCTCAATATAATTTAGATTCGAAATGAATTGAAGACTTTTAAATATTATAGATTCGACCGAGTGAAACGATTGCAGTGTTCATATTTAACCAAATAATGTCATTTTAACCGCTGCGTGTTTTTTTTATCGTTTGCATAGAATTTAATCATCTTCCTTTCAATCCTATCAAATTCTTAGTGTCAGTGGCGTACTTAAGGGAGAGTAGGCAGCGGTGGGCTGGCAATACAGTAACGAGGGGCTCGCTCAATCTAAAAGCAATTGTTCTGGAGAAGGAGTGATTTTTTTATCACTCCTATGCAATTATATGCAATACTTAAATAAATAATCGATTTTTACTTGATACACTTATAATATGTGACAATATGCAGTTCACCGTAAACTTATCAATCCAAATGGCTAAAATTGTACTACTGTGTATACTGAAGCTGTCGTAGATTATATACGAGTCAGAAATTGCAGTTATATACTTATTTGATCTGATAATATTGTTTTCTCTTTAACCTTTTCAGTACCGCGATTTTTTATGCTTAACAACATTCACTCGCATACCTACCGCATGTTTTTAATATTTTTTGAATAGTTTTAAAAAATAGGACTGAATTAATGAATATTAAAAGTTTACTTATAAAATGATATATATAGTTTACTATTTTCAAATTATATTCGTGATCTTCAGTGGCCTTACGGTATTCACGCCGTTCGTATGTAGCGGCCACTAGTGGCCTTACGGTACTGAAGCGGTTAATTAACAAGGGGCTCGCGCGAGCTCCTTCGAGCCCCCTCCAGCACACCCCTGAGAGTAGGGAACTTTGTCGATTCATAGTTTTTTGTTCGAATGCGTGGTTGTCCGATTGTCCTTGATTTTTTTTTCTATCAATACTGTTTTTTTTTTTTAAGAGAGTTTGACTAACTGTGTAACCACATCTGATCACATCCTTTGGAAATGTCCAAACTTGAATAACGAACGGAAAAAATTGCTCAGTACGTTACGATACGACTATCTGTCGGATCTGTCGGCCCAGTCGGTCATGCCGACTTGGTTGCATCTAACGCAAATTATAAAGCCTTCAAGAAATTCCCCGCGTCTTATGGAAAGACAATTGAATCCAATAAATAAAAGCTTTTATTTTTAACTTTATTTTATTTATTATTCTGCGCACTGTAGTGCATGCAACTAAGTCTTGAGGAGTTTTTTCTCGGGACATCCCTGTCAAAACTTTGAACACGACTAACGTTTTTACGCTGTTACGGTAAGAAAAGTGTCAAGCCGTAGCGGACTGTGGTGGGTACAACGTTGAATACCCTAGCGAATAAAAAACTGAATAACCAGCAGTTCTCGAAGAAAAACTTCTGTTAAGATAAACTTCGTTTGCAGTTCATATGCTTCACATTAGAAGCGGACATGAAATAAAAAGATATTTTGTTGATGTCATAAATTATTTAAATTTTATACGTGGAATTTTAGCCTATATATACATATACTTTCTTTTTTTATTTATGCGATAGTAAAATAATGTAAATAATTCATTATTCGGCGAGAGTTATGCGTTATGCAATTAAAAATATAAGCATTTTAATGACTTCCGTCAATTGCTTTTAATTAGCAAATATATTAAAATATTATCAACAACTCATTTTTGATTACAATGAAATCAAAAGTTTTACCGTTGATACTTTTTTTTCAATTTATACCACAGAGTCAGACTGGTTAATATTGTATTATACAAATACATTTATTAGAGAAATACCACTCTAAGATATAAGTAAAAAATAGTCGATTTTGATAGTTTTCTCTTCGGTAAGTATTTTCAATCGAGCAAAGGAATTTCAAAAGTTTTCATTTGTCTTGAATTTATGTCTTTGTCTTTAATGTGTGTTTAATTATGTATATAATTATATCGACGATTAATAGCAAAAGAATGTGAAAAATTTAAATCTATTCAAATTATATCACACCTACATATATATAAACAATAAATATGTAAACATAATATTTTGTTTCATCAATTATCTATTATGTGTACTCTTAATCATAGTTATATCTTCGTAAAACGAATTATAGAATTTAACGGTTATCACTGGCGTGCGCATAATAACAATTTTTCTGGACATAAAATTATTAAATAGGCTCATTTCACGTGTAAATAGTTTGACACCTCGTATCAAGAGTATGTAAAATTGTCATATCATAAATAGCGTGACCGTGACACTGCTGGATGGGTCATGACTAGGGAATCCAATCCGAGCCAAAATGTCGATCCCGGGATTTCGGGATTTATAATATTGGTCAAAAATTAATAATACAACTTATTCTATGTTATAGTATCTTGGGAATGCGACCGTAGAAATAATGAAATACATTGTTTGACACTGGTATTATATAGGAGCTAAAAGGAGTGATTTTTTGTTGAGTCTAATTTTAAAGAGTTACTCCATTATTGTTTTACTACCTCAGCCAGAAATTTTATTTTAAAAAAAAGTCATATACATACATATTTGGAACAATAGAAAAACCACTCAAGTTATCTACACACAGATAATAATAAACATTACAACGCATAAAACGTAAAGCAAAGCCGAAATGGTATTAAAGTAAATAAAAAATCAATCAACATTGCAATATGAGAAAGAAACGAGAAACATTTCATACTGATAACAAAACTTCTTATCGCCAAAAGTGTCCACTTACAGTCACCTATAATATGCTTTAGAATTAAATATTTTTGGGATTCATTAAAACGTAATTTATTACCATAAGTGACTTCTAGTATTTCATTTTATAACTTTCGTCTGCAGAGTTTATTTTCGAATATTTTATCTTAATTGTGCTTTGTTAAACATTGAACAATGGAACATTGTTTGTTATATTTAAGGATTCGACAATCAATTGGGTGCGTTTTATTTTACAAAACCTAGACGATTCTATTTTATAAGAAAACCAATCCCGAAAGTTTCGGGATCATGTCTTCTAATCCCGGGATTGAAATGTATCGAAAACTGTACGGGATCCCGGGATTGGATTCCCTAGTCATGACTACCGGAAATTACTCCGGCCTTACCTGTACGATGTGATAGTTTTCCTATTTGAAGATCCTTACAAGCAATTCCGTCTAGCCAGCGAAATATAAGTCATCTTTTCATTCAATACCCTGAAGAGTATTTTGATTATATTCAGTCATTCTGTGCAGTTGCCAACACACTATCCGAATTAGGGATTCTGTGTCGAGACGTCCCGGGACAAAAGTCCCGGGACTTTTAAGGTTTTTTGCTGTCTTAAGTCCCGGGACTTTGTTGTTAAATGTCCCGGGACTTAAGAAAGCCAAATTGTACATTTAAATTTTGAAAAAACCATTCTAACAAATAAAAATTGGATGCAAGCAATCGCTAATGTGACCTTAAAAGTTAATTTTGATTTAAAATAAATTTACATTGGTGTCTAACATCTGTTTTTCACTATTGTACAAAGTTACCAATGTCTCAATAGGACAAAAAAAGGTATAAAAGCTGTATGTATTGTGATTTGTGAAGTAACGGTCATAATTTTACCCAATTCATTGTTATTTTTTCAATACATGTACCGTTATCATCCCTTTTTAAATAAATTTATAATTTTATTGAAGGGGAAATAAAAGTCCCAAGTCCCGGGAAGTCCCGGGACTTTGACTTTATCACGTCTCGAGTCCCGGGACTTTGAAAAACCCGAGACTTCAGAATCCCTAATCCGAAATATGATTTATTGAACTAGATTGTTGTTTAGCCCATAGAGCTTTTTTTCAAATCGAATAAAATTGTTATAAAAAGTGGATATTAACTGAATATGAACCAAATATATTAATGTTGTTGATTGAAGCTCTATAAAAGTTTATAGACCGTTCGTACGATTAAACTTTTTATAAAGAAGAGACAATGGAGGTACGTATATTTTTTACTAATATTCACGATATAACCTTCAGCTAGGGATTGCAACACCGTCATTACCCGGTATTCCATGTAAAATACCGTTATTTCAAAACGAACAAAAATCAAATTTAGACAATACAATCGAAGTACATACACAAATCATCACATATTTTAATAAAATTGTTCGCGATTAATTAAAATCTGCTTCTGTTATATCAATTTTGACGTTCAATATTATAATTATGATTTATTTTTATATGACAGTATTTTATAACAAATATCATCATACCTATTTCGATCTACTCGCCCAATATTGCGAACCCATTCAACCAGTGACGTTCCTAGGCTCTATGCCGCCCCTAGGCAGAGTTTCGATTTTACTATTTTTCTAAATATCATATTTGAAATTACCTTATCTGCCGCCTATAGTGCTGAGATCGGTAAATTTCATATTTAAATAAGAGTTTCACGATAAATTTAATTTCTGTTTATTCATCGGTCATAATATTATTACTGTTGAAAAAAAAATTGTCGGCATTTTTTTTATCAAACACATTGAGGCATCATATTTATTCTAAGCCAAAAATATTTTTGTTTATAAATATAAAAATATTTATTTAGTGATCATTTGCCGCTTCCTAGAACATGCCGCCCCTAGGCAACTGCTTACTCGCCTATGCCCAGGGGACGTCCCTGCATTCAACTATAATTGCCGCTCTATTTAAACAGTTTGTAATACCGGTTTTGATATATTCGTCCGGTATTGCAAATTGCAATCCACACCACTAAGCTTCGTGGTCAATTTACCATCAATATCATTTTAACTGAACGTACATATTTTAAATATAGCCATTGATATAACTGTTAAATCTATGAATATTGATTTATTTTGACGCGACGCCCAGAATATGAAATAAACTTAAGATGTAGTTGAAGCATGCAGAAGATGGAACAATCTCGCGGCAAACAGGTAACATAATTTTAAGCTGAAAATATCTCAAATTTCCAAAAAAAATGTTTCCCCGTTTTCCATTTGCCGTAATTATAATTTATGTCCACCCTCCTGCCTTCCAAATATTAAATTTGTCTAAACGTGTTTTTGACAGCTTACATGAACCCATGCAAGTCGAAATTCACCCTTAGGGGTCCATTTAGACCACTTTCGAAATATTTTATATGAATCATTTAATCAAAATTTAATTAGTCATTGGTTTTCATATTATTTTCCAATGACATATACATTTATTTAATATATATTGGAAATCTCGTAGACATTAATTAGCCCAATTGTTCCGCAGAGCACTAATGATGTAAGAAATAGATTTTTTTAAATCTATAAACGATACGATTATTATGAACCTTGCTTATAAACAGTATTAAATAGGGTAATATGTCGGACAATACTCGTAAAATAAAATTACGTTGATAGTAAAACAATCTACTTAGCAATAAACACCACTATGACGTTTGCTATATGTTCTATAATGGCGCAATGGCAGTGAAGCGTAGGTTATCACTGTTATCAGTCATCGATGACCAGTCAAGTGTTACCTACTTAATGGCATCAATCAGAACTATTAGAAGATACCGCTTCTTATCGTGAACATAATAATAAATTATCATAATAATGGCAACACAAAATAAATTGTAAATATCAGACAGGTCCGTGGCCATAGGGGCTAGCGAATGTGGCGATCGCCTAAGGCGCTATAAGACGGGTCAAAATGATCCCAAGATTATTTTTTTAATAAGAAACCTACTCCTTGCGCTATGCGCCAAAGAGCCTCGCCGCGGCCCTAATATTAGAATAATCAACAGCTGTGGTGTGACTAAAATGTGGAAGCATTCTCAAAAACTAGCTGCATATGGGAGTCATTTTCTTCCGTGAAGAATTTCTTACGAAAATTTCTGAATTGGTTAGAAATTAAATAAAAAGTGTCCGATCAAATTTATGAACCATATGATAGTAATAAGTAGAATTTAATATTGATAAGTTGGTTTCGGTGAAATAGTTGGATAAAAAATGGTAAATATATTGTGTATCATTAGTATATCACATTTTAAAAAAACTGGATATACTTCACAAAGCTGGCTATCATTTTCAATTCATTATTCGTATCTATCACCATTGGTAATTCACCGCTATCCTGTATCAATTGATACAGAAGATCAGTATAGCGAAGCTGGCTGTATATATATATTTTAATTTGTTAAGATAATGAATGATTTTGGAATATCAACAGAGTTTTCATTTTATTTTCACTCGGATAGTAAATAATGTTTTGAAGAGGAATAGTATTTATTACTTCATATTTTTGTAAAAGTTTATCATAATAGCTTAGTATATTTCTTTAATACAATGATAACACTTCTGAGATTTTAAGGATTTCAAAAGATAACATTGATATTTATTATAGTAAAGTTGTTTGCGATAAAAAAGATAAGAAAAGATTACATGCAAGACCTTAAACGATTGTATGCAATCTTACTAAATATTACATTGTGTTTATAAACTTTTTTTTTTTCATTATCTTTTTATATAATTACAAATATTTGCCTAAAGTTTCTGTTATAAGAAAAAAAAATATTTTAAATTTAAATTTCAAATATTACTTATAATAATTTACTCAAATTCTATGTCCTTGTTTCCTAAGGTTCTGCAGATAGTGCTTGCGAAAAAATGGGTATATTTTTAGGTACCTACTTGCTAGAAATGTTTAAGGGTAAGAGTCACGGTCTACAGAGACACCTATAATTAAGGGAAAATATTAAAATGCTCATTTACAAAAAATCGTTTAATAGATAGAATCTACGTAAATAGGAATTTCCAATCATCGCAGTTGGGATAAACATTCCTTATTATCATATTGTGATAATTTTTGTTTGTAAAAAATAAACAGGGAGCCAGTAGCGTGCTTAAGCATGGAGCTCTTATTTTTTTTCGTTAACAATTCGTATCTCAACCAAAACGACCTATTTATTTTTAAAAATATATTAAACGTTAGCAAAATCAAATACATAAATAATGATATCCAGTTTTTATTCTTTTTTAAATTCTCCATTTGACAGATACTATTTCAAAATTTAATAAGGTATGAATGTCCAATAAAAGCTGAAAAAATCCTAAATCCTAAAATACATTTGTCAAAGAACGAGCTATATCGAATAATTATCTAAATTTTGATCATAACTTTGAAAATGGTGAAATTTACAACCAGTTAAAGGAGTTAAACCACTTTTTTTGTCAAGTCTCAACAAAGACGATTTTTTTAATTTTTGAGATAACAATACCTAGACAAATATAATTTCGTATCTGCTGTACATTTTTTGTTACGACGCTATGACTTGTAGCTATATTATAATAATATTTTTGATTTAGAATATATAATATCCAGAAAGATATTTTAATATTATTTTATAATACGTAAATGATATTTTAATTCCTTCTTTAGCAGAGAAACACTAATAATGCAATAAAAGTTATCTCATTCGTATCAAGGCGTTGATGTCATTTAAATAAATTAAGCGTACGGTTGCCAATTTAATTTTAGTGCATTGACATCTCTCGAAAGAAAAGTAAAAATACCATCTCGATTGGCATATACTTCATGTAATTTTCAGAGATGGCAGTGTGTTATTTTAAATTATTACTAAAATTTACCTAGTTGCAAGTTACATGCGGCGATAAAAAATGAATATAGGGCATCGGCAGGCAACCTATACCACGCGTGCCACTATGTGTAGCACCCTGAAAATAATGATTTATTAAAATTTCGAAAATGGACCATGTATTGAGGTGTTAGCTTCCAAAGTTGAAGAAGTCACTTATGTTTAAATATTGTATTATTTATGAGCGTGTATTATTTTAATCAATAAAATTGTGTTAATATACGTTAGATTTACTAGTTTTATTTCAGAGGAACGCTAAGGGTCCAGTACTATAAGTTATCTGTTTTGTGGCACGCCATTGTGTTTGGGTTGCCAACTGCTGATATAGGGAACTATTTGCTAAGCGTCAGGGACAATGTATATTTTTTATTATAATATGGTAAAAATCGTAAAAATTATTGAAACCATACTATAATAAGTATTCTGAATTCTGATAGTAATGACACTTTTGAATATTTCATAGATAAGAAAATTTACCTTTTGACCATTGCTAAGAATATAGAGAACAAGGTCCGTAAGCAGCATCTTATTGGTGAATTTGTTAATATGTACTATTTTTGACCATAAATATTTCTAATCTATTTCTAACGGTCAAAAATTAATTCTACATACAATTGGATTGTCGCCGCCATTCTACACGCGAAGCTGAGAACTCTGCGCTAACATCGCGAATAAAATAATATTTCTAAGTAATCATTTTCACTTACAATCAGCACCCGAATAAGGGGCCTTTTGTTTTTATGACCTATATTTATACCTTTTGAAATAGTTTGTATCTTACTTACATACACTAATGAATAGAATATTTATTGCTTTTTGCAAACATTACACAGGCACAAACAAGCTTCTAAAATTCCTCACATTGTGTATACCCGAGACATTGCTGAATTGATGGAGTAATACAAGACCAAGAAGTGCTGGGGGTCGATGATTCGCATAGAGGAGTGGAGAGGTCTGATTGAGGTCACCAACATTCACGCCGGACTGTTGCACTTAATAGCAAACCATTATAACTTGGCCATTTAGCGAGGGCGCTAGAGTCACATGAAAAATGTTTTCACTACCTTTATCTGCCATGACTGTCACACAAATCGCAGCGTTATTGATTGTAATACAAAAAAATATTTATTCTTTTTATCTTCACAGAACTAACAGACTCTTCTGTTCTTTGTCAGGAATCATTTTCGAAGCATTCCCTTATTTTATTTATTTTCTATATTGAAGACTGTTCATCCCCTTTCTTAGCACAACTCAAATGCTCTTTGATTCTAATATTAAACCATCTTTTTCAAAATAAACACACTTTCGATATTAGTAGAAATTTTAAAGTTCTACATTTAAATAACAAGTCTGTCAAACTAGACAAACAAGAAATCCTAGAAATCAATAGATTCAAATTTTTACCTGATTCAGATCTTTTGAACGATCAAATAATATTTGCTAGTTCCCCGTTACTTTATCCATTGCATTAGCCCTTGTTAACTATTCTTTTATATAATTTAAAATATATATGTGTGTGTATATCTATATATATATAAATCTCGTGTCACATGTTTGTCTCCAAACTCCTCTGTAACGACTTGACGGAATTTTATGAAATTTTTTATATATATTTGTCAGATATGACAATAGGTTGTAAAGTATATTTCATCCCGCTAGGTGAAGGGTGGCCCTCTCCAGAATATTTTTTTCAATATTCCTGACATCCGTCGTTCGAATTTAAAACAATTGAAATGGACGTCTTTTTATGTTCGAAATTCAAATTTCCTAGCTTAAAACTGAAGCATCGTAATAATATTGAGAGAACTTTATTTGAAAGTTTGCATCGCTACGTAAGTTTTTTAAATAATCATATATACTGATTCGATTTTTTGAAACTATAATTATAGGGCTGGGAGCTGATTTGACAGATTTTGTTTAGTGTCATTGATTCGATTATTGGAAGGTATGGTTATATTTTGCATCCGGCCTTGAAAATCTTTTTAATTTCTTACATGCATAAGGAATATTCTAACGACAGTATGGATATTTTATAGAACTATATTTCGACTTTTATTTTAAAATCTTCTACTACGAAAAATAATTGTTGGCGAACTTGAACATTATTTCAAAGATTTAATAATTTACTAAATTTCTGCTACTAAGAAAAATAGTTGTTAGCAAACTTAAACATTATTCCAAAAACTAAATAATTTACAATTTAAAAACTGCAGGGCTGTCGATATATGCGCCGAGGTCGATTTTTGCTACTATGAAAAATGATTGTTAGCAAACTTGAACATTATTTCAAAGATTTAATAATTTACTAAATTTCTGCTACTAAGAAAAATAGTTGTTAGCAAACTTAAACAATATTCCAAAAATTAAATAATTTACAATTTAAATACTGCAGGGCTGTCGATATACGCCACGTGGTCTATTTCTGCTACTAAGAAAAACGATTGTTAGCAACCTT
>CM062829.1:4172926-4237783 GCA_031772345.1 Himalopsyche anomala
GTCGATATACGCCCAGAGGTCTATTTCTGCTACTACGAAAAATGATTGTTAGCAACCTTAAGCATTATTCCAAAAATTAAATAATTTACAATTAAAATACTGCAGGGCTGTTGATATACACCACGTGGTCTATTTATGCTAATACGAAAAATAATTGTCAGCAAACTTAAACATTATTCCAAAAATTAAATAATTTACAATTTAAATACTGCAGGGCTGTCGATATACACCACGTGGTCTATTTATGCTAATACGAAAAATAATTGTCAGCAAACTTAAACATTATTCCAAAAATTAAATAATTTACAATTTAAATACTGCAGGGCTGTCGATATACGCCACATGGTCTATTTCTGCTACTAAGAAAAATGATTGTTAGCAACCTTAAACATTTCAATTACAGTGGAACCCCGATCTAAAGTTCTCGCATTGTCCGTTTTCCCGCATGGTTCGTTCATTTTTCATAGTCCCGGCCAAAAACCCATAAGAACAATGTAAAATAATCCCGCATTAACCGTTCCCCGATTTACTGTTTTCCTCGATCTATCGTTCAAATATTTTGGTCCCATCAAAAACATTATTCCGATTGACCGTTTTCGTTGAATATTTCTCATAAATAATCTTACCTTGCATTTCGTTTCGCGTTTTTTTCAGTGAAACCCCGATCTTCCGTTCTCACTATCTTCGTCTTTATGCATGTATTGCTTATTTTTTTTTCGACCAAGACCCCACCCCGTAATAGCAATGTTTAGTAATTCCACGTTAATCATTTCTCGATTTACCGATTTCTTCGATCTATCATCTAAATATTATCGTTCCGTCCCAGTTACTATCTATCCCGATTGACCATTTTTGTAGAATATTTTTTCGCTCATAAATAATCTTACATTTCATCTGGTTGCGTAAATTTTTCTAACTCAAAAGTCAAAACTAAAATACCTAAATGAAGAAAACTAGAACTCTAGTTGAGAAACTGAAAATAATTAAAGACATTGGAAAAAAATCAGGAGAAAAACGAGTCAACATAGCAAAAAGGAGTTAGGAAGTGTTTGTTAAAATTTAAGTCCCAAACTGCAAATAGGCTACTTAGTTTGTATTTAACAAGTTAAAAATAAATTTATTTGTTCTTTAATTAATAAATAAATGAGTTTTTTGAAAATTAAACATTTTTTTGTGTTATTTGAAGATTTCCCGCATTATCGGTTTCCCGCATTATTCGTTCATTTATTACGATCCCTTGAAAAACGTAGAATCGAGGTTCCACTGTATTCTAAAAATTATCTCTATATCTATATAGGCTTAACCGATTTTTATGATTTTTTAAATGTATATTTGTTAAATAGTTAGAATTGGTTTTTAAGTATATTTCATCTCGCTAGGTGAAAGATGTTCCTATCGAGAATTTGTTTTCAATATTTTTACGTCCGTCGTTCGTATTTCAAACAGAATGAAATTATTTATGTTGTTGAATGACAGATGGTGCTTAGTGCGCAGCAACTCTTAAGTCCAAAATAAGCAAGTTGTTTATGACTCCTTAGTTACGTTTGATACGTGCCATGGTTCCGTCAAACAATCAAAGGGGTGAATTTGTAAAAGTCGTCACAAAGCATTTCTTTCGCTGTCAAACAATTATGCCACCTAAAAGACTAGCTATTAGTTGATCTAAACCTCAAGCACGAAAGAAAACGGCTTCACGAGCTTTAGAAACAGACGAGCAAGTTTGGAAACCGTCCGAGCCCGCACCGCTTAAGCCCGATCGTCTGATACAATGACATGCAAACAACCCTTTTGACCATGATTTGTAACGAGAACACAATTTGATGTCGACAAATTGTACATTCGTTCAAACAAATCTTCCGAAATTGGTCCCAATACAACGAGTGTATGACAGAATTATGCATGCAATCAATCACAAGCCAAAATGTTGGATCACGAAACAATATTGCATTGGGAATCGCTTCATCTGCAATTGCAGCAAATCTTTTGGATGGTGGTCAAACAGTGCATTCAGCAAAGAAATTGCCTTTGAACACCAACATGCAATATCAAAAAAAAGTCCTGAATGGATGAAGTACTTTAATCATATCAACTCATTAAATAGGACGAATTTACTGTGGCGCACAAAAAGGCATTGGAAAATCTTCACTATATGTACACTAAAAGATTTGAGAGGAAATAAACAGGTCTTTGGTGGCGCCCCTTTTTTATTGTCTGGTGATTTTCGACAAACTCTACCAGTTATATCACATTAAACAGCTGCTGATGAATCAAGTGTCATGCGCAGAAATTGTCAATCAGTTTTATGGTGACATGTGCAGAAATTGACTTTGAAAGCTAATATGCGTGTAGAATTACAATATGACGCATCCGCTGAACGTTTCAAAAAACAATTGTCGGATATTGGTAATGAAAATTGGAAATCGATGAATTCACACATAGCCACCAAGCTTCTGTAAAATTACAGGAACCATAAGCGAATTGATGCACAAAGTTTTCCCAAATATCGCACAGATTTACAAAAATCATCAGTGGCTCAGTGAACGTGTTATATTAGTAGTCAAAAACAACGATGATAATGCCATCAACTTCAGGATTCCAAACGAAATACCAGGCAAAAAAACAACGTATAAGTCTATCGATACTATAAATTGATCAAGACGAAATTATCAATTATCCAACTGAATTATTAAACTCACTTGATTTGCCAGGCATGCTACCGCACGTTTTAACACTGAAAATTGGCGTACTATCATTCTTCTCCGAAATATAAATCCACCACGACTTTGCAATGGTACCAGGCTTTCAGTGAAAAATTAATGAACGATATCATCTAAGCTACAATTTTAAATGGAAAATTTAAAGGATACGATGTACTGTTTCCAAGCATCCCAATAATTCCGGCAGATAGGCCATTAGAATTAAATTGTTTGCAGTTTCCGGTGTGACTCGCATTTGGACAGTCGCTACAAGTGTGTGGACTAAATTTTAAAAACCATGCTTCTCACATGGACAGCTGTATCTGGTCTGCTCATGCGTTGAAAAACCTTAAGATCTATTCATATACGCACCAGTCAAGAAAACAATATATATCCAAAAGCACTTCAATAAACATAATTAAAACACAAACACTTTCTTTCTTTGAGTGGGGTCAGCTAGTATATATATATATTTCTTTGGTAGAATTGATATGGTCTTTGAAAAATTTCTTTTTCAGAATCTTCCTGGCTGTCGATTTTGTTTAAGTATGTACACTCACCAACTACTTGGAAGCGGGGAAAAATAGGAAACTATCATTAAGCCAATTCACTCTATTAATGTCATTATTAACACTCAAGCAACCGGCAATTTCGCGACAAAGTTACGCTTAAACCCGCACATTTCGCACATGTAGCCGGATTCGCGCGTTTTTTCTTTAAAAAATCATATCTTTTTATTTAATCGACACATTTCTTTAAAACAAAAAGGGCTCGGAAGCAGAGCCGTACCTATGAAGATAAACAATGAATGGTCTTGTGAACGAGTTTGTGACGCGATAAAAATGCATAATTTCAATGATGTTGACATCATTGAAAAGAACCGAAAATAATAAAAATTTGACACGCGTAATTTAAGTAAATGCCCATAAACATGTGAAGCAATAAATTATAATCCTTAATTGTTTGATTTTTACAGCATCCAGAAAATCTCAAACTGTGTAATATTTGTTTGCGTTGACGTATTATATGTACTTTTTTAACGAAATCATTTTTCAAAATACATAAGATTAAAACTATATATTAACAACACTGTCACTTTTACTTATAAATTACGCAATAAATCAATTAAATTTTCATGTATGGCATGCATGACGCATTTACCCATCGTCTTGCAAGCCAACCCAATGATTAGCAAGTTGCAATAAAAAACGTTTAAAATTTATTTTTGCCGATGAGTTTAACTTGGCGAACACAAAAAAATGATTAAACATAGCAGAAATAAGTAAAAAATGACACTTCCTTTTCGATTTTTCATAGGCAAAAAATATTTTTAAAGAAAAAAATGCAAAAATTGGAATATTTTTTTAAATTACTTCTTTAATCACATAACTTATACAACACGAACATTTTTTAAAAATTTTAAACACTGAATGTAATAAAACAAGAATGTGTTGTCTTCGACCAACACAAATGTACTAAAATTTATTTAAATAATATTACAAAATATAAAACGAACAGCAGTATGTTTTTTAAGTCTAATAAAAGTAAAAGTCAACTAGTAAAATATTTTAATTTTAAGTCTTCTAAAGCAAAAAAATATCTTATTTCAAAAGTCATTTTCACCCATTAATAATAAGGTAAATTGACACAAAAAAAAATACACTTAAGCAGCAAACCCTCTTGAGTAGCATAAAAAAACAAAAACCCGAAATAAATTATTTTTGCCTTAACGGATACCGATTACACGCCCACGAGTGTAAACCCACGCTAGCGTGGGGCCGGGGTTTAACAGATAGCGACCATTTCCGCGTTAGTGCGGGGCCGGGGCTTATATACTTGAGTGTTAATGTCATTATTTTCATTGTATCACTTTGTCAAAGAATTCCCAAATTTTAATTATGTTTGTAATTACTTTCAATCCCCATTCTAAATTTATTAATCTGAGATGACTTTTTAATTATATGTTAGATGTGTTAAACATTTTAATTTTGTGCTATTTTAGAATCACTTTTAATGTAATTGGTATTTTCTTTTCAATGCCAATTGTTGTTTGTAACTGTTCATTTTTGTATAAATAGCATTGTTGAATTATATTTCTTATCAGTTGACGATGCTCGTAATGAGCGAAACCGGTCCTGACATATTAAATAAAGTGGAATGAAGTACAAAGGAATATTGTGTTTTTACTAATGATCACTTATATAATTTGCCTTCTTCATCAGACAAGGAAATAAAAACATAAAAATGGATTGGAGAATAATTATAATACTTTTGCAGTTTTTATCATATTTTGATTGCAGATCAACAAAATATGATAAAAAGATCAGCTTTCAAATAATTTGTACATTGTGTTGACATAACTTCAAATTTATAATCAAAAAGGAGTTTAAGAATGATAAGAGCTAAAAATAATGAGAATTTGGTGAAGTTATATAATAAAAAAAACAGTAATGTCAAGGTTGTAAAAAAAATTTTTTTTTTACTAAACAAAAGATAACATAACTCTATATAGAGGCAGAATGGCCACAATGTTAACCCTTTGAGGAGAATGGCCGCATATGTGCGACCAAATGTTGTGTTGTCTAATATTTATTGTCATTCTCATGCTTTTAATTGAATTGTCACTATTTCTTCGCATATATATGTGTGATCTTTGGTAGTCGCATTATTATTATTATTCATTGCAAATGAACAAAACAAACCTGTAAAATGGTTAATATTTGTACACAAATCAGAAGCCGTACAATATTGCGTGTTAAATAACATTTCGGCCCGATTCTCTTCCTGGATTCAATTAATTAGTGCATGATGTTTGTTAATGGAAACCCAATTTTTCTCTATTATTCAATATTTTTGAAGAGTTAAGTTAAAACTCAAGTAACCAATAAGCTTTTGATTAGCTACGCTGTACAAGTATGTATATTTTGTCAAGTTTTATTTTAAATGTGATGTACCTAGGAATAATATTTTTACTGATGTTAATGTTTTTTGCCTTTTCCTTGATATAACCCCGTTTTATTTTCACGCAGCTTTTTGTCATAAGTCCATGCTATTTTTTTAGGAACGTCGAAATTCTAAAAATTGAAAAATATGTTAATAAATTCCTAGCTATCAGCATGCCATGTTATGTATTCATTTATTTAGCCTTTTAGCTGCCGTAGATAATTAGTAGTAATTACCTAGCACGCCGGCTATAATTTGCAATTATTAATTTAATTAGTTATTGATGAGATAACTCGTTTCTGGCGTGTTGAGCATGATAAATTTTACGAGATATTTCATCTGCGGCAGCCATCGAGTAAATAAGTCATTTAGAAATTATCAGGGAAAAGGGTTGTAAGCTGTTAATTAAGTGCAGAGGGGTTGATAATTTTAGACAGGGAAAAAAATGTAACCATAAATTTTATCAGTTTTTCTTTAAAAACTTATCGAATTGGGTATAAATCACCATTTTATTAGTCTTTGTGCACTTCAAGGTTATGTCTATTAGAAATTTCTACTTTGGTCCAAAATCATTAAAAAAAGGTTTTTTGTGCTACCTGTAAAATTTGTTCAGTGTGGGTTAAGTACTCTTTTCTTTCCACAGTTGATATATTAGTTATTGCAATTCTCATATTATTTATTCTTCATATATGGATACTACACATATCTATCAGTGATTTTTAGCAGTCACATTATTTTTACTATTTGTTGCAAATAAACAAATTATTTTTTTGTAAATAAATTAGTGACCTTACAACATTGAGCGTAAAATTCCATTTCCACTCGATTCCCTACCTGGAATCAACATCACTAAAGAGCCACATAACCACAGATGAACGCAAAAAAAATCCATTATACATAGATATATTTGAAAACCAAATTTTATAAAAAATAATTTACTCCTCAAAAGGTTAAGACGCATAATTTTCACAAGCATGGTGTAAAAAATTATTGACCTAAAATTATAATAACAAAATCAACTAGTTAGATGAGACACTCAAATACGGCGACGTCTGCTGGGTGGTGTAGGTTGCTGCTCCTCCTTCAACAGGGCTCTTGTTGGCCTTTTTGTTCCTCTTTTGTTAGTGGAAGCATCATCAGAAGATTTTGATTCATCTGCTGACACCTTTTCAGAACCTGGAGTAAATACAAGAGTAAGAAAGGGATTTTGATGTATAAACATACATTTCTTTGTCTGTCCAATTGATTTCAAGCATTGTTATAGTTTTAGTATAAGTTTAGATCAACCGCAGAATAAATGAAATAACTAGATAAATGATATCAATTGTATTTTTTTTTTGTAATCTATTTCGTGACCCTATCGAATAAATAGGATCACGAATAGAGCAAAGTGTAATAAGCGAGCGAACACTTTTGGGTGTTTACGATTATGTGGTCAAGCAACTGAAATCTCATATGGTCGCTTCTTACATTGATTTCTCAATCAATTTATGAATGGATGTTCAATGGCATGGGTGTCTATCTTTAGATACAAATCAAATTTTAATTTGAATCCAATCTATAAATTTAGAGAATCCCATTCTCAGCATTGGGAGCAGAAAGAGTGATATAAATAATAATAATACTGTGGTCGTTTTAAAAAAAATAACTCACTTCCCACACTGAGTCGTGCACTGCTCTTTCCTCCTTTGGTCTCTTTTGCCGTAGAATTTCTTCCACCTCCTCCAGATCCTTTTATGGATCCGCTTTCCTTACTGCTGGCATTTGAATCCTTCGAGTCACGTCTTGGATCGACTTTAGCTAATAATCGAAGAAATGATACATATTATTATCAAAAAGGTCAACCAATGCTAAAAGATACAAATTGATTTTGAAAAATTTAATTACAGAATTTAAATGCCACACAAAAAAACACATTATCAAATGTATATATAAATGAGTTGACCGTTTTCTTTTGTTTGGAGACTCTCTCAAAAAACATGCATGGAACAACCTCTACATTGAAAAAATAACCATGTTTTCAATGTCCCCTATGTCGAGTATCTTAAAAAAAATGAAAATGGAAAAGGTGAATTATGGAAACGAGTGCCTCAAATTCATTAATCGAATGGTCTTAGGACAGTTAAAAAAAAAGGACATTAAATACCGGCTTCTTTTTCTTTGTTTGAGGACACAGGAGTATTTTCAGTGGGGGTCGGAGTAGTACTCCTGATTGCAGCTTGTTTTGATAGTTTATCCAACTGCTGGTCCTTTTTAGAAACTAAAAAAAATAATATATGAAAACAAACCTTACTAACAGCAAAAATGTATTGATTCAATTAATATCTAATTTGTGTAGATTTGATAGCAAGCAGAATGGTATCGATAATATACAGGATAATTTTATTCTGTTTAACGGTGATCTTTTTCCACTCCATTGATTGTGGTGATTGTGGAACATACCTTTCTGGGCACTGTCTTTTGAACCTGCACCACGTGACGAAGATCGAGGAGTGGTTTGAGGTTTGGGACTAGCAGGACTGTCTGGAAGGCAAAAGTTAATATTAAAATAAAAATTAATAAATTGATATCTATAAACCAGGGGCGGTATATTCAGGGTGTGCAAGTCGTGCGCCGCTCGCCCTTCAAGAAGATGATCATGAAGCGATATATTTAAAATGTATTTGCAAGCGGCAGTGAATCATATATGCAATCACTCATGGCGTTCAATACGATTGCCGCTCGCCTCGTGATCCCGTACAGTTGCATACATTTGACCCGTCTGCGCAGGCGTCGCGTCAAAGTCATGTTTTTGTTTGAAATTTCAAGGACCCAGGACGATCTCTTTCATTCTAGCTCACACGTGTTGTATGTAAACATATTTTCAATAAATTCAAAAATTTCTCAAACTATTCATTAAAATATGTAATATAGTCGGTATACTGCCAGAAAACGTCATGTGGGGTGTTTTGAGTTATGAATGCAGATAAATAGACTTAAACACACTCTATTGTCTGAAAAAACAAGCTCACTCATATTACGTTTACTTATTTTGATATTTAAAAAAGAAATATGAACAAAGTCAATTTCGTTGGAAGTTATTTCTGGCAGAAGTATATAAATAACTTAACGCTAATAAACTGTACAATGTTTCTATTTCTACAGCTACCCAAAAACGATTCGATGACAAACAATTTTTTAACAGTAAACATTTTGGTCAATTGTTGTTTATTCATTTGTCTTATTGTCTATGGCCGTGCTACATTGACAGTTTGCTTTGATGATATTTGAGAAGTATCGTATCAATACGCAATACTTAGTAAAAAAAACAATAATCCTTTGTACTTCATTCCACTTTATTTAATATGTCAGGACCGGTTTCGCTCATTACGAGCATCGTCAACTGATAAGAAATACAATTTAACAATGTTATTTATACAAAAATGAACAGCTATAAACAACAATTGGCATTGAAAAGAAAATACCAATTACATTAAAAGTGATTCTAAAAAGGGGATGAACAGTCTTCATTTGGAAACCATCTGTTTCAAAATAATCACACTTTCGATATTAGTAGAAATTTTAAAGTTCTACATTTAAATAACAAGTCTGTCAAACTAGACAAACAGGAAATCCTAGAAATCAATAGATTCAAATTTTTACCTGATTCAGATCTTTTGAACGATCAAATAATATTTGCTAGTTCCCCGTTACTTTATCCGTTGCATTAGCCCTTGTTAACTATTCTTTTATATAATTTAAAAAATATATATATATATATATATATTTCTTTGTTAGAATTGATATGGTCTTTGAAAAATTTCTTTTTCAGAATCTTCCTGGCTGTCGATTTTGTTTAAGCATGTACACTCATCAACTACTTGGAAGCGGGGAAAAATATGCCTATTCACTCTATTAATGTCATTATTAATGTCATTATTTTCATTGTATCATTTTGTCAAAGAATTCCCAAATTTTAATTATGTTTGTAATTACTTTCAATCCCCATTCTAAATTTATTAATCTGAGATGACTTTTTAATTATATGTTAGATGTGTTAAACATTTTAATTTTGTGCTATTTTAGAATCACTTTTAATGTAGTTGGTATTTTCTTTTCAATGCCAATTGTTGTTTATAGCTGTTCATTTTTGTATAAATAACATTGTTAAATTGTATTTCTTATTAGTTGACGATGCTCGTAATGAGCGAAACCGGTCCTGACATATTAAATAAAGTGGAATGAAGTACAAAGGATTATTGTTTTTTTTACTAATATAATGCCTTTCCACCAAGTATTGACAGTGAACACCCTAAAAGTAATACGCAATACATTCACTGTCTGACAAATTTCAGAAAGCGACAAATGTGTACTCTTTGTATGCATCTAGAATATAATTAAAATATTATGAGTAATTATCAAATGCAAATTATTGAGTTTCAATGTGATTCAAACCTGCAAATATTTTTTTTTGTGTTGCGGCTGAAATATTATAAATATGCAGAAACAGATACTAGGGTGAATTTTTTGCCACCTTCCATAAATTTTACTCCAATTAATTTTTAATTCCAAAATAAAAGCGGTTAAAGATGTATCTACATAAATTAAACTACATTTTTTTAACTAAAAAATGTGAAAAGTTAAAGCATATTGTGTATATGCCAGAATCAATGGAGCTGTAAAAATTGTACTGAGTAAAACTATTCTAGGGTTGATACTACACTGAAGGCTCGATTTAAGACAGAATAATTTTCTCAGAGATGATTTATCGGTTGTCGTCACGCACACTATACGTTATTTTAAGATAGCTGTATCATTACACACATAATGTTGAAAAGTTAAAAGGAATCGTAAAATAATTCAAAGATGGTGTTCTTTGCTGTTTCCAATATTTTCTACAATGCAAACATAAAAAAAATGTCACAAGATTCAAACGGTTTAATGAAAAGGACATGAAAAAGTATTAAGCACAACAAATTAAAGGCTCATCAAAATAAATAATTGAAGCTGGAAAATAATGCATTGATAAAAGTTAGTAGTTGAATAAAAACTAAAAAAATAGAATTATGAACCTTCAATTTCTTCTAGAATAGCTGCATTAACTTCTCTAGATTTCAATTTCAAGAGTGCTCCAAAATCTTCAGGCAAACTAAAATAAATGTCATCATTCGGAAACGGTATCCCTTCTATCTCGTTCAAAACCTTCAAGTCGTATAAAGTCTCTAGGTGTTTCCACAGAGCGTGTGTGGTGATATCTCTGTTGACCATATTGGAGAACTTTAGCGCGATGGTCAGCATATTGAAGAATCGATTGATTCCTTGAAAAGAGACAATTCATTAATGTCAATGCATATAATTGATAGCCTATTTAATATCATATATTTGTTTTTTTTGATTAAACAGTAAAATTCAATATTTTGGTTCAATTGAATATTGAGTGTCCGACTTAAGGTTCCCTTAGTTTTGCTAAAAAAAAAAAAAAACGGACGAAAATTTAGTAACTAATTGATATAAGCCGCCTGTGTGGTCGAGTGGTCAACATCGTTGGCTACCGATACGGAGTTCACGGGTTCGAATCCCAGTACGGGCAGTTTTATAAATTGATTTTTCAATCGATTTATGAATTTCTGTTCAAAGGTATGGATGTATGTCAGTGATGCACAACCTCTACCTTCTAGCGGGCCGCATAAAACAAATTTATCGTGGGTTCGGGCCGCAAAGAAAAAAATGATTTAAAGTACGCTCAATCCTTTTTTTATACAGAAAATATGTATGTTTCATGTAAAACAGCCTTAAAAACATGTAAAAAAGATGAAGTGAATTTAGATAAATGAGTAATAGGTTCCATTTTATTATTTTGACCGTGTTATTTAGAAAATAAATAAGCCATGCAAAAAAAAGATCATGAGTACTTGCTTATTAAAAATCATTTCATTGTGAAATATTTATGTTTCATTAATATGCAATTCATAAGTTAACGCGTTCATGGTCTTTGTTAATTTTTAACTATTTTTTTTAATTTGACATAATATTTTAAGCCTGTTTCTATGAACCGATTTATTCTCCTTCATTGAAGAAAAAGCTTGCTTAAATTTGTTTAATAGATGCTTTACGTGAAAAAAGTATTTTTGAGAAAGAGATTTAAGGGCTGCCACAAAATTCAAAAAGGGCGTTTGTGCATCACTGATGTATGTGATGTCTTGAATTTCCCCCTCCCACCCATCCTATCCTATAAACGGGGCGTAGCGAGATCTATTAGCTAACCACTAGTCCTGTCCTAGCCCTTTCCTTATATTCCTACTCTCTTTGGAAAAAGAGAGGTTGAGCAACTGAGTAACAAGCAGTTCTCGTAGAAACATTTCTGTTGAGATAAACTCCATTAGGAGTCCGTATGCTCCGTATTGGGAGCAGACATGGTAAAAAAAAAAAAAAAATGATAAAATGCAAAACGTGCCAAAATCCAACACATAGACAGTCACCCGGCTATAGTGTATAGCCTGGCACATGTTGAATACACAGACGTTAGCCAACATTTGACTGTATGCGCCGCACAGACGACTGTGTCGTAGCAACGACAATGGAATGCGACAGTGTAATCGGGGGATTTGTGGCAAATATTTCAAGCCAGCGCGTAATTCGGGGTAGTGTAATTGGGGGTTCCACTGTATGGGCTATTCATGGGTGCTCTTCTGATTAAAATGGTTGCTGACCACTGATAACAGTCAAATATTCCACATTATATTCTTAGCATGTCCCCTCCCAATTTCGAGCATATAGACTCCTAATGAAGATTATCTTAACAGAACTTTTCTACAAGAACTGCCCATTGCTCGGTTAAGCAATATTTATTTTTCGAAGAAAGTAGGCATAGAAAGATTGGGCTTCGATAGAACTCGATGTTAGCTAATCGCTCTTTCCACACCCGGTTTTTACACCCGGCTGTGAAACAGAAGGTAAACTTGTCATTACGTAGGCCGCATTTATTTCTGAAAACAATTTAAGAATGTCGCTAAAAACAACGCCATGATTTAGAATCTATTTTTTCGGATTCTGTGATAGCGAGAAAACACATAATTGTTAAAATCACTGATAAATTATGTAAATTTACCAAACAGAATTTTCAACATCACAGATATTCATGCCATCGAACAAATATACATAAACCAATTTATGAAACTGCCCATTATGGGATTCAAGCCCGTGACCACCACGACCAAAGACGTTGACCAATCAACCACGGACATGGCTTTGGGATAATTGAATTCTTTGGATAATAAAATGCATAATATTTCATACAGCTTTATTTTCTAATACTTTTGTTATAACATTTTCATATACGATGGCGATGTTTTGATACTAAAATATATTTCGCATAATTTACCAGTGATCTTCATAATAATGTGTGTATTATTGCCGTCATGAAGTCCGCAAAAATAGATTCTAAATCATGGCGTTGGTTTAAGCTACATTGTGAAAGTTTTCGCGGAAATAAAGGCGGCCTACTAAATGACAAACTTACTTTTTATTTATGTAGTTTAGTATCATTACAGTCATGTTATCATTGCATCCAGACCACTCCGATAAAATGTGGCTTGTAATATTATAAATTTAAAGGGCTATAGTGATTGATGCTGCTAACTCACCGGCAGGTTTATTTCCAACCATCGCATGGAAGAGATGGGATTCTGTATCAATATTCCAATATAATCCATCCATACCCTCCTCGGGAAGAATCTTCTCAATAGGAGACATTTTCCAATATTTATAATATGATACTGATAACAATCAAATCCAATAACACTAAAACAATAAATACTAAACACAGTTTAGAAGTCAGGGTCAGAGATAATACTAGTCAGGGTGTTTACAACTCAAGCGGTATGAGGCTAGAATTTGTTTTGAAACAATAATTATGGATCTACGAGATGTATGATTGCGATTCGGGTTTCAACGACAGACGTGACACTAGCCGTTGAGTTGATTAATTATTGCCAGAAAGAATATTTTTTTTAAATATGTAGAATTATTAGATAGCCGGAAGCCCAGCCGTAAAGAACGATTTATCATCTCTTATATAAAATTTCAAGTATTCATTAGTCAGTGATAACATGAAATTAAAATTGATTCATAATTATTTGAAAAGGTATTCATTTTTATTATGTAATTAAATTTGATAACTTTGTTATTCCACTTTTTTTTCTACAACTTGTAAGACATGTTTCGCCTCTTTGAGAACCATAATCAGACAGACTATCGTAACGTTTACGAGTAAACTAAAAAATAATTCAAATAGTATGTCGTAAATAACAAAATTAAAGTTGGGTTTGTCCTTTTCTACTGAACGGAAGAAAGGAGTAAGATACAACATGTAACACGTATTTTATCTCATTGATAAAATGAATAGCTTGGAGGTACTGGAGATTTATGAAGTCATTAATAAAAAAAACATTGGTAAATAACATTTTTAGAATGATATGTGGATCACCATTGTTGAATTTATTTCTATTAGGTTTTGCCGTACGTAATGAGAGTAATTAGATTTTTATTAGTACTATCAAAATTTGTATTTTACCCCCTTCTCTGCATCTAGTAGAAAAGGACAAACCTTGACTTGATGTTGTAATTTATAACATAAGTAAAATTTGAATCAATTTTGAATAACTTTTTATTGAAGTGCACATTTTTTTACTGTTTCTTTCTTTATTTGATCGGGATCACTTGTCACCATTATTAAGCAATATTGCTATTTTCTGCTGTGACACTGTGGAAATGTTTTAATAGTTAGTTAATACTATTAACTAACTATTAAAATGTTAATAGTATATTATCAACGATTATCGTCAGAATATAAGTATTTTATGATCTATTGCAGTGATGCACAATTCGCGGACAGCCCAAAATGGCATTTGTTGTGCCAAGGTATAAGTATAAGATAAGTATAGGGGGCTATGACATATGTCAAATTGTAAGTTTATATTGTCTATGGTATGATGAGCGGTCTTAATACACTGTTGCCAGGTCGTGCAACATGGCTTGATAAGTATAATGGGCTATGGTTTATCTCAACGTAATTGTTTCAACGAGAACTGCTTGTTACTCAGTTGTCCAACCTCTCTTTTTCCAAAGAGAGTAGGGATAGAAGGATAGGACTAGGACAGGACTCGTGGTAACCTAATCGTTCTCGATACGCCCCGTTCATAAGATAGGATGGGTGGGAGGGGGGATATAATATTAATCATAAAAAAAACAGAGTAATAAACAGATCTAAGAATAACTATAATTTCATTTCTTTCAATAATAATAATAATTGCTAAAATCATTTATTGAAGTCATTGCAATAAAAAATTTACAAACACATAATATGTTTAAAATTTGATGTATACATGTTTGCATTTGTCAAGTGAATGTAAAATATGTATAATATGTGTATCAATAAGATAATAAAATTATGTTTATATCAATTTGCAATTTTAAATGTTTATATGCATGGTATTTCCTTTCAATATAATCAAAAATATCAACACAATTATAATACAACACAATTTTCAAAATTAATAAGCTAAAATACGAATAAAATTTTAAACTGCTTATATACATGAAAATTAAATACGTTTCTTGTTTTCATTATGAAAAATATTTGGCATAATTGCCATAAAACATTCCACGTTACAATAAAACAATGATTTTTCTAATAAAAATATTTAAATGTTCGGAGTATTCGGTGTGCGAAGTATTCTATATCTGGAAGGTTCTGTGTGCGGAAGATTCCGAGTCCGAAAGAATCGGTGTTCGGTGTATTCTTGTTCGGAGAGTTCGTGTTCGGACTCTTCCTGTTCGGAGTGTTCGTGTTCGGAAAAGTAATGTTCGGTAGAATCCGTTCACCACAAACGCTATCTCAACAGAAGTTTAGTCTATGGTGTTAGCTGTCAGCTGTCAGAATTGAGGATCTGTTTATATTTGAATTTATTATAAATATTTAAAATCTTAAAGCTGGTCCACTATGGATGACGGTAATTCAACGATTTATGGACTTGAACATCAAGTGAGTTTTTATCAACATTATAAACATTGTCATTTTATAGGATCAGCTAATTGAATCCAGTTGTTCATCTCCAGTAATATTGTGATACATTTTCTATCTTATTACTAGTACACTATCGACTATATGATAAAAAATAATTTGCGCTTTTCAATTATTACAGGCACGCGCTCTAGCTCCACAAATTGGAGAAAATGACGCTGTAAGATTTTTAATTGGTACACAAAGCTTGAAACCAAATAACAATCAAATTCATATTGTCGAATTGGAAGAAGAGACAGGTGCCTTGCACACTAAAGTAAGTATGTTTGGTAAATATGCTTTACAACATGTCAACTGTTTCCTTTCCGAAAATTTACTAAATTTCACAAAGCATTATACAATTATATAGGAAATTTAATAGCAGATAGGAAAATATCATCACAAACCAAACCAAAGATGGAAACAAGAAAACCGATGGTTCTTGTCAATTACAACATATTATTTACGGAAATTCGACTCCATATTTCAAATTTGGTCACTAGTTTGTTTTAAGTTCCATTTGACATGTTATGGTGACCTGTTTATACTGATATGTTCGTATTTCATTATATTATTGGTTTCCTTGATTCCCATGTACGATAATTTGGCATTTTTCTATTTGCTATTCAATTTCCTAGGTAACTGCATTGTTATTATAGACATTTCGTTAATTTTCGGGTTGAAAAATAGTAGCAAGTAGTAAAGCATATCAACCATATGTTTTTTATATATTTATTTCTTGATGTTTTGAATAACATTGTATTCACACTTGCCTGCCTGCCTTTCTTTTGCGGAAACCTTAATAATGTTCGTTTTCAAGATTTATAGATAGATGGTTGAACATGTCTGGGAGATGGGAAAAAATATTTAGGTTTTTTTACAGAGATAACGGACGTAACAGCATTCTATTTTTTTCGTACCTTAACTGTTAATTTGTAATAAGTTACATGCACATTATTTATCTCTGCCTTTCGTATTTGAATATTTAATGTTGAGATTGCTGTTAAGCAATAAACTGTTTATTTTACAGTGTATGGATGAAATTGAACAAATATAATAACATGTAATAAATGATTTACGAAAATTTACAAATTATATACATTACCTTTATGGAACGCAGGCCAGAGGTTGACAAGTGATGAATAAATAACACAATTTGATGAATTGGTATATTTAAAGTATTTTATAAAAAAATCATTGAAGTATAATACAGTGTACTCTCGATTATCCGTGTATGGATTATCCGGTTTGCGGATTATTCGTGCCTGAAAATAAATATTTTTTAATTCAAATTTAATTTGATTGATTTTTTTCTATTACGACTATAAGAGGCATTAATGAATTGCTATATTGAATATGCGCGTTATTTGAAAAAAGGATGAATTTAACAATGTGTTTGTGTTTACGTAACTAACCCTGAATTTTTTTTAACCACTTGTATCATTTGAATGTATGAATGTTCGCATATACCGCAATAAACATCATAATTTATGGGACTATAATGTGTCAAGACTCCAAGACAGTATTGGATGCTATAAATGGGGTAGCACAATCTTGGTCAAAAGTAAAGCCAGTAACACTCGTTCGATCATGGAGAAAGATTCTTCCTGACATAGAAACAGATTTAATGGATTCGAAAGAGAATGAAGAAAATTTTATACTTGAAATGTGTGAATTATTGGAGATTTAATTTTTTTTGAAGACGTGGATAAGGAGAACATAGAGGAGTGGCTCAACCATTTTTGAAATGATCCAGGCTTTGAACGCATGGACGATTCTGATATCGTTTCTCTTGTTACCCAAGAGGAAGAAAATGACAGTAGAACTACAAGCGAAGAAGATACCAGTGGTTACGTTAGTCATGAAACAGCAATGAATTGTATTGAAACATTGCTAGATTACGTTGAACAAAGGGGAACTGAATATAATAATGTAACAGCTTTAGAAATATTTCGATGTTAAATAAGGAATTCGTTTAAAAAATCTCGAAAACAGATGAAAATAACAGAATTTTTTAAATTTGTATACACATAAAACTATACTTTTTTATATTTTTATGTTCTTATATATGTTAAAATATTATATTTTTACTTATTTGTTTGTGTTTTCTTGATAAATAATAAATATATTAATAATGTGTTAAAAATTTGTATTGTGTACATGATATTATATTCAAACATATAATAAAAATTTGATGATTCTGATCATCTGTGACCATCCTCGAGATAATCGAGAGTGCAATGTATATCCATAAGTTTTAAAATTCCATCAGTTTTAACTTTGCAATTGAAATTTGTTGATTTTTATTAAAAATCGCCGGATTTTGGCGTAATTATTTTGCGAAAATGTGCAAACTGTATTGTGTTAACCCTTTTAATACCCTCGAGCCGATATATCGGCTTTTCTAAATGGTACATATATTTTTATGTACGTAACATAATTTAAGTTAAATTGAGAAGTTTCATAACATAGGAAACTTAACATTTGACATCCGAGCCACTTACAGGTCCGAAGATATATAATACAGCCCCACAAAGCGTTGTTTTTTCCATAAAAAAAAGTTTAAATCTAATGTATTTTTTTATTTTATTTTTTTAAGCGTAATTTTTGTTCCAAGATGTAATGATGCAGATAAAAAAAAATACTAAATAAAAACTATTGTAACCCCCCTCCTCAGTAAAACAGTAATTATAGAATAATAATATATGTAATGCAAAAGTTATTACGGATTTTTTTTATTCCTTTGATGGAGTATCCCTTCCCAAACTCACTGTATGTTTTCTAAATACAATACGTCGGGGATGTAAATACGTCTGTAATGTTATTTCTCCATAAAGTATAAAATATTTTACCAAAATATCTTTATTTTTAATACTTTTTCATGAATTTACAAAAACACTTAAAAACAGATATTTCTCAGGGTATTTTTGGCAAACCTGTGCAAAATTATAGGGTATTAAAAGGGTTAATAACATTCTGTTACTGTACTGTATATATTACTATATTAGGTTTACCAGCATAATTCCGGTGAGATTTGGCATCTGCGATGTTCACCGCATGATGTAGCGTCACTAGTAACCTGCTACCACTCGTACAATTCAGAAGCTGGACAGTGCACAATGGGTACAGCCTTATTCAAACTGCCCACTAACCAAGTCATACAAATTTTTTCTGATGATGATTTGATGACATCATCAGGAAAACAATCTGATCAATTAGAAACTGTTCAAATATATGATGTTGAGGTAAGTTCAGTTAAATTAAATTGTCTTAAAATATTTTTATGGTCATACCTTGAAAACGTTTAATATAATATTTTTGTATCTTGATTTCTTGTTATTTTATATACATTTTAACCACCCTTTCATATAAAAATCTTTGAACCCAACTGTCTATATGACATTACGTTTTTAAAACCCCTCCTATTTTTTTGGGGGTATTTTGCAAAATACCCCCAAAAATTTGAAAAAAAAACTTGACAACAACTGGTGTCAAAACTGTTTGCACAGAATGCCATCAGAAATGTTTTTCAAAACAAAAAATCAGTTTTGATGTGCGGCTCATTCTGGTATTCATGGGATATAAATAAGCTGCTTTTTAAAATCTTTTTCAGGTATACGTGCCCCAAAGGTAAAGTGTTGAGTAGTCATCTAATCGTCTTAGGGTAGTTGTAGAAATAATAAATCTTTACAGCTTAAAAGCAATAAGTTATTTATAGTTTTCTGCTAATCATAACTGCCAAGGAAATTGACTTAGTTTGTATTACTTGTATTGTACTCGTATTGAAGTATTTGTCTGCATTCATAACTCAATTACCCAATTTTTGACTTAACGTTTTCTGGTAGTATACCGACAATATATTTAAAAAATATATATTACTTAAATTTTGAATATTTGTAAGATCTCAGTTGTTTATTATTTCAAAAGCACCTCTAAATAATAATTATTTTGCAGAAATACGGCCAGGAAATCAAATGCAATGAATTTCACATAACGGACCCCAATAGACTGGCAGTAGTTGTGGATAATAGTATTGTGCTGTTTGATATAAATGGATCTCTAGTAAACCATGTACAACTTGAAGGAAAGGGACACCTCAAATTTAGCGGCGGAAAGTGGAATCCGCATCAAAACGGCTACCAGGTAAAAATGTAATTAAAAGAATATATTTGATTTAAATAAAATACAGATATACCCTGTCAAAAAAGATCTCACGTGACAAATTTTGTTAATACTGCAATCAACATAAAATTGTAATTATTAACTTAGTTTTTGTAATTATGTTGTAACAATATTTGTTTCTAGTTTGTGGCTGTTCAAGATACTCATTTGAAGGCTTACGATATGAGAAGCGACACTACAAAGCCAGTTTGGTCTCTAGAATCAGCCCATAGCCAACATCTTAGAGATTTAGACTTCAACCCTAACAAACAGTTTCACTTAGCAACGGTTGCCGATGACGGTTGTCTTAAAATATGGGACTACAGAAATAGTAAAGAGCATATTTTCTCCAGAAGCGATCATTCACACTGGTAAGTGATTACGAGCTTTCAATAAAATTTTATATAATGAAATCTAGACCAATTGTTTATTCTTTCTTTCTATATTCTACTGGATATTGGTAAGTTTCATCAAATTATCATTTTGAGATGACAACAATATTGACACAAATGAACATAACATCTATTGCTGTAACTAAATATATATCATTGGCAGGTCCAGAGGGATGGCCACCCCCCGAGAAGAATTTAGAGGCAGGCAATGATGTTTAATCAAATTTGATACAATATCATAAATTATTTATTTCTATTAAAATTTCGCATTCTATTTGTGTGGGATCTTTATCTTCAAATTGAACATCTATCTGCTGGCATATTTTTTGGATCCATCAGTGATATAATTTATAGATACTTAGTAAAATGTTTGGTTGTGTATCTCAAATAGTCCTATATATTATTTTTAAACCTTGAAATTGGTTAAAGATTTTTTGATTTAAAAATAAGCAGCAAGTTTACTTTCATTCGTAATACTTTTTTTGCAGTTGCAACCATAAATTAATTAATCAGTCATAATATCTGAGGCGGCTCACGTTATCGCACAGGTCATTGTATGCTGGACGGGCTCGAGGATTTCAGCACCTGTGTGCGAGACGCCTTCTTCCAGAGCCACGATACAATTTACCCAGAAATATTTCTTAGATTGTCTACAGAATCCCTAATTCAAAGTAAACACTTTTTTAATGTAGGATATGGGCGGTGCGTTTCAACACGTTCCATGACCAACTTCTGTTAACTGGGAGTTCCGACTCCAGAGTTCTCTTGACGAGTGCAGCAAGTGTCAGTTCTGAGGCGCCTACTCCTTTGAAGATTCACGAAGGTTTGCTTGATGACTACCATGACGACACTCTAGATATTGAACTGAATCAAGAAGACATCAAAGACGACACTGATAAAAGAAATGGCGACTTTGGCAATTCAGACAGTGATGCAACACCTGAACATAATGGAGTCAGCAAAGAAAAGTATATTTTCTTTTCTCTTTATCCAAAAAAAAAATTATCGAATACTTACTTATTACAGATTTTTGTCTTCTCAGTTTTGGAAAAAAGTTAGTTAGATAGTTGAATTTCAGTTTTTTGATATGATTGAATATACATAAATATAGAGTTAATTTGTTGGATATTGATGATGAAATTACTGCCCTGAGTCCCAAGTTTACTCGGCATTGTATCCATCACCACTCACCACAGCAATCGTTTCTAAACTTAATGTCACTACGCGACCCTTCAAAAAAATAATCTTCCTACATTAAAATGCTTTTCATATAATTTTTATTTTACAGTATGGTAACAAACTTTACTTGTTTTAGGCTAACTGATGGCCTTCTGCAGTGTTACGAACAGCATGAAGATTCCGTATATTGTGTCGAATGGAGTTCAGCAGATCCTTGGACATTCGCATCTTTGAGCTACGACGGACGACTCGTTATCTCGAAAGTTCCACGTCAGCACAAATACAGGATTCTTTTGTGAGACTAAACCTCCGGTCTATCTATAAGGCCGGAATACTCATGTATGCAGTTTAAAACAAATATTATTTAAATTAAATCACTTTTTATACATGTATTATACCTGTGATGCGTCAGATATTTATGCTTGTCAATATATATTTTAATTTGTATATTTTTATAAATTCGTATAAATGTATCACTAAATAACTTATACAATCATAACACTTAGTTTATAGTTTTTGGAATGACACTTTGAGCTCATTATTTTCTTTAAAAACACTGCTTTATTTGCTGGTACATAGTCGACTAATGTTACAAATCATGTATCACGATTTTAACCCTTTGCTTACCAAGAAATTTGCCAAACTATGTGCGAAAAATACCAAGGGGTTTTTTTGCCAATTTCTAATGTGTCGAGAGAAAGATCATTTCTTCTCATATTTTTTAAATAAATCGAAAAAATAAAAAGTAGGTTTAAAAACAATATGCGCTATAGCAGGGGTTCTTAGCCTGTTTGTGGTAATGGGCGCATTTGAGACAGGATAATACCGGTGGGCGGACGTCAGTTTTCTAAAAAAACACGATTGTACAAAAATATAACAACGCACAACTAGTGCGATCTTTGACATTGCAATTCACTAATTTCTAAAGGTTGGGAGTCTAAGATAATCATATGAATCGTAAACAATGATTATTTTTTTGTTTTCTTTATGAAGACATTCCTTTTAAGGGAGCGTGAAAATAGCTTCGCAGGCAAGCATGCGCCCGTGGGCGCAGGGTTAAGAATGCCTGCGCTATTGATATTTTTCATTGGTCGATAAAAATATCAATTGAAATGTCAATATTTAGGCCCTAAATAAATATGGTGTTTATATTGACGTTTCAACAATAATAAAACTAAATAAAAATATATTTTTGCTAACATAGGACAGATAAGAGTGTCAACTGTCATATTAGAACAATTACTAGCTTGATATCTTTCCGTAGGTAATTTTATATTGCATCAACGCGAGTCCTGAATCAACGGTGAGAAATTACCGTGCGGTATTTTACACAACAAATCTGATCGGTGATTAATCACTACTTGGTAATGTAAAGCAAAATACAAAGCAATGTGTTAACAAAGCATTTTTTTTTCGAAAAACTATTGAAACAAATTGTGATTAATTCATTTGCTGGTTTATCACTTTTTTGAGAAAGCGGGATTATTCCACTCTACGTCAACATTTTGATTAGTATCACCTTACAAGTTAGCAAAGTATTTTGTCATCTATTATTATATATTGCCATTCACATATGTTTTATTGATTTATTATTTCTTCGGATATAAATACTACACACAATCTATCAGTCACATTATTTTTTATTATTTGTAGCATATGAACAAAAGAATTCTGTAAAAAGATTAATATTTGTAAAAAAATCAATAATCATATAATATAGAGTGTACAATTCAGTTACGGCTCGACTCTCTCGTTGGAATCAACGGCAGTAGAGCACCACACTCCTACAAATGAAAGCAATAAAGATCTTGATCCTAATTGTAAGTAATAGCATTTCTATAAAATTATTTTAACGTAAAAATGAATTTGTTAATTAACACATAAATTGTATGTTTTAAAATTATAAAAAAATATTTACTGGTTGAAATAATAACTAATATTCTTCCTAGATTGACCCATTACAAAAAAATAACTCTACTCAAAGGGTTAACAGAATCCTACAATTGTTAATGAATATTCAGGGTAGAGTATTCATCAACATTACCATTTAACAATATTGTAGAAATTAATGTTAAAAAAACATGTCAAAATTTTTTATTGGTTTAATTGGTGAAGTTATATTCTTACAACTCTGTGAATAGATGTTAATAAAATGCTAAAATTTGTCATCATTCAATCCATTTCACCAGGTATTGTTATAATAAATAGTGTTGCGCTTCAACTTAGTTATTGTGAACAGTTACAAAACAACAGAAGTATGCAATCATGGTTTGGAAGATTTTCTTTTAATGTTAATTGATTACGAAGAGTTTACCGAAAGAATGGTAATTAAATCTCATGGATACTAATTCATTGTATTTGGTACATTAAAGATATTTGTGCCGTTGTTAACTTATATCATTCCATTATTTAATAAAGTTATCTTTTTCAAAAAGCAACTGTTTATATTTTTTAAATCCATCTCCGTTCCCAATGTGTAGCATACGGCCTCATAATGGAGGTATTTCAACAGAAGTTTTCTACAAGAAATACCCATTACTCTGTTATTTCTTTTTCGGAGAGAGCAGGGATAGAAGGATGGGGCTAGGCCTCATTATTTAAGAATCGTAAGGGATGAAAGAAATTTTTAGAAATCACGAAACACCCATGGCTTTTATTGATAAATCAAGTGAAAAAATACTGTTCGTACTGGGACTCAAACCTGTCAGATTCATCACGGAAGTCAATGATGTTAACCGCTACTCGATGGACCCGATTAAATTATTGCTCAGTCTAAATATCGAAGTATGTTACATTTTTTGAAAATAATATGATTTTTTTAAAATGATCTCTGAAGCCCTAACACAAGGGTTCCCAATCAGTTGATTCCAATTAAAAATTTTAATTTTAAAAATGATTCCCATAAATAAATCATTTAGTCGTATTGTAAATAAAAGTAAAAATTGCTGTAATTCTGGTGTGAAACTATTAAACGAAGTTATGTTTTTTCAAATATTGGATGATGTATTTATATGGGATGGTCAAGGAAAAGGTTAAATACTTTCTTCTTCTTCTTGGGCCATGTTCGCTCCCTATGTGAAGCATATGGCCGCCACGCGGCACCTCCATGTTTCCGTCTCCCGCCAATTGCTTTGCTTCCTCCCTGTTGCATGACATGCCAGCATTCCTTAGTTCCGCTGAGTACATCCTATGGATAGTACCCGACGGACATCCGGGGCGCCGGAATCCCACCGGTCGAAAGAAGAGGCAGGCAGGATTGAGGCTTTCCGGAGGCATCCGCAGCACGTGACCCAGCCAGTTCCAACGTCTCTCCATAACCACTGATGTGACGGGACGCTGCCTTGTACGCTCCCTTATCTCTGATTTCCTCACAAAATCAAGCCACCTCACCCCCATTATCCGACAAAGCATCTGTTCTCGAAGCTCAGTATGCGGTTTCTGAGTCTTCGTCAGATGTCATACAGTATATAAACAATAGGAGTATGGAGTATCTTTGAAATTTATTTTTTATTGTCTAAAAAAATATATACAATCAATCAGGAGATAAAAAAACGCATTTTAGTATATTATTGGTGTGAGTTAGGGCAACAACTATGAAATTTGAGTTTCATATATACCTATATGGTTTTAATATCGGAGACGGTTTAATAAATACAACATAATATTAGATTAATGGAAGAAAAAGACATTGTATGTTACGAATTATTATATTCTCTGTGAAACACGACTGGCAACATTTCTCAATTGACCGTATACTTTAGATGGTGGAGATCCTAGAATCAGATTACAGATAGCCCTTCGAGCCAATTGAATGTTTTGATAGCTTCCTAAGATATGAATTTTCGAATCGGCCAAGACTATGCGGGTTTTGGTGACATTTTCTATGGTGAACTTTGTTCTTCCTCCTTTACCAGCCAGTCTTCCTATAGCGCGGCCCATGTGGTCACCTTTTAACGTTTTGACATCTTTGATTTCAAAACTTTCCAGAAACAGATCATCTAATCGCAGCAAAGCAAGAGCATCCTCTACTTCAAAACCATAAATAAACGCCTGAAATGAGAAGAAGTTTTCTTATGAAATAACATTTAAAAATTATATACCCTTAGAGTAGAGGTCTGCACGGGCCCAGGTAAGGATGTTTTTTAAGAAAAATATTTTGGACTAACTTTGAATGAGCCAATACAATTCATAAAAAAATTGAATAGATAAAATAATTTGTTCCACAATGTTATGAATAAATATAAAATCTTTTATTTTTAACATACAGCTGCGGCATCATATATATTTATTTTGGGAAAATGAACCTAAAAAGACTCGTAAGATTGCATGGCCTAAATTTGAAACAATGATTTCTTTATTTAGGAATGAACAATAGTTTTATTATTGTTAACTGGTGACTGTCAATATGGTTCATTATTTATTTTCCATTGGTCTTAAATGGTTGATATTTCATTGAGACTGAAAACTCTACTTAAATAGTAAAATGGATCCTTTCAAAATGAGTTTTAACGATAATAAAAAAAGGTTGAAAAGTATTGTGAGCTCGTGCAAGCAGTGAAATAAATTTAATTATTGCCGGTTCGGTATTTTAGGACCAACTAACTAACCACCATAAGTACTGATATTTTTTAATCATTCATTTTTTTACACAATAAATAAAAGTTACAAAAACCATCACCAGAGTGAGAGAACTATGTAACGTTTGGTGAGTTTTTTTTAGCTTGCTTATAAAATTAACAGTTCAACAAAATATCATATTATTGTAAATTAAAGAATAATAAAGGCTTTTTAGGAACAAGAAATATAACAAGCTACAATACAAACATAGAAACTGTTGTGATAGATAGAAATATTATTACCTTGACAAAGTCTGCTGCTTTTTGTAGATTAGCAATGTCAGTTGTCTCGGGGGCGACTTTTATTTCAACATTTCTGGTCCTTAAATTAAATCTCACTCTTAACAGGAGATGTTCAACAATTGGACTGAATATCTGGGCCCATTTCTCTTTGAGTGGTGTATATCTGTAAATCAATCAAAAATAATTCATATAGTTAAAACAATAAATCAAAAGCACTCTGAGCATATTTCATGCCACAAACCAATGATACAAGCATTTCAATGTTCGATATTTGAATTACAATATCAGTGTTTGACAACTATGATTCCGTTGATATATTTAAATAAAAATCAGAATAGGTATTTTCTATCATAGTATCAAGCAGTGGCGGCCGGTCAATGTGGCATTCGATCAATGAACCTCGTTCTATATGCAGGAGCGGTTATATTTCATGAAATAATATTCAAACAACATTTATACCATTCACTCATTTAAAATTCTTCATGTATTTATTGTCTATAATAAATATTTTAGAAAATTTTATTTTATTTAAAATGAGGGGATGGTATAAATGTTATTTTTGAATATTATTTCATGAAATATAGCCGTCCCTGTAAGGGGTGCATTAATCAAATGCCACATTGACCGGCCGCTACTAGTATCAAGTGTGAAAAATTGGATACAGAAAAGAAAATTTTGCCTTATTGCTATTAAGAATTGCCTACATTACATGGCCTTGGATTATGTGCTGTTTTGGTTCATGCGTTATTGTAAAAGATAATATTATAAATACCTGTGAGCTGGAACTTGAATTTTTCTCATATCCTTGGAAGCTTCGTCATCGCCTGGAGTCGATCGCTTGGTTTTCTTTGAATTAGATTTACTCAGTTTGGGGTTTCCTTCAATGCCGTTGTGCTCTTCTACTACCATAGCATCACCGGACTCGGATACAGCCCTACGCTTACCCTTCGACAGGCGAATCGGATTTTTCGCAGGCAAAAAGTCATCGACACTAACGTTAACTTGATCGGACTCCATTATTGATGTTATAATGTGGTATATTCGAGGGAATGTATGCAAATAACGTGTTATAAGCTTAACTAGGGATCTTAAAACATTTTATAACCTGACAATATTAAAGTGACACCACACAACACATGTGCCAAAATAAAGAAAGTGTCATAGACAATATACTTATATTGACAACTATTAGCAGACTTTACACTGGGGCGCAGCTATGCGCGATTAGGTGAGTTAGGTGTGTTTCCTATGCCTAATGAAAATAAGGAACATCGTCACCTTATCGCATATGACTACAACCCAGCTAATAGCTGTAATTAAAAGCCTGCTAATAGCTATAATTAAAAGGAAAGTGAGCGTAGATATATTATTTTGTCTATTCAAGTAATTGTATCGTATATCTAATATAGTATTATGGTTTTTATTGTAATGGTAAATAATGAATTTCAAAAACCATAATTCTTGTAACTTTTTAATTATTCACCATTATGAAATACTTTCATTTATATTTTGTTGATGCGAATTCACCTATACATAACCATCGTACAAGCAGAAGTTAATAAAAAAAACATCTCAATAGTTGTAGTGTAAGTAAACATCAAATGAAAAATTCCAGCTTTTAGAATAAAGTTTATAGTATTGATATACTATGTGACATAGATAATTATCAAAATATATTTTAATTTATATAAATCTGACTCAAATAGAGTTTAAAATTTATATATTATGTGTAAATTTCTTGCCTAAAGTAACGATATGTTATCCTATCTAGCAAAGATCATAATTTTGGCACTTTTTTTAAAATGGGAAAAAATCATCAGTATTTTCTTCTGCTGTTTTCTCGTTGCATATCATTAAATTGTATTCTCAGAGACTATTGTGATGTCTCAACGAAGTTTGTGGGTACATGACAATATGTACTGAGGCTATTTTAGCATTTCAAATTATATATATGTACATTTTTTTTATGATTATGGCAATAAAAAATATTGAACTTTAATCACTGGTTAAATGTCACAATAATACGATCAAAATTCCTTCGATCACGTCTGAATTTGTGGACATGTTCAAAAACAAGTTAATCGAGAGTGCCTAGTTAAGAAGTTTCGAACAATAACAAACAGTAACTGCGCTGCTACTGTTAGATTGTAATAGTTTTAATGACTGCGCCTCTGAAACCCTGGGAAATGGCAGGAGTAAACAGCAGGATGGCTGAACCTATCGGCAACGACTCGCTAGCCTCGAATTCCGGATTGAGCGGACAGATAAACACTATGGGGAGGATTCCTTTAGCCGCTCCCGCCCTACCTCCTAGACCGATGATGACGCAGGGACAAGGGATGTTGATGAATAGCGGCTATAACATGCCCTACGGTGGGGGATACGGATCCTCTTTTGGGGGTGGATTAGGAGGTGTATTAGGAGGATATGGAGGCGGCTATGGAGGTTCTTTTGGTGGAAATTATGGTGGATCATATGGGGGGTATGGAGGATATGGAAATTCTTATGGCAGTCCATATGGAATGAACCGAATGGGAATGGGAGCTGGTATGTTTGGAGAAGCAGAGAGTAGGTTAGTGTTTACTTTCAATGATCAATATACTACCAGTCATTACTTGAAAGAGATTTTCAATCGCACTCTCTCTTATATTTAAATAAATAAATTAGACAGGTATTTCATTGCAGGGGTGTAACCAAATTATTGATGGTAAATATGCTTTACTACATTTGACTGCTTTTCTAACTGAAAATAAACTGAATTTCGCTAATAAAAATTCAGTTGTGTAGAAAATTTAATGATGAATAGGAAAATGCCAGTTTATCATAAAAGGGAATCAGAGAAACCGATAATTTACGTGAAATACGAATATAGGTAGTATCAGTATAAAAAAAGTCATTCAAACATTATGTCAAATGGAACTTCTTTGAACAAACTGAAGAGCGAATTTGAAATATGGCGATGGATGGTCATAATAATATTTTGCAATTTGCAAATCTCTCGGATCCTATGGTGCAGCGGTTAGCACTGTAGGCTTTCGTGCCGGATGTCACGGGATCGAGTCCCAGTACGGGCAGCATTTTTCGATCAATTATCGGTTTCAGTTCGAAGGCATTGGTGTTTGTGATGCTTAAAAATTCCTTACCATTCTTTCCTTTCCGATCCGATTGATTTCAACTTTTGTTTTTTTGATATACTTCTATCAATACAATGGAACCTCGATCTTTCGTTCTCGCATTCTTCGTTTTTCTGCATGGTTCATTTATTATTCATAGTCCCAGCCAAACTCCCATTAGAACAATGTAAAATAATTTTGCATTAATCGTTCCCCGATTTACCGATTTTATTTGATCTATCGTCTAAATATTATTGTTCTTTAACAAATATTATTCCGATTGATCAGTTTTATTGAATATTTCTCATTAAGCTTATAAATAATCTTGCTTTGAATCTTGAGAAAGACTACATAGGATTAGTTGATCTTTATTCATTAGGCTTTCATTTAAGTAAAAATAAATAGATCATTCAAAATCACAGGTAATAATCACAGTTTTTGTTTTATAGATTTATTCAAATGGCAGAAGAGAGCTCCAGACCCACATTCCAGTCAATTGAAAGTGTAGTAGGGGCTGTGGGCAGCATTGCCATGATGTTAGAGAACACATTTGTTGCCATGACAAGTTCTTTTAGAGCTATTTTAGGTAAGTTGTCACAAAAGTAATATTTATAGCATTGAAACCATGTTCGCATTATGAATACAAATAATACCTAATTATAATAACCAGACTAGTTGATTTTTTTACAAAAGGTGGTGAAAATAAAGAGTTATTTTATTTAATCTACAAATAAGATAAGTCATCTTTGTGAGAATCTGTTCTTTGATGATTTGATTATCTTATCATATCAGTATTATACAATTTTTTCTTAAAACTATTATTTTTCAATTACTATTAGTTAATACACTCCAATGAAGGTTCAACAGACGTCAATGTTGTATTTTGAATAGCGAAATTTGAAATATATTTATACTCGTCTATTTAATTGGCATTAGAAACAGATGCATCACTGGCACATTTATTGAAATGTGAGATCTCTTAAAGCATTTATTAACTATGACCAACGCTCCCTCTAAGCTGCGCGCAGCAGTTGGGAAGCCCCCGCGCACTCATTCCGGGTTGGCGCGCACTACAAGACAGTTATTCAATTCATATTTGATCGGTCTGCACAGTCTTTGAAATTTCCGCGTAGCTAACCTCTTGTCTTAGAGGGAAGGGAGCATTGACTATGATTTTTTTTGACCAACCAAATGAAAACTGTGTCATTTTTCACAGTATCCTTTGATTCCTCATGCTCATGCATGTATAATCCAGATCCTGATAATATAAAGTCTACCATATAAAGAAAGTGATTGTTCAAAAAATATTTGTGTCTATGGTTTTTCACTCTGCAATTCTGAACGAATGGATAAGAATATGAGAAGAAAAGTGATTAGTATTGAGACTTTGAAACCGATCAAAGCAATCAATGTTATTAATAAACTACATACATCCATTTTATAAATGTAAAACTTAAATACAATGTCTATCGACAGGATTGCTATTGTTATTAAGTATGCTTCTTTTTTTCACTATTTCAAAGGTTATTCAATTGTAAGAATTTGAGGCAATTCGACATATTGGAAGACTGGAGACAGAAAAAAAAACAATTTAGCGACTTTGTTGCACTAAAAAAACTTTGTGCTGAAAATACTCGTTTTGAGATAATAAATATTTAACTATGTGTTCTTCAAATATCGTCAAAGTAATTACTTTGGAACGACAAATATTTGTAAACCAAACATACACTGCGTTTGAATTTCATATGAAATGTATTACTTCTTTCTTTTTTAAATATATGTTTTATACAATCTTGTTTTGACAGACAATATAGAGCTCCAAAATAAATCGATAACTAAAAATATAATACTACTTTTTGAATATGACACTTTATTGTAAGAATGGAGATAACATTTATAAAAAAAAAAACCTTCTATCCTTTCGAGTGCTTTGATGATTTGGTGGTGATGGCAAAACGGTTTTATGACAATATTGATTTAAACAATGGAACTTTTATAAAAATAACATCGAAACAGGTTTTGGCATTGGAGTTGAGTTGACCTTAAACTTTTTGTTGTTTTCCGTACAACATTTTTTTTGTGTTGCGAAATTCAATCATTTGAATTTATGCTTAGTTTACACATTAGAAGTATGACTATTTACACACCAATGTATCTATCTGTTTTTTTTTTGTTTCTAAGTGTTCTTTTAGTGTATTTTGTAAAAAATCCATGTCCGCTCCCAATGTGGAGCATATGGCCTCCTAATGGAGGTATTTCAACAGAAGTTTTTTCTACGAGAACTGTTTGTTACTCACTCGCTCAACCTCACTTTTTTCAAAGTGAGTAGTAGGGACAGAAGGATAAGGCTAGAACAGAACTAGTGGTTGGCTAATTGCTACACCCAGTTATTAAAGGATCAGAAGGATGGGAGGAGAGGAAATGATGTGAATTGACACCACAGATAGATACATAGCAAGGCAAATTTCAATACTCAGTCGCTCAACCTCACTTTTTCAAAAAATAATGCATTAAAATTCGATTATTTTTTTTACCCATTGAACCCAATATATTAACTATAAAATATTGAAATTGTTGTCAAAAATAACCTAGAATGTTATGTGATTTAAACTTGATTATATTATGTAAATACCAAAATTCTCATAGTTTTTTAAATTCACAAAAACTTGTATACAAGTTTTAGCTAAACATCAGTTAGATTTGTCAACATTTAATTAAATGGAAACTTTATACCTCTGGTTTAGTTCTCTTATCAAATTCTCTTATCATCTCTCACAATTTTGTATATCAAAATATTTATTAACACTTGCAGATGGGACATAAATATAAAAATGATGTAATGGTGATAAATATGACTAGGACAGTTAATTTTATTGATAATGTCCATTACTAACAGTGTAGCTCATCAAGCGCACATTTATTAAATAGCTAAATTTAAATTCATGCATATTTATTTATTATTATTAGTCGTCTAGTCATCTTTGGGTAGCTATAGAAATAAGCAATATGTACAGCTAAAAAGCGTTAAGTTATTTATAGGTTTCTGCCAGTAATAATTGAGCCACGAAATTAACATATTCTTTAAATATTGAAATAAATAAATACAATATGATTGAGCTTGTTTTTTCAGACGATAGAGCGGGTTTTTAAATTTATCGATCTGCATTCATAACTAAAAACACCTGTTATTTGTATAATTTAAGATTTCGACTGAAGGTGCTTGGTGGAATTTCAATATTAAATTTGAATCGTTTAAATTTACCTATTATTTGACTGTACGTTTTCTGGCAGTATATTGACGATATAATATCGACTGTGGAAAGGAAAAAGGACGTAACCCACACATATCAAATTTTACAGGAAGCGCTAAAAACATGTTTTGATGATTTTGGGCCATATGGAAATTATGAATTATACACAACCTTGAAGTGCACGGAGACTTCTAAACTTGTGTTTAATTGACATAACCTAATATTAATTAAAGAAATTGTCTAGGTTAAACCTTTATTTCAGTCTTTTTTCTTGGTTTTAACTTTTTACAAGGTCATCTTTTTCAAACTTAAAAGCTAAATTTAGATACCAATTCGGCATTTTCAGCTTCCATCCTTTTGATAGAACGTGTGTCATGTTGTATACATTGTGATTATTGAAAAAAAGCTGTTTTAGAAAAACTGAGGGTTAAGCCCTTTTTCCTTTCCACAGTCGATATGCATAGAATTTATACATATAAATAATTGATTTGCTCGTTTTTCAGGTGTTGCAGATAATTTTGGAAGACTACGGTCATTGTTTGCTCAGTTCTGGTCAGCGTTTGCCATATTTCGTGGTCTCAACTGGCTCGTCAAGAAACTCCTCGTTCTCATGGGCATAAGAACAGAAGATGAGTTTAAGGTATTATCATTTTATTTTACTTTTATACCGGGTAGCTCAGCAATAAAACTTTGCGGAGATGTTAAAGTGTTATAATTCCACATTAAAGATATTGGCCGAGGGCGCTTAAATCATTGCTATGGCGGGTCTGGTTGCAATCAAAATATTTTTTAATATATTGGGATTGTACATCATGTAGAAGGGTTCTGTAATTTTAATTGGGAAACTCTGGACTAGTCTTATTATTCACAAAATCTAATCGATAATTCAGTTATCTATTTTAAAATCAGTGTTGTGATATTTATATCCAAACTACTAATCTTATCAATCGTGTGCAGCACATATGATCATTTATCAGATAATATGAGGTGCTTCATATGAATCAAGAGTATTTACAGAACATTGCCTTGAAGTGGCAAAACTTCCTCATGTTACAACCTGTGTTCTCTGTTTAATATTTCTGACCATTTCCATCTGTGCGAGATTTGAAGTATGTTATGCGAGCTATCAAAGTAGAACAAAGAGAATTTACATAAAGCTTTTACTATGCACAGAATTATCAATCTAGCAATTGACACGTTCAATAGATTTGTTAAATGGAGATTGACTTGACTTTTAATTTTGTTGCCCTCTGCAGTTGGTAAAAGATTTGCCCTAGTCATCAGATCCTAGTAAGGTCTTTCTCAGGCATGTCAAACTCGCATTAGTTACTACTGGTCCTGTATTCTAACTCTCTGTTTGTTTGATGTTGAGACCTACAATAATAAGAAATTGTGTATTTAAAATACGTGGAAAACTTATAATTAGAATAAAAAAACAGACAAAAATTAAATCAGTATAAATTCACCTTAAAAAAAATTTGAAAACAAAAAAAAGATTAACACTGTTTGAAGAAATCGTGTTTTACATAAATATGTATTCAAACAAAGTAAAGTCACATTATCATGTTGCCAGCACCAGGGCTGTAGAGTTGGAGTTGGAGTCGGAAGTGGTAGTGCCAGGTGTTTTTCCGGAGGCATAGTCGGAGTCCGAAAAACGGGAGAAAAATAATTTAATGATATTGAAAAATTATTAGTCTATTCATGGTATACAGATATGCTAGTTGTTTTATTTAAATCCGGAGTCAGAGTTTTCTCTTTTTTACCCAACTCCACAGTCCTGGCCAGCGCAAAATATACTATTCATTTTTCAAAGCATGATTTAGAATACTTTCACTTTTTTGTATAGGAAATTGAAAATACTTTTATGTATAAATCCCTTTGGTTGTCGAAACCTAGTCGGATATCGAGCCTGAAGTTTTGCAATAGCTTTACTAGATTCAAGGGTTTATTCTTCAATGCTAATGTTGTTTTCAGGCATGGGCAGCAGCCACTGCCGCCACAGCAAATGCAAATTCATTGCAGAATCCTGATGCGCCCAACGGACAGCGACCTGCGAGTTCATGGCCGGCAATGATGTTTCTTGGGGTAATTTTTACCGCCCCATACATCATCATGAAGCTCCTCGGGTCCATCAATTCCACTGTTAAAGCTAATGGTGAGTTGCTTTAAAGAAACTTCTTTTTCTATACATGTTATTTATTATGCTAAACCTGAAAACACAAAATTTCCAAAAGTTTTCAATACGGCCGGCAGCTTGTTGAAATAGCTGGTAACATAGTATACGTATTACATAGAAATTATATGAAATTTTATTTTATTATGTTTATGTTGTTATTATGAACAGGGTGGTCAAAGAAATATATAAAGTGTTCTTAACACACTGAGTGGATTACATAATACTATGTTCCATGCCAGCTTGCCGCGAATTGTGGAATTAGTACTATTAAATGTTATATTGGCATAGCACAAAGGCCAAGATACATAGTGAAACGTTTACTTTAGTAAAATCTTCCTTGCTTCCATTTTTTTTTTGCGTAAGGTTGAACTTGTCACACATTTATGATACCAGTTTGATACGGATGTCCTTCAAAATAAAAACTTCAGTCTTTTTCTGGAACCATATGATATTGTTTATCTGCCTGACGCTCATGTTTTGAATATTGGTTTTTGTTTTGTTTTGAAGATTAAATGATAAAAAAAAGAATTTGTATTTGAAGTCAATTGATATTTTCTAAATGGTCCTGGACGTTGCTTATGGTGATATTTTAGTCCCCACAATACTGTGTGTTGAGAAAGAGTTTGTAAAATTTTGTTGCAGTTTTGTCAATACTCGCTCTCAAAATAAGTCTTAATTTTTCATACATTTCTTTAATTCATATGCCACTTCAGTTGTCAACTGATTCATTTGATTACATATTTATTTTTCTTTTTAAATTACAGCTTCAGATCCATCCACGTGGGAAAACCCCATGCATGGTATAGCTCAGTACGATTTCCAAGCTTCTTCACCCCAAGAACTCAGCTTCCGAGCCAATCAAGGCATGAAAATTGCACCCCAGAGTGTCCAAGGGCATTTATGGAATTCAGGATGGCTTCTAGCTTCCACCGACAACATAAAAGCAGGCCTGATCCCCACAAATTATGTCAAATGTCTGCGACAAAATACTCCAGCTAATCCAGATGTCGATAACGGCATCAATATTGATCCGAATATTAATAGTTCACCTGCCCGATTGACAGGGCATTTTCCAGGAGTTCACACAGCCGCCCAGGACAGACAGCAATGTGATAAAGGCCCGTCAGTCATAGGAATTAATAATAATGAAAGCGAAACGTCAAGTGTTTTAAATGCTGGAGGCTTGCAAAATATCTTGGCTAATTCTCACCCGGAAGTTGATATGGAGAAATGCTTTGAAGATGTCGTAAAAGCAAGCCAATAAGAACGGTTTAGCACCGTTAGTTTATGAAAATAAATCGGAGTTTAGAAATTATTGAAATTTTCTATGTAGGCTATGCGAAGATAGCAGAGTGTTTGATAACGATTGGCAAAATTTTTAAAAAGAATTTCGCCAAAAGATGCAAATAGATTTAGGCTGACAAAATATTATCTTAATTTTAAATCTGTTTATATTACTTATGTCGGCAAAACACATCACAATGGTACATTCCAAGGTAAGAATTAACTTCTTCATTTGCTCTCTGGCGAATACTGCCGTAAGCTGTTTTTTGCCTTTCAATTTTACCCTCATACTTTGTATGCCTCCAGGCAACCACTTTATCATTCTCTGAATATTTTCCACCCTATAGTTTTTTGACTTAATCTAGTAATCGTTCGATTCACACTTTTTCTTTAACTGGAATGTAAAGATGTTCAACAACTAATATGTAGCATTCACTGTGTTTGTATCTTTTGTGTATTAATGTTATATTATACTTGCAACTAAGGTTTACGGGATGACATCTATGATTTGTCAATTTTTTTGTTTCATGAATTAAATTTGTTATGGTTTACTGAAAATCTTTGGTGGAGTTACTATGTATGAAATGACAACGTAATGTAGCATTTAGTGATCAGTGGATTTACTTAGTAAGTAAGATAAGAAGGTCATTCATTCAAAAGGTTGAAAATCATTATACTAGTTGAAAATATATTGCTTCATATTAATTTTTTTATTACATGTCAAAATAGTGGTGCATTGTTACAATCAATATCTTCGTATCTTTTAAGAAAACGATCCATCATAACTATTTTTAAAAATTATACAAACGGTAAGGTGTATACAAAAAAATAGACAAAGTATTAACTGAATGCATTTGTTTTCATAATATCTCATTTACATACTGTTAAAGATGACTATTACAAAGAAGATTATAGAATATTGTTATTTGATCTTTTGAGCAGTGACGGCTTCAAATTGAATGTCAGACAAAGTTGTTATTTTTCTTTCATTTCTAAGATAAAATAATTAATTCTATACAAAAATATACAATATTTAAATATGAACAGTTCAATACTAATAATACAACTTTTTTTATTATAATATTTAAGCCGAAGCAAGCTGAAAATAATATTTAAAAAACCATTCAGTGCTCCATAGTTTTACACGCCTACAAATTTATGGACAAGTTGTATTCTGTTAATGGTGGAGTCTCAATGTATTGTTTTTGAAAAGTTCTCACATATTATATTTATGTGTCTGCAAGTATCATAAATGTATACATTTAATATCTGTCGTATACCTCTCATGTTTGTGTAAATGCTGAAATTAAACAACAATCTATCAAAGTCAAAAATAAATCGTCCAGATTTTTTCCAGCATTTTTATTGAGGGCTTCACAGTTGAATAGATACCCTTACTTCACTAGATATATTGTCCAATGATATATTCTTATACTACATAATGATTGTCTCTTATGAAAGTAACGAAACATGTTAGTCATAAATATGGGAGTGTGTAGTATTTAGAATGTACTAATAATAATTTTCATTGGATTTATCTTTTACATTATATGATTTAAAGAGTGTACTAAAAGTAGTATAGTATATGATTGTAATTTGCCATCACTATGATTATATTTCGGGACATGTTCTGGAACAATTTTTTCCCTAGTGAATGCGCCACTTTAATTTATTGATTTGGTATTTACTTGGTAGAACTCCATTTTAATAGGGTAAAATATCAAGGTATTTCAGTTCTACAGTTTTTAAAAAAAAAAAAAAAAAAGTTAAAGGTTGATAGCTATTTCGGCTTACGCCATCGTCAGAACTATCAGCCACTGAGCATCAGAGCGCCACTTTAACATTATCGTCGCTGTATGCATTGTATGTTTAATAGTCTGTGACTGAAACGGTTCACGAATTTAATTTACTTGGAAACAATTGACAATGATGATTTTAAAAGATAAGTCAGTCAAAAAATCTGCTGATGCCTGTAAATCTATATTCATCTTGACAGTTGGGGAAAAGATTTAATGTAAATATCTATCACACTTATTGAATAATTATGCTACCCAAATATTACTGCATTTCTTATTGTATTTTTTTTCAATCAAACACATTAAAAATTGAATGTCTATCGAAATCTTGGTTTTCCGTCCTGATCAGTAGTGTTCAAAAGTTACACTCGATGGGTTCCTAAATGTGTCAGGATTTTGATTATTATTTATCTATTTATTATGAATTGAATATATTAATATTTCTGACTGATAATATTTTTTCATTATGAAACGTACATCACTTTGGACAAGTTAAATGCACATTTAAAAATTTACCATTCTAGTCTCTGGTAGGCACCTTTTTTTATAAAAATCAAACTATAATAATACAGACAAAAATGTGTCAACGAATATTTTATTAGCCTAAGTTGACTTTAGAATTTGAAGATTTTTGTAGCTTTTGCTTGTTTCTAACCAAGAGAATATTATCTGTGTGCAAAACAAATGCATCAAAATTAATACATATTCTATTTTTAAAAAATATTTGAAAAACAATTCTGCTTAATTAAATTTTTCAAACTGAAATATAGACATGTATTTTTTCTGCAAATAGATATTCCTTTGCTTACATCAAATCAAAAGCCACAAAAATTTGATATTCATCAACAGAAATATGCTTTATATTCTTGCAGATATAATTATAAAGTGATATGAATTAAAACTTCTAATTTAATTAAATACATCCGTGCACTTGAACGCCTGACTATGCCGTGCAACGAAACCTGGGTCGTTAGTGACAAAACTTGATGAATGTACAATATTTGAATGATTCAAATATTTTCAATTTTGTAAAATGCTTCTTCAAGGATTTGTTACACATTTGGCCACTTTCTTGAACTGCTAGTGGGATTATGTAATTATCAATTTTATTTTTCGACATTAAAATTTATAAATTCGGTAATATTTTACTCATACTGTATAATATTATAGATATGTAGTTTATATTTACATAATAATATGTAATGCCGATTACTTACCAATTATGTTACTTGAACACTGATATAAAATAAGATTGTATTTTTTACCTTCATACTACTGTAACTTCCCCCTCTCATGAAAGTGGAGTTTGTCATCAAAATCTGAATTCCCCCATTTTACTAAAGTAATCAATGTTGCCATTTGACATAAAGATTATTTTTCTTTGCGTTTATATAAAATCTCATAAAATTGAATTTTTTAACTTTGAGTACCTACCAATGCCAAAAAAAACATTTTCTATTATTAATTTAAGCATCAATGCAACTAATAATGTATGAATTTAATTTTATATGGGTGATATTTGTAAAATTAGTTAGACACACCTCGATATTAGTTACGATAGTGAAACACAGATTATCCGCATTAATTACTAGTATATTTAGTAAAACTATGGAAAGTAGTATGCCAAAATGCAAAATTAATTATTCTTGAAGTATCACGTATTTCATACTAAAGTAAACAGCGATACGGAATCAGAATAAAAACAGTATATATTCTCGATTATTACTGATTGTTGCTCAATTGACACCTCCCATCTTGTCGATTTTATCTTTGAATAGTTTATATTACTTTTTTCTAATTGCACTGCATACAATTGATTTTAATTGATTTCAGTTTAAATAATTTATTACTATTGCAGATATCCTGTCAACTAGAAATGAAAGATTACGAGAAAATAATTGAAGGAAAAAATATAACTGTTCCAATGCAATGCTGAATTTCATTGACACTTTATTCATTAAATCATTTAATATGCATTCAAATAATTTAAGCAATAAATTGCTTGCCTATATTGGGAATCCTTGGAAAGATTTTTAATAACAAACAAATAAGAATTTTTTAGTTCAAATTGTTATCTTTTGTAAAACTGGATAAAAACTAGCAGTTTGAATTATCCGTGCATGTATTATATAATTATTATTATCTTTGATGATCGAAAGTGTTAACACTAGGGAAAGTAACCTCGCATTTGATTTAATGTAGTCTTATTGTAAATCATCACTACATAATCGTAACTAATATTGTAGTTTAGGTTGGTGTAACATTATCTTCTTCGTATGAATCAAAACATGTACATTATGTATTTATTTTTAGTTATCTTTGAATGTGTATTATGTTTTTGTATCGAATTTTTTACTATACAATAAATAAATAGTTACAAAAATGGATTTTAATTCTTTATAATATAATGTATTCGGTGTACTTGGGAAATATAGTAATAAAGAATCACTCACTATCTATCATGCTTTTGTAAACAGCTGGCAGCCAGGTTTTTCTTCACATCATCTAGCCCAGACGTGGGGAACATGCGGCCTTTTGGCTACTCTGGTGCTGCCTTCTGGCCAATTCTATAATTCTGTAAATTTTTGTAAATTCCTAAATTACTAAGATTTTGGATTTGAAAATTCCTAGAAGACCTAAAAAAAGGTCCCATGCTAGTAATTTTGGGAAATCCGCAAATTTCTGGGCTTTAGAAATTGGCATGAAATTGTTTCCGGCCAAAGATTCCCTGGTTAATGTTTACTGCGGCCTTATGGCGAATCAGAAAAATGAATGCAGCCTTTCGAGAAGAAAAGGTTCCCCACCCCTGATTTAGCCTTTAAATACCGTTTTCCCTCGATGACTGCCAAACTTTGGTTGGTTTTTATGTAGTGTCATAGTTGCAGGCCAAATGTGCCACCTATTTATTAGTGGCGCTAAACGAAAACTGCGTTTCAATATATTTTTAATTCACTCTTAAACTGTCGTATTATCAAACCTACACTAAAACTTCTTCTTTAACCATATTCACTCCCTATGTGGCTGCCACGCAACACCTCCATGTTTTCCTGTCTTTTGCTAATTGCTTTGCTTCCTCCCATGACATGCCAGTGGACCAGTGTGATTCCGGCGTCCTGGACACCCGTCGGGTACTATCCATAGGATGTATTCGGTGGAACTGAGAGAAACTAAAACTTGCTAAAAACTAAATAAGGTTTAGTCACAAATTAAATTATTTATATGCAACGAAGGAAATATCTATGGACTATGATTCAGCAATAGTGGACTTAGGCTAGTACTAAAATCCTTGAACTAAAGAGCGAACTTCACAATTCACTTGTGTTTGAGATTTTTAATAGTCATTTGTTTTTATCTCATTTTTTTTGTTTTTGTTTTTGCTACATTCTTTGTTGTTAAATAATGTTGATCATTACTGGAGTGAAACAGCGTAAGTACAGGACTTAAACGCTTGTTAATCAGAGGGGGGGATGTTTGATGATATTTATATGGAAACTTTTTTTGATTTAAACAACTGCTTATAATGTGTTGCAGAAGGATTTTTATATATTTCCGAATATCAATTCGTTTTGGTTCATTAAAACACTACACCAGAGGTGGGGAACCTTTTCTTCTCTAAAGGCCGCATTCATTTTTCTGATTCAACATAAGGCTGCAGTAAACACCGAGAAATTTGAAATCCTCAATTCGCTATACTTTTTCCCCAGATATCTTCAAACCTCGTTTTTTTTTTAGCTCACCGAGGAATTTGAAATCCTCAATTTGCTATACTTTTTCCCCAGATATCTCCAAATCTCGTTTTTCCAGAATTGGCCAGAAGGCCGCACCAGAGTGGTCAAAAGGCCGCGGGTTCCCCACCTCTGCACTACACCAACAATGGTAAACCTATGTCGATTTGACTTGGTGAGACGCGAATGGTTTTTAGTGACATGGAAATTTGGAATTTTGCATGAAAAAGATTCTTTTCGAGTTCACTGGTCTCTATTTCCACGATAAGCGACATTTCAACATGAAATTACGGAGTTAAAATTATTCTTAACGAAACTTGACATTTTTGTAAATGATCTTATAAATCAAAATATTGCATATCGTTAAATAAACATTTACTAGCGTTGCATGATTCCAAACCTTATATTAAGTATTCTATAATAATTTATTTTTGAATTTTGAACAAATTTTCAACACCTTTCAGTTTTAACTTCTCCGCATTGCATTAAATATGGACATATCCAAATATATTTATTTTGATTGGACTTACACTTAGACTTAAGAATGGAATTCAAAAGTCGTTTCGTTTAGAAAAACAAATTTATGCAATAAAATTTCAATATGTAAAAGCTGGAGAGTGATGTATATTTATAGATACTCAATATAACAAATTATGTAAGATCATATTTTATTTTAGCTTATTACTTATATTATTCATGTGACATGCAAAGATTTTATAAAGATTAAGCATTATTTGCAACAAGGTTCGCCATACCTGGACTAGGCAAAGGGCTTCACCTTGCGTCACCTTTTGACCTTATAAACAGTGACCGGTTTAGCAATTAGAAGGCCCCAGGCGCAATTGAATTTTATGGCCATGTATTTCTAATTACTAAAACTGAATTTAAAATATAATATAGGTTTTATAGAATATATGTTATCTTAGAGGCCTTAAGCCCCTAAGATTGTATGCCCTGAGTGCGTGCCTCGTATGCCTCCATGAGGAAAGCTATGGCAAAGATATGTTCCATTTGCATCCCTTCTCCTTCTAATTCATGTAATTCTCCTCTGGCGCAGGTGGCTGCCTACAATATATTGTAAAATAATAAATATACTGCACGTAAGCGTCCGGCAGGAGGTCCATGCTGTCGCCCTCGAGTCACTCTCTAAAGTCAGTTATGGACAGTACAAGTTAAATAAAACTCATCAAAATTGCATCATGAACAATTACTCATTTAAGAATTAAGCACCCACAATCAGTACTCGTGAAGGATTTTTTACAAGGGCTCTATCCAGTGGTGTACTGCTAACCAGCATGCTAACTGCAACCGGCTCGCACCTTGGTCGACGATTTTGGAATTTTCAAACAATTTCAAAAACCCATAAATTTTCTGGATGGACGTTTTTGTTTAAGCTCTTTCAAGAATTTACGGATATACTTATAACCGTAACGGGTAGGGTTGCCAGATTTCTTGCAAGTGAATCCGGGACATTTGTCCGATTTACTGATATTCGAATCCAAAAACCCAAGAGTTTACCGATTTGCCCAAAATACCACCGTGACTCGTTTTTTTTTTTATCTCTTCCGAGACTTTCGAATCGAAGATAAATAGTTTTCTCTAAATTTCCGGGACAATTCAGTACTCATCCGGAATACGGGACAGCGATTCCAATTCCGTGACAATCCCGGCCACTGCTATCATCGATTTTTTACATTTTTCCGAACTAACGACTTTCCGAACCGAAATTATTTTAGGAACCGGCTCGGGAGAGCCGGTGCGAACCCATAGCAGCATACCACTGGCTATATCCCATTCAAAGCCTTCAGCTGACAGAATAATATTGTTTACTGTAGAATTATTTCCTGATTTTTTAATATTTTCTAAATGCGAAAATATTTTCGATTTATTTATGAAAACGATCGTCAATGATTTTAGTTTCGTATTAAGTACATTGATATAAATGACGAATATAAAAATACTACCCCGACCCATATTGCAAATCGAATGAAAATGTACGTACATATGGTGAATCAAATTAATTTTGCAATAGCGATTTTAACACACGTTATTTTAATTGTTTTTAGCACACGAGACTAGTGCAGTAGTGTCTTGCGTTATTTTTTTTACGATCCAGTGAACATGGGCCGCTCGCTATACCGGCCACCGACGACTTGTTGCTATATTTCAAATCGGAAATTTAATATCGGAATGTGACTGCTACACGATAGCCGCGTCAGATGTGTTATGAAAAAGCCCGCGAAAAACATAACCTTAAAAATAAATCATATCAACATAACCTCAAATAGCAAACTTTTAACTAATCGTATAAAATGAGTGCTTAAAGAATTTAATTATGAATTGGTTCATTGAAAAATAATATTGTTTATGTAAATGACAAACCGTTAGAAAATATCATTCATTTATGTTACGTGTTTATTTTTGAAGATGAACAAGATATTGCACTGATTTTGGATTACTATGAAGTCTTCATGAGCGGTAAGTTATTGCATTGGAAATATTTTATCTTAAAGTAATTCATACGATTTCAAATACATTGTTTCTAATAATGATTGACGATCTATACTTAATATGCCGTGGTCAGAAAACTAAAATTCAGGAAGTAAAGAGTAGATGAAAATTTTTGGAAAATTATCATTTACTAGTAGTCCTATGTCTAGCCAAATTGCAATCTCACATTTTGGCATTGGCGGATTCAGGGACGTGGCCATAACGGCCAAAACTACCCCCTTAGATGAATTTAGTAGCAAGCAATTATTACAGTTTTTCTCTACATGTGTATAGTTAATAATTGATATATATATATATATATATATTTAGATTTTTAGTGCATAATAAAATTTAAATAAAATCGATACATGATTAATTATTTATTTCTATTAAAAAAATCATTTTATTATGTAGGAATGTAGGATCAATATTTTAAAATTGAATAGCCATTCTTTGGCATATTTTCTAGATCCACCAGGTGCATCTTGGACACATATTTTTGGCAAGAGAAACAGATACTGTAGTAATAAGTAACACTGAATTTTCACTGTGAAAACTAGTAATACAAAATACAAGTATTGACGAAACAAATAATTCATAACAGTTCATAAAGTGTTTAATCTGATTAAACACGAAACAAATGGAATAGTCTTCATTCACTTCAGAAAATTGAAAGCATTAATAAACTTATGATCAAAAAGCTTTAAAATTAAATTTTCTTTATTTTACAAGAGCTGTTCCAGGATGTTCATTAATGGTCTGCAATACCAAATACGTTTAACGTCATTTATGTCGTTTATTGGTGTTAAATCCATTTCTACCGTCACCCGAAGACATGTGTAAGATTTTTACTTGATGTAAAGATTGTAAAGCGACAAGCAATCGATAAAATACCTCTAATTAAAACGCATTTATAAGTAGACACTACTTACAGATTAAATCGGTAAAATGGATTTTTATTGTGACAATGTTTTTTAAATTCAATTTTCATCGGGTGTCGGGTCCATGGCACAGTGGTCAACGTCGTTGGCTTCCATGCCGGACCTCGCGGGGTACGAACCCCAGTACGAACAGCATTAAACAATGATTTATTGATTTCTGTTCGAAGGCATGGATGTTTGTGATGATTAAAAATTCCCCCTCTCCCACTATTTCAATCGTATAATAAAATAGCAGGGTGTAGCAGGTGTGATTATCCAATCACTAGTCCTGTCCTAGCCCTACCTCTTCGAAAAAAAGAAGTTGAGTAACTGAGTAACAATCAGTTCTCCACATTGGGAGCGGATATGGGTAAAAAAAAAGAATGGCATCATGGATTCGTAAAATAATAACAAATTTACATACAAATATATATATGTAAATATTTCTCAATGAAAACATTTTTAATAAACAAGTACTCATAATCCTCTTTGTCCATGGTTTATTAATTTTCACGTTTTTGAAATAACACTGTCAAAATAATGTAATGGAACCTTTAACTACTTCATCTAAATTCACTTTATCTTTTTTACACGGATGCTTTAGATCAGCTATACTCAACCTGCGGCCCAGTAAGCCCTAATGTAAGCTCTTACCGAATCGTGGGCTTCAAATTCCTCGGTGAGCTAAAAAAAAAGGAGTACCATAAAAAATATGTTGCAGCCCGCGTAGAGAAGCAAATATCGGAATGCGGCCCGCAGGAAAAAAAGGTTGAGTATGGCTGCTTTAGATGGAACATATCTCCAGTGTAAAAAGGAACGAGTGTACCTTATTTGTTTCATTGTGGGCCTGAATACATCATAATTTGTTTTTATGCGGCCCGCTAGAAGATAATGGTTGCCTCAGGTGCTATACATTTGGCCTAGAGGTCTGCACGGGCCCGGGCTTGGCCCTCGGGCTACCACCCGGCCCGACCCGCGGTCAGGGTTCGGGTGGGTAAGCGCAATTGAGATTCAGGCCCGGGCCGGGCCCGGGTAGGGAATTTATTTATTCAGAAAAATATTTCAGACTATGTTCGTGTCATAAATCAACCTTGATGATTTTAATTATTATCAGTTCTATAGATAATCGTAAATTGTTGGAAATTTGAAGAAAACGGGTTTTTTTCGGGCTGAGGTGTATAAATCTAGGCTTCAGGTCGGGTTCGGGTAACAAGTGTGGTATTAAACTTGGACCCGGGCCGGGTCGGGCCTCAGTTTTTCGGGCTCGGACCAGGTAATTTTGTAAAATTTCGGCCCGTGCAGACCTCTAATTTGGCCGCCTCTTCAGATGTACCGCTACAGGTGGTTGCCTGCTTCGCCGGCACTGTCTAGTAGTTAGTAATGCTTTATGGATCTTGTGGTGGTGCGACCAAGGATTCCAAGGAGACATCAAAGTTAAAAATAAAAACGGATAGCTTGTTGTTGAAGAAAAACGCACACAAGCATTCGTGCGTTGCAATTTTGAGGACCGCGTCGATACGATTTGATGATGATCTGCAAAAACGTAAATAGCTTTTTAAAAAAGGGCCTTGATCTATTATGAGGCTTGGATAGGGTATGTGATACATTACACAATATTCACATGCAGTGGTTTTTTGCGCAAAAATAACGCGTGATAATATACCACCTATGGCAGGGATGGCGAACCTTTTTGGGTCCGAGTGCCAACAATCTTCAAATATTATTTCTCGAAGGTGTAGCGTGCCCAAGCAGTAAAAAATAGAAAAAATAAAAAATGTTTTTTTTAAACGACTGTCGCTTATCTTGGGAAACATTTGAAAATTAATAAAACGCGTGCCACCTCGGGCACGCGTGCCATAGGTTCGCCATCCCTGACATAGGGCTTCCAACCCGGCTTAAGCCGAAACCGGTTTATTATACGTTTTAAGAAAAACCGAAAACATGTGTATTCTGTACGGTTAACGGGGTCTTATTGTAAGCCTCTTATTGCTGATTATCAAGCAGTTATCGTAAAAAAATATATGTTGAGATATCTCTATTAGGAAGCCATATGCTACACATTGGGAACAAATATGAATTAGATTTTTTTAGTAAAAAGCTTGACAAAAATTGCGTTCTGGAACCTTTTTTTTTTTTTTAAAGCACTTATTTTAACCCTTCTTTACCTCGTTAGAAATTGCGTGTTGACGAATATTTTTTGCTGTCGTTCAGAAGATTAACTAAAAGGTTAAAAAATCCAACAAGTTGTTTATATTGAACTGCTTTTTAATGCAGATGGACTAAGATACACTGAAATACAGACATAAACGATTTTGCAAACGTTGTAGAATTGATATTTCGATAGATAAAAAAGAATGCAAAATATATCCGAATGCATTGATTTGATACATGTTGTCATGTTTTCATCCCTCTTCAAATTAGTTATAACTATTTCTACACTCTTTCTATCCTTCTAGCCACGCCTTATCAATAAATAAAAGTTAAGCGAATGATTGAACAACAGTTATTGGTAATCTCGTAAATCATTTAATCCATACAGATTATCAAGGTTCACAAAATGTTTATTTTTGTTTATCAAAAATAATTTAAGTTGATTTAGGCTCGTGTAACGTATTTAAATTTGGCCGGAAACGGAAAACAACTCAACTTGTTGTTACCAATACAATAATATGCAAATTTAATTGTATCATTGAATAAAATTCTATGTTTTTAATATCAGCTTAATAATGTATTTTAATTATTGAACGTTACAAGGTGACGAAATAAAAAATCAAGACCGTAGGCACATTAATTTAGAGCTTTCAAAAAAAAAAAAAAATGCAGTGTTATAAGCAGAGGTGCTTAACAAAGGATTCGTTACGATCGACTGATTCATCCAAAATAATACCCCATAGGCAACAATGACGTTGTTTGAAAGTTTCGTTTGTAAATATTTTATTTATATTAAATAATTACACCATTAAACCATGCACACAACTGTATTTATCAACATTCAGTTTTTATTTGATTTGTATTAAAATAAAAATTCAATAAAATGTTATCAAAACAAAAAAAATATATTTGAAAACCGTATTTATTTATAAATTCCTATAAGTGTATAAAACAATGATTGATGTATCATTACAACAATTCATAAAATATATGAATTTACCACTGACTTTACAGCCGCCTTTCATAACGCAATAACGGTCGGGAAAAATAAATTGATCTATTCCACTCTTTTTACAATATTTTCCAGCGCATAGCTGGACGGAGACTGATATTTTCACCAATCGTTATTCTGATAAATAAAACGTACACTCGAATTGTATTTAATATATAATTTGTTTATATTTTTGCAACAGGCATAAATTAAAAAAAAAAACATATCGTCAAGCTCATGATTAGGTAGAAGAAATGATGAAATAGTTACCTTTCATGATTGATGTATTTTTAGTAACACACATGAAAATAATATTATTTAATTCAACGCATAAAAAATATTATTTAATTGCATGCGTAAAAACTATTGAACCGTTAATAGAAAAAAAATGATAACAAACGGTTTCCAGTTTGGATTTTGTATTACTTATAAATTCAAGAGTTGAACTGCCCACTGTTTGTTTCAGAAGCATAATTCAAATGATTTACTTTTATATTAAATTTATTCAAAATAAGGTGTTTACTTTTGAGTCGATAACTTACTGTCAATTTTCGATGGAATAGCATTATGTTTAAAAAATAAAACACGACTCTTGAATTTATTCCACATTTTTTTATAATTTGTCTTATAAATTGCTGCGATAGTATTAAAATAAACTAGATAGCTTTACAGTTAAGTAAAAAAAAAACTAGGTCGATAATTTGTTTGATTTCTCGTATTATTTTATGCAGTTTAAATAATACTTTCAAATTGTTATATCAAATATCGAAAAATCCTTGATTTGTTGCACTTTCTAGTTTCCAGCACAAGCGCATGGGTATGTAAAACGAGACCTTGGATTTGATAGTCTGAAAGGAGTTCCAGTACATCAAAGCCATTCCAAAACAACCATTGAACGTTAGTTTTTATGCTCACAAAGGTTCCTTGGTCAATTGACCTCTCCGCGGTTCAGTTTCAGTTTACAATTGTTTTAACGAGAATATTGCAGGTGGACAATGACAAGTATTAATACTGAATATGATATTGAATATTATTATTCTTCCAAGAAACAATGTTTTCAAAATAATATGCGCACTTGCAATTTACTAAGTATACTTGAAAAGATAATAGAAAATACCTAATCAGGTTTCGCCGAACATAGTTTGGAAAACCCTATTGTTGTCAATGTAGTTTTTCTTTAATTATATTTACCTTATCTTCGTGTCCTGTTATAAATAAAATCTGACTCCCCCACATCCCATTTTTATACATAGAAGAATAATTATGTTGAAATTTTATAAATAAAAATCGAATACAACATTTAATTTGAAAAAATCTTATAAATATGTCATGCATGTCACGGAAGTTACGAAAGTAGAAAGATTTTTATTATTTATTATTTAAAAATAATGTTTTGGCCTTAATAAATGTTTATTTGGGACTATATTTTGTAAATGTTATCAATGACCTTTGAAGAAATCGTCAAATCGTCCTTAATTGATAAGAATATATTATAGCCTCATCTCTGTAAAAAAAACACCAAGTTAATGGAGTCGAGTTAGGTTAAATAATTTGATGTAAATACATCAAATTATTTCCGCATGTAATTTAATTCATCGAATCTTTTATATCTTTTAAAAAAGAATAGTGCTCGGTAGATGAAATAAAATAACCTTTTAAATTATAAGGTTATCACTAGATTTAAATGCATTTGTTATTAACTGTTATAATTATTATTGTACATTAATCGTATACGTTTAATATGAAAATATTCCGCATCGATAAATTAAAAAAATAATATTCGATCTAAAATTTTCTATCAAAACGATGCTGATATGTATGGATTAGCAACAAGTCACCGGACATAGTCGAGATGGCCGCATGTTTGCTGTGGAAATGTTATTTGATTGCGACGAGATCGATGGACTGTGTGAAAAATAGAATGGAAGTTAAGATCCGCAAGGACGTCCGGAAAACTGGTGGGCGGACGACCTCACGAGGTACTCGGGAATGTGGATGTCCGTGCTAGGCCTGGAGGAGGCAGGTAGGGTGTAAGCGACTAAACGACAAACAGCAAAGATGGAAAAGAATAGCATTTTCCACCATTTTTGTTTATAAATAGAAACACATTATCAGTATTGTTTTTTTAAATATTTAACGTTATAAATATTTGATCCAATTCAACTGATTTATTGATTGACAGGTAATAATTATTGCTCAATCTACTCCGGTCTAAAAAAAATAATCGTGGTGTAAGCATTGCCAAATACGTTTTTTTTAGTTTTAACTATAATTGTTTTGCGTCTGTCAGTAAAAAATGGTAGTATTTTTTTACTCTGAACATAGGAATAGACCGGTGGACTTTTTCAGTTATGTAGATTTAGAAGTATACTCTTTGAATGATACACTGGTTCGGAAACTTAAAGAGATATTATGCAATATCATATTAATGAAAATGATGTATTATATTATCAGTGACGGATTACCTCATAAACGCACGAGGCGCGCGCTTGGGGCCTCCAATCTTAGTGGTCTCAAAATATCATATATTTTATAAAACCCATATAATATTTAAAATTCAGTTGTAGTAATTAAAAAAACAGGGTCTCCAAATTTTATAGCGCCTGTGACCTCCAAAGTGCTTAATCCGTCACTGTGTATTATATATTTATATTGCGAATACACGTAAAAATCATATTGATATAATTAATAATAGCCTACAAAAGGTTTTAATAAACATTGATATCTAAATTTTCATTTAATATGACAAATGCAATAATTGAAATAGCTAGATATAATTCCGTAAAAAACCTTTTGAGTATGGATAATGTTTTACATAAATACAAAAGAACATAACAAAAAAATCTAGAACATGTGCAAGTGCATCAAATTTGTGATTTTAATCGATTCATTTTTACAAGTTGAGTTTTTTTAAAATTTAAAAGAAACGTCACATATGTACATAGTTTTGAAGAACGATGAAATTTAAAAAAAGAACATAAAGTAGTATTGTCACTTTGTGGGAAATTGATTCTAATGCTATGTTGTCTATGACTAATGCTTACAAGAACACATAATATATTATGATGAATCCTTTTCTTAAGCTTCAATTAATAAACAAAGAGTTTTTGTTATATTAATACAAATCTTTGTTTATAGATAAACGTATACTTTTAATAGTTTTAATGTTTGTTAAATTATTGAAAAAGTACTGTGACGAATTAGATAAATTTGCATATACCATTATTATAATACATGTTATATGTTCATTGTTTATAATAAATATTGAATTTCTTGACTGTTTACATAACATATTTCATGCGAAAGTACAGATTTAATTACGAATTCGCCAGTTATGCTATGTAACTGGTTTTGTTACTGTATGGTGGAATTCTTTCGAACCCATCCAAAAATACACGCGTAATAATTTCTCTCATATTTATTACAACAGGTCAATTATAAAATGATCCAGCCCAATCACACGCAGTATAAACGATATATGCTTTTTTGGCCCAAGGAAAGCCAATTTGAACCGAATAATAATTTTGATTACTTCCACGAGAAGTAAATATTTTTTTACGTAATCAAGTAATAAAAGAATACTGCTGATTTTTTAATTTTAAACATATCAATTTAACTCAATTAAAAAATAACAAATTGATTACGTTTTTCTATCAAAATATTCGTTACATAATTTATTTTTTCATATTGCAACGTCCTGTGATTTAAAACTATAGTAGAAATTTACTAAACATTCTTGTTGTTCTTTGTGTCGGTATACTTTTTAATGTTTAACCTAATTAGATTAGATCTAAGCAATTATCTATTTGATAAGTAGCGTCGTATTGGTAAACAGTTTCCGTTCTGAGCGCCATCTCTTGTCGGCGCCATATAATCATTGGGAAACCGGATATGATACCATTTCGAAAGATGGCTGCCCATATTAGTAAATTAGCTGCTATAAACCCGAGCGGTACGGGTAACATTATTTTACATTCGGAGTTACATTTATAATATATACAGTATTTCATAATTTATTCTATTATAACAAAACGCAGCCTAATTTTTATATACCAATAAAAAAAAACTTAGCACAGTGTCATCTACTACAACTAAGCTATCGATTATCGACTCCTAGTGGCGGCCAGTCTATGTGGCATTGGATCAATGCACCCCTTGTATATGCAGAGGCGGTTATGTTTCATGAAATAATATTCAAAAATAAAATTTATACCATTCACTCATTTTAAATTCTTCATGTATTTATTGTTGAGAGTTGGAACAGAAGCAGCGGCGGATTAATTACATAGGAGGCCCCAGGCGCAATGCAATTCGGAGGCCCTGTTTTTCGGAAAACATAAAAACGTCGGAAAATTTCAAGTTAAATAATAAAACATTATAAAAATCTGAACAAAAAGTATATGTGTTACATTATATAAGGTATTTTTGAGATCCCTGTGATTTGGAGGCCCCAAGCGTGCGCCTTATTTTATTACAGGGTAATCCCGCCACTGGATAGAAGGATTGTTGTATCATACTTACACTGAATGTATCATATGTTAGATATGGAAGGAAATGTGAATAATGAAAACTTATGATAACAAAACTTTAAAGAGATCAACGCCATAGAACACAGAAAACCTCGAAAAAAATCAATTACTTTTTTAAATATTTCATCTTTTTATTCGAAACATTAATAAAAATGAAACACTTTAAAATTTGATAATGCACATGTTTTATTCATACGTCCTGTAGCGAAACTAGGTGGTAAATAATATGTGCGACCACAATGTTGTCTCAATGAAAACCTTAGGAGCCTTCAAGACTGTGCATTCACCCTTCTCTTAATACATCTTGATTAACTTAGACCAGTGGTTCTTAACCTTTTCAAAGTCACGGTGCACTTTTTGCATAAGAAAAAATGGCAGTGCACCAAAATCAAACTGGTAGAAAACAAAGAAAAACATGGGGTCATAAACGATATTACAAATTTAATATAATAACAGTTATACAACAAAAAATAACTAATGATAATAAATACATATGTACGTATAGTACAAATATAGAAAAAATAACCTTAAATAAAATGGAGATAATTTTATTTTAAAATCAAATAATGTGAAATCTAAGCTTGTCGGCAAAGTGTTTCTCGTTTTTAGTTTCCATATTAGTTATTGTTGGGAAACCGAGCTCACGCAAATATAATGTTGAAAACTGTAACAAGATTTTCAGTGACCTCATGCAGAGAGTTGGGTATACGTCACGGACAGAAATCCAAAATTCTTCGGTATCCATAATTTTGCGAAACATTTTTTCGGTTTTCACCATTTCACGGATTTTTCAGCTTTTACCATTTTTGCCGCGGTGCACTTGCAACTAGCTCACAGCGCACCGGTTAAAGACCACTGAAGAACTTTAAGTAATATTAAATAATACAAATTTTCTAAAGCTGATAAAAATGTAAAGTTGTTCATTTGAGTAACTTACAATAAAATTCATGTGTGTTATTCACCACGATCGGAACTTTTTTGTAATAAATATACTTTGGTTCAGAACTTTTAACCAAATGGTGGCAAAATAATATGAAGACGTAAGATTATTTTATATTCGGAGAATCACGTACTTTTGTACGATAAGTAATTTTTTTATAATCGAAAACATGCTGTACTCTTTTTGTGGGCAGTGGTGCAAAACGAGTTTCAAATGTCTGATGTGCGTATAACGTTTATCACGTTTAAGTTATCGTCCGTACAAATTATAATGAAATATTGATTGAAATCCATAGAGAAGAGATTGCTTAGTATGAAAAATGATTTTAAAAAATACAGAATTCATTAAAAAGTAAAACGTTTTTTTCTTATATAAAATCAATTTCGATGACATTGTTATTCCACTTGTTGTGTTACAGAATGTGACGTGTTTCGAAGCATCATCTGACAATCGAAACATTTACGAATAAATTGAAAATTGATTATAATTCTTATGCTATAAAAATCACAAAACAATATTCAAGTTTTGTCCTTATCTGCTGGACACAGGGAAGGGGGTAAGATACAAACTTTGATAGTACTAATTAAAAACTAAATATGTGTGATTAATTCCAATGGAAACAAATTTAACAATGGTGATTCACCTATCTTATTTTATATTAAAAATGAACTTCCACAAAGTTACCACCGAATCTATCGATGACACCTTTTTTCTTAATAACATATATTTGTAAATAAATATCAGAACTGGTTTTCCTCAACACTAGCATTCTATGAAAATTTAATTTGATACACGGTTGTTTATTATATAAATATCCTAAAATTAACACGGACCTTATCTTTGTATACAAAAGGGTTTTTGTTAATATACACCAATATACCTAAGGTATACACTAATATACCTTAACAACAAGAATTAACTATAATCTATATCTATATATATATTTTTTAATAGATTAGCATTTATTCAAAAAATAAATTAAGCCTTGTGGTCTTTTCTGCATTATTTATAGCTTCTTCGCGGTTATAAATATGTAACGTAATTCTTTAAAAATGTTATTTGTGCATACTCAAAGCCCCCTATAGCAGGGGTGGGCTGGAGGGGGCTCGGGGGGGCTCGAGGGGGCTCGCGCGAGCCCCTTGTTAAGATAAGAAAATCATTCGTCTTGGATCAAATCAGCACCTAACTGTAATTTCTGTAGATGGTTAAATTTTATTATAAAACAAGACTTAGTAGCCCCTTCATTTTTTCATTCAGCGTTGTGGGCTTTCGTGCCGAACCTCATGGGTTTGAGTTAATCACTAGTCTTGTCTTAGCCTTATCATTACTCTCTTTGGAAAAGAATGGTTGAGCGACTAAGTAGCAAACAGTTCTCGTAGAAAAAAGACTTTTGTTGAGATATCTTCATTAGGAAGCCATATGCTCCACATAGGGAGCGAAAATGGATGCAAATAAATGGATACGATTTACCGACCCCCTTGTTAAGATATTGGCAGCCCACCGCTGGCCCTATAGTGAGTTAAGACTACTATGGCATACTGCATATATTATAGTACATAATTAATAATTATTATTGTGTTTTTTTAAGAAGGTCGTTTTGTGTTTTTTTTTTAATTTTCTATCGTTCTCGCTGTCTTGTGGTGAAAGTACGTAACTCCGAAACCAAGATCGCCGTTACAATACTATAATATGAAGAGTATGTGCATTACTACTATAGAATCTGAACCAAAGCTGTTTTGTGTGAACTAATTATAATTGAGTTCCTTTCAACTTAAACCTCTCAGTTTTAATAAAAGTAATGATTTGAGGATGCTACTAGAAACATACTAGAAGTGAGGCAATCGCACTTTTTATGGCACGTTTTTATTAATCAAAATCAAGACGAGAGCCATGAAAACGTTACATATACCTCCATTCCCTTTTATACCATACATTTTTTTAAAAAAAATTCAGTTTGAGAATTTTAGCTCGTGACATCATAACCGTGTATTAAACACTCGGCTACAGGTAAAATATGTTAAATATTTGCATCATAAATAGCATAACTACATTAAATGTTCACAGTTTGAATATCACGACGGCTAACTGGTTTACACAATGTTTTGAATGTTCATTAGAAGTACTCATCGATAGTATGTACAACTCTAATACTATGATTCTCAATTAATATTAACGTAAACGTATTTTTCATTAAAAGTAGATAAGTAACAAAGCACAACTTTTTAAGGGCTAGGGGTCAAATTAATTATATAATACCCAGCACCGTAGAATTATCTATAATGTAAAAATAAATTATGTATAGCAAGCAATTTAAATGGGACATGAATAAAAAGTTCTTACATATTTTACACAAATACTTGTGACAATATTTTACAATATTTAAAAAATCAAAGAATAATTAACATGTCTGGTCTATGACACAGTGGTCAACGTCGTTGGCTTCCATGCCTGACCTCACGGGTTCGAATCCCGGAACGAACAGAATTTTTAAATCTATTTTTCGATTTTTGTTCGAAGGCATAGATATTTGTGATGTCTAATGAATAATTCCCCTTCCCTCACCATTCCATTCCCAAAATAACGGGTTGTAGCGAGAGTGATTAGCCAACCACTAGTTCTGTCCTGCCCTATCCTTTCTATCCCTACTACTCTTTTCAAAAGGAGAGAATTTATTTTAATTTAATTTTTAATTTTTAAAAAAATAATATTTGATATTACAGCTCACGCCAATGCGTCAAATATTTTGAAGTTGAAAGACCATACGAGATATACTTGATGAGAATTTTTGAAAGTCACATGAGATTAACTCAAGGAGAATTAACTTCACAAACACCCATGTCTTAGATCTCAAATTAAAATTTAAAAAAATCAATTTGATTCTGACCTTACCGGGAATCGAACCCAGACCCACCTGATCGGTAGAGCAAGCTCTAACCAACTAGACCACAGCGGGCGAGATTGTGTGACTGAGTAACAAGCAGTTCTAGTATAAAAAATCCTGTTAAGATACCTCAATTAGGAGGCAATTTTCTATAAATTGGGAGCGTACATGGATAAAAAAAATACGAAAATAATATTGTACAATTCAATTCGCGTATTCAAATATACGTATTTCACCAATTTTTTTACACAAAACACATATTTTGGCTATTGTATATTTTTAAGTGGGGAGAGTATGTAGGTAAATTTCTTTACCTTAAATGGAATCCATTTGTTCTTAACTTATATTCTACTAATGTTTTATGACATTCCAAAAGATTTCATGTTGATCGTCACGGAGTGTAATAATTATTGAGCTTACCAATAGCACACAAAGGGTTAAGAAAAGTTTTGACATGAATATCAATTTATTTAATGTGCATCGATTTTTTTTATTAAAATATAAAAACATACAGAGAAACTTTATTTACACAAGTCATATTGAAAGCCTTATTATAAATAGCACTGCAATGATATACCTTAATACTGCATCGTCGTTGTCTGTACCACCATTATCATAAGTTACTCTTCGTTCACCACGAGCTTTAAGTCATCCGGAAGGTCAATTTATATTTTTAAAATAAATGACCAAGGTCTTTTACGAGCAGACGTATGCGTACATATTGCAACACTCGTTTATTTTGTGTGCTGAAAAAGGGCGCTTGTGGGTGTCACTATAATATATGTTCGATCAAAGACCACTTGTCTTGTATTGTAAAAATCCATTGCCGCGATTCCCTCACTTTTTTTATTTATTCAGTTTCGTCAATATTTCTAGACGAAACATATCATAAGACAGGAATTTGGAAACAATGTTTATCCTTTACCCATGGCTCAAATATTTTCAATTATTTCTTACTCTAATGAATTGAAGTTATTTGTATTTGTTGTTGCGGAAAATGTAGATACTCGTACAACTCGACATACGTTCTAATAAACAATACTTGGATAGGCCGACTTGCCTGCAGCGGTGGGCTGCCAATACGTTAGGGTTCGCTTAATATCAAAGTAATTTATCAGTCATATACAATTATATGCAATACTTTTAAATAAGCAAACGATTGTTACGTAATACACTTAAAATATTCAACAATATGCAGTTTACCATAAACTCATCAATGTAAATGGCTAAAAATGTACTACTGTGTATACTGGAAGCTGTCGTAGATAGTATATATCAGATATTGCAGTTATGTACTAATTTGATCTAAGAATATTGTTTTCTATTAATTTAACAAGGGGCTCGCCGGCCGTGGTAAAATCTAACAAGGGGCTCGCGCGAGCCCCTCCGAGCCCCCTCCAGCCCACCCCTGTTTGCATGCCTTTCTCGCTATCAGCTGCTTCCACGGTAATAGAAAATCTAAGAGGAGAAGAAAAATGGGTGCATGTGTCTTTGGAGGCATTATTATGCCAGTTTTTTTCATTTGACAAAAATCTTATCATAGATAAGTATCGTACACCAATATTTATTTATTTAACCAACACGTCAAAATACGTAAAGTAGGTGAAAATGATAAAATAACTTGAGAAGCACACAAATTAGTACCTGTTAATTGACTGCAATACAGTATTTTAAAATCAATAGGTATCAGGTACACCGAATCAAATTGATGTCAAGTGTAAAAAAATGCTGTGCTTACATATTATTAGTATTTATATCAAAAGTGTTTCAAGGTTTTATAACAAAATGTAAATAAACGTTCAAATTTTATTGCAATCAAAGTCAAATAAGTGATCAGTAAATATTGAAAGAATTGCAATATTGAGTAAGTATATGAAATTGTCAACAATGGATACCAGCGCGTCGAAAAAATATTTTTATATTTATCTACAAATTGAATTACATTATATGATCTATTTGGATTAAACGCATGGTACCTAATCAAGGAATCACGACATTAGTATAATATTACTGACTACGCATTTATGAAGTATTGAACGGATCATGCATTCGAAAATAATATTATTTGACTAGTCGCACAAAATGCCATGGATGACGCTAGGGCTTCCAAACCGGTTTAAACCGAAACCGGTTACCCGGTTTTTCGCCTGTTTTGAAATAAACCGAAAACCGGTTTATTTCCCGCGGTTAACCGCGTTTTCATAAATTCTATATTTATAAGTGTATTGATTTTTTTTGAAAAAAATAGAATTTCGCACTAAATTCAGCGCATATTTTAATGAGGAAATATGCATTTACACATTGCTAAATAATATCAATTGTCACGTAGGTATTCAAATTATAGACATAAATGTCTTTTCAGGAAGAAAATTAACTTTATCAAACGACGAAATGTATCTTAACTGTCTGTAATAAATTCGGCCCTTGTTACACTATGACAAATATGACTTAACTGAAAACATTGAGAAGACATCCGTATTAATCTTAAATGAATGGCGAACAAGGATAGCATGTGTATCATTATAAAAATACGCAATCATTAATCTCCAATTTATTTGTTTTCAATTACATGTATGCCTGTTTTTAGATGGATTTTGCCTATTGGAATATTATTCTTAATAATTTTCATTTTAATCAATTACTATTAAAAAATAAAAATTGTTGCTTTTCTAATAATTATTTCAAAGATACTATATTTATATATTGAGTCACTACTTTATTTTTATTTAATTACTTCATCGAAAGGTTTTACTGAACCCTTTTACGCTAGTAAAACTTGTTCCGAGAAATTTGTGGAAAAAAACGGATGTCATTTAGGCAATCAAACACTTACTTTAAAACTTTCGAAAAGTATATTAACACAATGTGTAAAGCTATTCATGTTTTTTTTTCTTCTGTTCAACTGAGTTCAACTGAGAATTACGAACATACATTCACAATAAATCACATTTTATTGCGGTGCATTCATTGTTTTCATTTTGTAAACATCTTGAAGAAGGGCGGAAGTTGGACAAAAAATCTGCAAACCTTATGTATGTATTAACAGTGGTTGCACGCATATTCCGTAATATACACTGCTTTGCTAAGTAAATGATGCGATGTTTTTGAAGAAACAACCAAATTAGGTTATTATTATTACAATGCCCATCGACTTGTTCCGATCACAATGTTTTTTTCAACAATACAAATAGTAAAAACTTCTGTACGAAATACAATGAATTAGGAAAAATTGGTAGCTTTGTCAATGTTATATATAGATAGAGATAAATATTATGAGCAAAATACTTAAATTCAACGAAAAAGTATTTGACCTGTTTTCAAGCAATACAAGATAAACAGATGGATTATATCATGAAATAAAAACAAAATTTTAATAATTATTTTGATTTTATTAGTTGTTAATTTTTTTAAAGTACTACTACTTTTAAAATAATAAATATACCAAAAATGCATGAAATGTTTTCTTTTATATTAATGTGAAAAAAAACATAAGTTAATGTTATACGTTACCATGTTTAGTATTTTAATTAATTTTGTAAATGTGAATAATATCATCATTAATACATGAATAATACAATAAAATAGTATTTATGTTTATTATAATATTAAAATAATCATCTTTATATTGTTTGTGTTTCAATAGTTTTGCATTTTTCTATCAATGGCAATTTGTGTATAAAAGTACATAATATATCTGCATGGTTTGCTAATACATACATATGTATATGTTTGAATCGTTCAAATTATGTACACTCCCACAGATTTTGTCACTAACGACCCGGGTTTCGCCTTTCGGCATCTTCAGGCGTTCAAGCGCACGGATGAACTTGAACTGTGGGAGTGTACATAATTTGAACGATTCAAATTTAATATTGAAATTCCACCAAGCACCTTCAGTCGAAATCTTAAATTATATGTATATGTCAAAAGTTTTCAATTATTTTTTGTTTTTGTCCACAGATTGACGAATTTGAAATTAAAATATTGTTATTTTTTTAAGGTTTTTAATTAATCTTCATTATTTTTGTTTTATATTTATTTTCTCATAAAAGTAGTAAAAATGGAGTAAATTAGTTTTGACAGTTGTGTCCTCATTACGGTCAGTCATTACGGAGAACTTGCATAAAATGTTTTTTTTCAATAATGTTATTCATTTTTTTTAATAATAGTCACCTTGTTTTGTATTTAAATTTTGTAAATATAAGTCATATTACATATAGAAACATTATGTTTTAATTCAATTATTATTCATAGCATTTTATTTTTTATTAATGTATATTTATGTATATAAATTATATTTGATACGTTTGATAAGTGTTTTTTTTTGTATTTACAATGGATTCGAAGGTAACTTTGTGGGAGTTCATTTAAGTTGTACAATTTTACTTTTATGCGAGAATTGTTTTGAATTCATTATTTTTTTACCCTTAATAAGATTTTTTATACTTTTCATATGAAAATATTTTTTAAATAAATATTTTTTTTGTAATTTTATTGCAGATATTTTGTAATTTTATTGCCGACCATAGCTATTTTCATTTTTACCTATAGAAAAAGCAAAAATAGTTTGTATGATTTTTGCATTTTTCAGCAATGACTGATATATATGTATGTAAATGAAAGATTTCGGTTTAAACCGGTTAACCGGTTTATTTTGTAAAAATAAACCGAAAACCGGTTAGTTTATATGTCCGGTTAATTGGAAGCCCTAGATGACGCGGATGCGCGCGCTTGGGGCCTCCAATTCTCGGGGGCCTCAAAGATAGCATCACTCTTATATTTTTATTTCAATTCATTATTATTCACGAAGAGTTTTGCAGCACTTTTATCTCATTCGAAAAATAGAGCCTCCACAATTTCTTGCGCCCGGGGCCTCCAAAGTGCTTAATCCGCCACTGCGGCTAATTACACAAAATTGCAATCGGATTGTACATAAATCGAAAAAAAGCGGAACAGAATAATGACAACGATTCATCTTTATTTTCAACAATCTTCATCCCCAAAGATGTAAATTTCAGAAAAAAAAATTGCAATGTCTCATAGTTGAGATAATTCACATACGCCCGAATGATATTAAGTATACGATATTACATAATAACAGTAAAAAACACCATTAACGTAATTCGATGCACGTGTACAGCAATCTTTGACAATGCATTTCACTTACTTATTTGTTTCATAATGTAAGAAGTGTTGTATGATTATCTGAATCGAAAACAATTAATCAACTTTTTGTTATAACGTGCTCCGCGGGAACAGGTTTTAGGAACCCTGGCATAGCATGTAAGTCGGCCACAATATTAAACCACATGTACCGGATGATTCTTCCTGGTTTCCGTATATGATTTTATTATATGGCTGAGGAATATAAACCTTTATTTTTTTAATTTAATGCATAATTCAGATGACCAGAATAATAACACAACAGAACGGGATAAAACATACAGCTTTTTTGCAGACTATAAATACTGTTTCTATGTATAATTACACGGCTTATTATTTTAACTGAACAATTTATATGTGTTAATTCTCCACTAGAATATATCAGTTAGAAAATGCAGCCGTTGATTTAAGTGACTCTTGTCAATTTAACCGGTTCTTGGATTGTGGTTACATTTTATATTTACTTCCGTTTATTAAGTTCCACCGAACCGGATATCAACATAGTAACAAAAAACCGGGATATAATAATATGATTTTTCGAACAGTAGCGTAGATTTAATATCATAGAGCTTTTTCTATGATTATCGTAGAAAAAAATTCATCAATATTAATATATTCAATATTCTCATGAATGCTATTTATTATTGGCTCGTATTTTTCCGGTTAGAATTTATATTAAATGGTCATAATATATCGGTCGGTCTAAATAGTCATAATTTAAATGAAATAAAAAAAAACCTAACATAACCAAAATGGTTATAAAATATTCTGACCGTATATTTTTTTTATTCTGACCAAAAATTGATTTAAGTTCTGACCATTTAATTTGTTCCCTTTATTATTTGTGTCATGTTGACGGCAGCAACATGAAAAGCATTGTTCTCTTTTTTGGAATTATTTACTTCCAGGTTTCGAGGAACAGAACAAATTAAAATGTACCTAATTTTGATATATTTTCAAATGCATTAGACTTTTGTTTCATAATACTTATACACCATCTACTGAAATTACTGTTGATCCGAGAATATTTTTTTTTACTTTACTAAGGGGCTCGCCAGGTTTAGTAAAATTTAGAAAGAGGCTCGTGCGAGCCCTTCCAATCCCATCCAAGCCACCCCTGAAAGTTCTTCAATTTTTATATACAAATATTAACTGTTCAAACTTGATGATAAATAAGGAAAAATGAAATTGCAATTTCAATTAAACTTAACTGAGGTGGTAGTGCTGTATTGATACCACACTGCCATAAATGATGGACATAAATTATGATAACCATGCCACACTCACATCCAGTCCCGGCGCGAGGTTATTTGGCGCCCTAGGCAACGATTATTGGCGCGCCCCCTTAAAACAAATAGTTTTTTTTTCTAAATAATGAAACAAAACAATTCGAGATCTTTAGAAATTTTTATTTTTATTTACCCATGTCCGCTCCCAATGTGGAGCATATAGCCTCCTAATGGAAGTACCTCAACAGAAGTGTTTCTACGTGAACTGTTACTCAGTCGCTCAATATCTCATTTTGGAATCACATATAATACGATACATAAATAATCATAACAAACAAAATAAAATAAAACGTACTATTATTTATTATTATTAGAGTATGTAAAAATAGTTAGAAAACTCTTTTTATGCGCCCCTTAATGGTTTGCGCCCTAGGCGGTTGCCTATTTCGCCTGTATGATGGCGCCGGCCCTGCTCACATCATATAGAAATTCAATCACATTTTTTTTCATTCAATAATGTGAAAGTGTCTTTTTTATTATACTATCGTATGTATATATATACGCATGATAAAAACTGCCTTTACATAATTTGATTTTATGGCATGATTTGATAATTGATACAATTTGCTAACATAATTGTTATGAAATTCAACTATCGGTACACCTCCTAAAATCAAAACAATGTTACCGGGCATGTCAATCTAAATTCGACTATTCATTGTGCACACGTCAATCAAACTTTAGAGTTTTTACTATTATGAATAGGTTGTTTCTGATCGCTTGTTTGATAGATGCTTTGTACAAAATCTGTTAAAGTTCAGTCCATTGTCATTTTTCGAAAATGTTCTTTGTCATAATTTAATTCAAGTCATATGTGTATCCAGTGCTTTTCTTTCCATGTTATACGGTGGAATGGCGTTCCGGCACCTTTTGTCTTGACATTTTTAATTTATCACATCAATATTCGCAAAATTTCATATTTATTTTCCTGCGAAAACTTGTGATTTTTTTATGCCAAAAGACGTTTTAAATTATTTATCATGGCCTCGCAAAAAAGTAATAACAGTAAAAAAAGAATTATCATTACTTCCAATCTTCCAATCCTAAAATTAACAGGTCAAAGCGAGAGCGATTAGTTAACCACTAGTACTGTACCAGCCCTATCTTTATATCCTTAGTCTCTTTAAAAAGTAGGTTGAGCAACTGACTTACAAGCAGTTCTTGTAAAAAACTTTGCTAAGATACCTCCATTAGAAAGGCATATCCTCCGCATTGGAAACAGACATGAATTAGAAAAAAAGCTTGAAGAAGTGATGACAAAACCAATTTGAGGATGACAGTAAATCCTGAAAAGCCAATACGGCGAAGAGAAGATATAAACAAGATATCAAAACGATAAATCGCCTTGTTTCATTCGGTATTCGATCATGTACGTCATATTATACAGACTAACAGTCACGACTTTTTCGTTGTTTACTAGTTTACCCTATTGAGCTGGCATAAATGACCTAAATTTGACAGCTCATAGCATGCTGTCTTGACATTCAGAAATCACACCTACACAACTTTCAAATTATCTATTTAAAATAGCATCTATTGGGCACATGCCTCGTTTGTTTTTAATGATGTTTTTGATCATATACTGTTTTCAACATAATTATAGACAGCGGTAGACTTAAAATTCAAGTTTTTTTTAAAACCATATTGAAATAGCCATTTGATGAATTTGATGATTTCATATTTGGAACGTGTTTAGTGTTGCATCATAATAAAATCAAAAATATGTCAATATTTCTTTTGTTTTCGACAATACGTAACATTCGGAACAGTTGTAAAACTATTCGCCATCCCAAATGTTAGATGCCTACGAAGAGTAGCCAATCTGACATATTTTAAACCAGAATGTTTGATTGTCTAAGTATGAACACTCCGCAACTGACGTTCTAGCA
>CM062829.1:4237883-4498591 GCA_031772345.1 Himalopsyche anomala
TACAAAAGTGGGCAGTAAATATTTGACGAAGCTTTAGATCAGCGTTGTCCAACTGAAATCGTTTGATGGGCCAAATAAAATATTTCCGGTATATGATGGGCCGCATAAAAAGCAATTCATTAATTAATAATTACCATGATACTTTATTTTATTTTAAAAACAGCCAAACAATTATCAAAACATTTTATTTACTAATAATTAATGTGACACTTGTTTGTTCATAATATTTGTTTCTTTTTTATATCGACTGGTAATTTATTTGATGCACATCGCAGTTTTCATCGGCCAGTTACGACATCTCGTTTTTACTATTTCCAATTTTGAAAAAAACGACTCGCAGCGATATGCGGTCCCAAATACAGCTGTAATACACATTGCCAGCTTTTTTAATTTTTGAAATTTATCCTCGAGGATATATTTCTGATAAAACTCACTATTAATTTCTTCAAACATGCATTTTAACTCATTGCTTGATTGGAGGTCTATTAACTCCATTTGTGACCTAACTTTCAAGAAAACAATTGGATGTCATACAAAATGCTGATATTTTTGCAAATTCACGTCAGTGCTTTGTTTTGTTAGATTTATGAATAACATCATGCAAAATATATTTGTAGAAGGCTGTAAACTTCAATAGGGCCGCAGAAAATCTTCAACTGGGCCGCATGCGGCCGCGTGTTGGACATCGCTGCTTTAGATCTTCGTAAAATTTTGCAATACGTACAACAAAATGAAGATCATTGTTTGCAACTTATTATGTTCACGACAATATTCATTGAAGCAATCCGCGACTTTTGATCCGATGTCCTCAATGAAGCAATACCTAATGTTATAAATAAGAAATTCATGACTCTGTATACATAATATAATATGATAATTTTTTTCAAGAATGAATTGATTATTTGCAGTTCAACTGTTTTTTATGAAATTCATTTTGATTTGCACAAAAATATATATAAAAAAGATAAATATTCTATTCCTCAAAAACAATGCAACTCTATCGGTACCTTAATTGCAAATATGAACATATCAAAAATACTATCTTACTACCTATAATTCATGCGAATTACAAAATATTTTTACGAAACGTCATTTTTCAAATATGCTCTATGGTTTGTTCTAAAAAGTTCCATAGACATGATATGTTGACTTTTTCATGCTGATATTACATATTTCCCTTCAATTATCAGTTTCCTTGATTCCCGTGTATGACAATTTTGCACTGTCATCTTTATAATTACATTTCATACAGAGCTGCGTTGTAGTTAACGACATTTGCTAATTTTCAGTTATAAAAAGAATAGGTAACATGTTGTAAAGCAAAAAATTCTTCAGTATTAGTATATAGCGGTATTTTTAATCGTTTTTTATAGTACTATTATCGAATTTTATTACGGAGATAAAAGATTGGCGGTGATTGTTAAACGCCATTTGTTCATTAAGAGTATCACTTAATAATATCTTTTGGTTAGTTCGTAATTTAAATTATTAACTTTTTTAAAAAGTCGAGCGTTTTGAAACGAGATATAATTGAGCAACTCACACTATGACGTATTTATTATATTTATACTAGGGTATCCAATCGCGCATCCTTGATGTGATCCCGTGATTTAGGGATTGATAATTTTTCAATCCCGGAATTGAACATTTAACATAAAACATTTTTGGTCGGCGATTTTGAAATCCTAGCATTTTTCATGTCGATTTTAAAAACCCGAAATCTGCGGATTTTCCAAAATGAACAGCGTGACACCTTTTTTTTAGCTCTTCCATGAAATCCCGAGATTGGAACTGTTTTTGTGATCCGGGATTGAATACCCTAATTTATACCACATTTTATTTCTTCGTAGGTGTAAACTGTGACAATAAAGATTGACAAAATTACAGAATATAGGATGTGAAAAAACTAAGCTAACAGTATCCGCTAGATAAAATATAATTTGTTAGTCATGATCTAATCGTTAGTGTGTGAAACAAAATTGAAAGTTATTTGATGGTTTGCGATTTCTTTAAAAAAAATATCAGTGTGTTATAATTCGCCTGCTGTGGCCCAGTTGGATAGATGTTGCTGTACCGATCACGCAGGTCTGGGTTCGATTCCCGGTAAGATCACAGTGAATTTGAGAATTATTCAATTCAAAGTTGTGATCGAAGACTGGGATGTCAATTCACATTATTTCTTCTCACCCCATTCTTCTGATCCTTTATTAACTGGGTGTAACAATAGCGATTAGCCAACCACCTGTTCTAGCCTTATCCTTCTTTCCCTACTACTCACTTTGAAAAAAAATGAGGTTGAGCGATTGTGTAACAAACAGTTCTCGTAGAAAAAAAAGCTTCTGTTGAGATACCTCCATTAGGGGGCCACATGCTCCACATTGAGAGCGGACATGGAGAAAAAAAAAGTGTTATAATTAGTGATTTTTTACACATACATATCAAGCCGTACAGGACAAGACTAGTTCATAAGTTCCTCCCGAAAAGGTTTTGTTTTTTTATTAAATTTAGAATTAATATCACCGCATTTTTTGATGCTCGAATCATTCGTCAGATGTCAGTCAAAAATAAAATTGACATGAAACAGTTTTGACAAAGTTTCTGATTTTCTTGACCTAGTTACGGGAAAATTTTGTAAAATGACAAGAGACCTCCGCCACTGATATTATTTTTAAGCAGACCATCTTTGACAGGTATTATTAATATGTTTAGTGGCCGTGCAACGAAACATTCAAGACAAGGTGATCGGCAATCCTTATTACCAATAGTTAATTTGTCTTAAAAGCAATTTGATAAATAATACTTATTCAACTCAATTCTCGGACAATTACGAACAAGGTTTGCGGGTGGCTGAAAAAAACATGCGTGCATATTTATATAATTACTTATCAAACCGTTTTACTTTTTGATGATGTTTGATGATGTTAATTATTTATACTATTGTAGGTGTTTTTTACGTCTCGTCGATTTAAACAGTAGCATTTTTTCTCCTCTTACAATTTTGAAAAACACCTATGTCGAATAAAGATGAGCATATAGATTTTTATGGATAATTTTAACACGCGTTTTAAAAATTCAAAAACAAGATTCGGACCAAAAAACCTGTTGAAAGGCTACTCAAAAGATGAACTGAGATCTGTAGCTCACAAACTTTCTTCATCCTCCCTTGAGGTTAAGCATACTGAAATGCAAATTGGCGGATGCTGGCAGGCGAAGTAGAAATGTGCGACCAGCGTATGCTGTAACAGCTGTGTCACGCACGCGTCATATTATATATGAATGACACATAATAGAATAATTTTTAATTGTACATTTATTTACAAAATGACTTTCAATGATATTTTTTATCGAGTAATTCAAATATAACTCAACGTTATCATTAAATTTAAATAAAACATCTACATTAAAAAACCTACCACTAAATAAAAAAAAACAGTATTTGAACTCTGAAAAGCAGTGGTCACGCAAGTGACATAATATTAATAAAACATATGTTTCACAATAATTCTTTTAATATCTCTTAAGAGTTCAGTTCACAAAAAGTTAATTAGTTTCTCTGGAATTTTCGGTGCGAAAATCAAATAATACGTCCAAACACTGGCGTGCCAAGCAGGAATCTGTGCCGGGTTCACAACGGAGCTCAGGGCAGGTATAACGTAAATACGCGGCTCTGTGCTTATTCATGCACGTGTTTTCCTGAGTTGCACTGCTCTGCGTCGCCTGCGTCTCAGCCATAATGTTTAAAAGCTAAGATTAGTTAATTTTTATAGATCAGTTCAATTCTTAATTTAATAAATGTAACAAATCATATACATTAATTAATGACGTATTTGATTTACATAGTAGAATGGATAAATTTTAAATAGTCTTAAAAAAAATGATGTAACATGACGTTATCAGATTACAAAAAACAAATTAATGCGCGTAACTTGTTTTTATCACAAATTTTAATAATTTGGTCTTGAAGGACCAGTTTCACATGATTGAATATGTAATAGCAATTTTAATATTTCCGCCGTTTCATACGATAATTATTGTTATGGTTTTAATTTATTGGTGTTTTTACACCATTTTTAATTCAGAATTTATTCCCGCGTAGATATAAGATCAATAAAAGTAATTCATATTCTTTACCAAATATTGATTGTCAACTCACAGTTTTTATTTTTGTTTTGGCCACTTGTATTACATCAAAAACACTTTGGATATTGAATAACAAAGGTTTTGTAGGCAAGATAATCTCTTATTACGTTCGTCTCTAATGACATCTACATTTCCTTGAATTTGGTATTAATGGTAATATACGAACTATTGATACGAAAAATACAATAAATCTACACTGGACGTCAATAGTCAACTCTCCTCTCCAAGTCTTGTGTCTTCAGACAGTTCATTTATTTACCGCTCTAGCTTTGAAACCGTTGACCAATATTTATAATTGAAGAAAATATACAATCTTGCGTAAAAATTGAATTAAACACAAATACTAACTATAGAATAACAAGAACAAACGCATTGATTAATTCAGGTCTGTTACAGAGCTAGAATTTTGATTGTATAAATTTAATAATGTTTGTTTTATTTTAAATCGTTCCTTCACTACAAATCGATTACGATTCTTTTTTCATGAGCTTCTTATTGTAAAAATATTAGCCCGGGGTGTCAGTATAATGTTCATATAGGAAAACTATGTATAATTCAACACCATGTTTATTATATTCGACAAATGACTGATAGGAAAAAAATATATCGAAAATTAAACCATTGGGAAGTTTTTAAATTAGTTCATTAATATCTATTGAATGAAATCGATTCCATAATGGAAAATACAACAAACCAATACTATCTTCAAGTTAAATCAAACGTAGCTAATTAATTTACCAGAAGTGTATAAATTATTTCTTTAATTATTATTTGAATATTGGAGGTCATTTTTTCGGCCAGTCCATATTGAGCAGCAAGATCGAAGCCGGTTTTTGGATATGCCATAATGTTAAATAAATCCAAACAACACAAAACATTCCAGTCAGTTTGTTGTCGATGGTGCGCGGGAAATGCAAAGCTTAGATTGGGATTTGAATGAAGGCATTTTTTCTATGACATATATTACTATTTTAAAAAAAAACTAATTCAAATGAGTCAGTGTTATTGAATTTTGTGACATGTTAGTATTGTTTTATATTTAAAAAAAAGTTATGGTGTGTGAATTATCAAAAATAAATTACATAAATGGCAGTTTTAGTGTTTACTCAAAAAAGTGTTTTACTAACATAAATATTCCATTGAATTGTAACATAAATACAAATGAAATAATATATTTATGATACATTTATGGCTGCTTTTAACAATTGACAGTGCATTCAAAGCTATCATTAAATAAATGTTTCGTTTTATACGACTATCCACTTAACATTAACATATATACATATATATAACATCATAGGACTGATTAAGATTTTTCTGTTAAATAGAAAATTAGTTTTTTATTACTACAGTGGAATGTCTGTTCATCGTTTTTAATGATATGCGAAATGGTCTCTAGCGACATCTACAATTTTAAAAAAATGTGTTATATTTACAAATATTTATGTAATTTATAAAATCTAGATTGTTAGGAGTTTAAAACACAGTGGCGGATTATTCTATAAGCAAATGAAGCGCGCGGTTGGAGCCTCCGAATCTTAGAGGCCTCGAAAATTGCTAATATAATATAACCCATATATACCTGTTCAGATTTTCATATATTTTTACTATTTTACTTAGAATTTTCTGACGTTTTTATGTTATTCGAGAAATTATATTTATACAGACAAAAAATTAAGCCACCTGTGGTAAAAACTCCTAGTTCATAGATACAAAAAATATAAGTGATTTAAAAACAAAATTAGAGGAAATATTGGAGGCGGCAAATTTAAGGACCGCAACGGGCGGCAGCATCTCTTCCTACACCACTGCTGCCATGTTCTTGATTCGCCATTGGAAACATCCCAGTTGATTAAGACATTCTTTATTATACTATCCCATTAACATTTTACTGTATATATATAATGATTAATTCAACTCGATTGTATTAGTTATACGAATGTTTGTACATTATTTTTTTCTTCTCATAAATAGATTTCGCTGTAGACCATTTCACTCACAAAAAAAACATATAAAGTGAGAAATACAAATACATATGTACGTACCTATTAAATTTGAATTAATTTGAGTATCCTTTCTTTGTACTCATTGGTCATCGTTTCCTTGAAGGGTCGACGACGTCAACTTAAAATCCATGACCTAAATAGCAAAGCTTAAGCCATGTCCCAAAGTACCGAGAATAAGATTTATGTGAGGCTTTGAAGCTTATTTCTTACCGATACAAGCAATAATAAAACTCCAATGTCATCTAGATACAGATGACATTGATTTTTTGTAGAATATAACAGCACTCTCCAATTACGGTTTATTTATGATTGTTTTATAATAAACACCGGTTTTATATAATAAATAAATACGTGTATTTTTTGAATTTCGATATGAAATTTCTCTATAAAGCAATACAGTTTTCACGCTCTTCATTAAAACTTTTAATCTGAAGGTTAGTATTATAATGTATGTATTACATTTCGATATAATGGAATATTTTCATTGAAGGACTTTAAAGTGAATCTCAGTACTATAATAACATATTGTTTGTAAAAAAATATTTATCAATTTCACTTCTTTTGTGACTGTACCCACATTACGGAGGTGCTACCGCTACTTTCGGAAAAATAGGTGTACGGAGTTTTCTTGTGCGGAGAATTCGTGTACTGAGTATATTCAATTATATACTGTACGAAGAATTTGTATTTTTAATTATCACGGAACCCATTTGAGCCTTCAAGAGGAGAAGTGAGCCAACTAATAAAATGGTTTAACTTTTTTCATTAACTTTTAAGTACAATCACATCTTTACTCGGTTTTTGGTGGATTGTATATTTTTATTTTACATAGATTACACTATTGCAATGTCTTTTAACTAAGGTTACTTCACTTTTACGTTAATTTAAGACGTGCAGAATATTACAACGCATACTACTATTTTTTTTTCTAAAATACCACTTGGCTCACCTCACCTCTAATGTGCTTAGTGTGATATCACCACCTCAATACTGCAAATATTTGAATCTGATGGTTGGAAAATTTAATTTAAGCTTGTTTGATTAAGGTAGCAATATTTTTTTTAATTAAAATGAAAAATAGTGCACTAACTTATTTATAACAATTGAATAATGCTCAATTGAATTTTGTAGAAGGAAATGCAGAATCATATTCAATAGCTATCTCAAAATCATTGATAATCAAGTTGCCTAGTTGTAGTAGTATTGCCTATTGAGTTAGCCATATGCATGTTTTGTGTCAGTGTTACTTTGGCCTTACAACCTGTTTGCCATTTATAAATATTGCTGGGCACAACGTTCTTCTAGCAAACAACTATTAGTTTTTGTATTTGTCTATTCTTGGCCAAAAGAAAAGTGAGAGTTTTGCAATTGCAATTGCTACTGATAATAGATAATACAAATTCAAAATAGGTGCAAGGTAAATTTTGGTAGACATATAGCAACAAGCTTTTTTTCAAACGGTAGAGCTGAGTGGAATCGCTGAGAAAATTGGGTAGATACTAAAGAGATAAGAATGATAATCAAAAGTATTAGGATATTGAATATTTGACAAATTAGGTTAGTATCAGTTTACGTATGACTTCCAATAATGTTTTTACGTATTTCTTAATTTATTAAGAAATACGTTAAACATTACAATACTATCATAATATAATTAATTATACATAGCAATTCTTAGACACATTTTTACTGTTAATAGGAAAGATATTGTACAGTTATTTTGATTTAAATGAACTTTATATGAATGTTATAATAATTATAAATGAGAATATACAAAATGTTATATATTACATTCAATTAAAATAAAAATCCAATTCCATAGATTAACAGGTGATGGGATCGCCTTTTTGGGTAATCGTTGGATTCATCTGCAGTATTATTAAATGCAAACTCGGGAAAAAAACAGAAGATATATTACGGTTTCAATGTGTTTTATTTACATATGAGACTAGTGGATAATAAACTTTTTAAACTACACTATTTCAAATTTTAATATATTGGTTCAAATAACGAATAATTTAAATATATTTTAATGAGAGCATTCAGTAGTGAAAGAAGATTATTATTTTTCACTCGATTTATTGATTTCTCATCAAAGGCGTGGATTTTTGATGTCTAAACATTCCCTCCCATCTTTCTAATCCAAAAATAGTAGCGAAAGCGATTAGTTAATCACTAGCTCTGTCCTAGCCCTATCCTTCTTGCCCTACTCTCTCCGAAAAGAGAAATTGAGTAATTAAGTAACGAAATTCGTAGAAAAAAATTTCTGTTGATATACATACCTATATTAGGAGGACATATGCTCCACATTGAGAGCGGACATGAATTTATAAAAACCTCTCTCAGAGCATTCATTGCGAGGTATGCATTAAGAAAATTCCCTCATAAGCCGTTTCAACAATCAACACATTTTCAATGAGAAAAAAATAATGAATACGACCGCGATCGACATGATATAAGAAATATAGCTAAACTATTTTTTTTTAAATTTGAAAAAAAAATACATTATTATGTGTGAACTTCCTTCAACTTTAATATAAATATTCTTTTTGTTTTATTTTCAAGGGCACGATGAACATGACTCGTAAACGATCGCCGAGAAAGAAAAGGAACGAAAACGGAATTCATTTCGACATAATGAAATGGTGGATTTTCTCATCTGCCTTTTTTGGAATTTCGTTAATCACTCTGTCACATGCAACATCAATCACGCTTCAAAATACAACGCAGCAAATGCGAGAACAAGAGAACTCGACAAATAACGCAGGCACCGTTTTTTTGGATTTCGTTACCAATGTCACAAACGAGACAACAAAAATTCAATTAGACAAATTATTAAATACTTCAATATCCTTGAATGAAACGGAAAATGTTAATAATACTCTCCGCCAAAATCATTCACTGACAGATAATGTGACAGGTGCAATTAGAGCGGGAAATAATTCAAATCTTGTTGAAATTCATATCCGTGTCATAGACAAAAGTGATCCCATAAACGGCGCACCACTATCCGATATCGAAAAGTACAAATATGATGTTGATGCAGAATTTTCAACTCAATATGAAACAGTTTATAATAATAATTTTGTTAATGTTTTTGATACTTCGACTGACTTTGAAATAATAACAGATAATTATATATTTGACAATGATCCTGAGACCACTACAGACGCCATAATTACAACAACCGGTGAAACGGTGACAGAGATTAATTACAAAAGCGCTATTGAACATTTTAAAGAGTTTCAAGATGAATTACTGGAAGCTGATTCGACAGAAAAAAATGCTAAACAATTAACACATAGTAAAACGTTTGCGGTTACAGCAGCAGCTTCACAAGTACTAAATGAAACATTAATGGATAACGTGCGACCATTAAAAAACGAAGAAAATGTAACCACACATAATGTATACAAGAACAATGATTGTTTGAAATTCGAAAATTGTAGCAATGCCATGAACCCGAAGATTGGTGGATTTTTAAACATAGCGTCAAACGATACAGCTAAAAATGATTCAAAACCGCAAGAAATTGCAACAGTAAAAAATGAATTGAAGTACGTAGATTCCAATAGCGATGAAAATTTAGTTGGTGATATTGACATAATGAGTTTTAAGCAGCTTAAATTAAATAAAGGACTCGATGAAAATTCAACAAAGCCATATTTAAAAAAAGACAAATTGCAGTATACAACAAAAAAATATTATTCACCCAATGAAAGTGCAAATATAGAAGAGAAGACTGTGGATACAAGTGGAAATAAGACGTTTATTTCAGAAGAACGTCGTTCGAGTAAAACCGTGCAAGAGTTAACCGAAATCGATGACATTTCTATTATAACAACAGTAAGAAGTGTACAATTGTTAACAACTAGCACCGAAGAAAATATTTTGAATATCGTTACAGAAAAATACAATAATTTAAGTGTTGTATCTACTCCAAAAAGTGATATCAAAATAAGTGAAGAATTAAAAAATATTACAAGTGTTAAAAATAACATAAACGATAGTTTTATAAGTGAATCTAAAAATGTTACAAACATTAAAGTTTACTTAAAAAATAGCACTCGGCTTAAAATAGAACATAAAAATGTAAGTAGTGAAAGCGACGAATTAAAAAATAATTCTAAAGCGAAAGAAACTATTAAAAATGTGGCAAGTGCTAGAAATAGTAATGGACATAGAACAAGTGTTGGAAAAGAAGTTTCTCGTGAAGTGACAACAGAAGACGATTATAATTCGAGCTATGAAGCAGATGAGGAAGATGATGATATCATTTCAAACAATGGACAGAAGTCGATGGTAAGGGTACTTTGTTATATTATCATAGTATAGCCCAAGGGTCATCCACCTTTATGCATACCGCCCACTTTTGCTTATTTTTCATGGTTCAATTTCCTTACTGCCCACCAACATTGTTATATTTCGGTCCAGTATATGGATGAAAAAAAATCTAGAGGAAATTTCCAGAAGGAAAAGTCGTCCACCGCCTACCAAGAAAGCCTTTAGTGGGCAGTACGGACCAGATTGACGACCCTTGGTATAGCCAATCGATTATAATCAGCAAAATTTTAATAGAATAAATAAAATTAGCTAATTCTTATGTTCTTTCTCATGAGTAATTCCACCATTTATATTGCCCCATTATATATTTCATGTCAGCAATTTTAAATAAAATAAAATACCTAGAAAATAACTAATATGACTTGGGGTAAGCATTTATTAACACATCCGATTCCGTAGACATAACAATTATAAATTAACTATATGTAAATATTCTAAGAAAAGCTTAAATGTTAATTTTAACCTTCAATGCAGGGATTTATCGTTAATTTATTACGTGGTACAAGTGCCGGCGCAAGGTTATTTTTTTACCCATTTTTTACAAATCGTTCCATTTTTTTCGAAATAATGAATTGAGATCATTAGATTTTTTTAAAATATACATCCATATTCGTTCTCAACGTGGAACATATGGCCTCTTAAAATGAAGGTATTTTAACATACGTTTTTATACGTGAACTGTTTGTTACTCAGTCTCTCTTAACCTCTCTTTTTCGAATCATGTAGAATATGATACAAAAGTACAACGGACAAATACAAACATTAAAATAAAATTTAGATTACTATTCGCCGCTGGTGTGGTCGAGTGGTCTACGTCCTTGGCTTCGGTTACGTAGGTCACGGGTTCGAATCCCAGTACGGACAGTTTTATAAATTGATTTTTCAATCGATTTACGAATTTCTGTTCGAAGGCATGGATGTATGTGATGTCTTGAATTCTATCCTATCCTACGAACGGGGCGTATCGAGAGTGATTAGCTAACCACTAGTCCTTTCCTAGCCCTACCCTACTATTCCTACTCTCTTCGAAAAAGGTGAGGTTGAGCAACAGAGTAACAAGCAGTTCTTGCAGAAACACTTCTGTTGAGATAATCTCCATTAGGAGTCAATATGCTCCACGTTCGGAGCGGACATGGTAAAAAAAGAAAAAAATATTTATTATTATTAGAGAATATAAAAATAATTTTCATACTAGATTTATGCGCCCCCTTATAGTTTGCGCACTGGACGGTTGCCTATTTCACCTGTATGGTAGCGCCGGCTCTGCGTGGCACATATTATATGAACATTATTGTAAGTCAGTTTATTATTGAGGCGTCCAGTACCAAACACGGTCATGTCAGTTTCACGATATTTTTCAGAATAGATTTAAAGTTAATGCGAATCGACTTAATTATCTACGAAAAACCCAAAAACTAAACGTAAACATATTAAACTTAAAGCTTTTACATTCCATACAATACACTGAATGATATTCAGTCAGTCAATTTAAATTCGTATATCTAATTTGGCTTAACCACTTTTGATATCATTATTCAAATTTAATTTTTATACACTATCGTACTTTGTTGAAATTAAAATTTATATTGAATTGTAGGCATTAAAATTCTTAACCGGAATTATTGAAAAAAGTGTACAGTGGAACCTCTCATAACGAGTTTAATTCGTTCCAGAATCTTACTCGTTATGCGAAACAATTTTTCCCATATAAAACAATGTAAAATACAATAATGCGTTCCATGCCGAAAACAAAATCATTTTTTTATATTTAAAAGTGTATTCAAGTAAAATTGCATACTTATAAATTGTTATGGAGCGTAACAACCTGGAATGCGATTTCGATTTGCAAAAAACGATAAAAAATCGACTAGTTGATGCTTCTTAATGTACGATGCAACAGTTTCACATGCTTTCAGCTTTTCTCTTATTGCGCCAGAAGATTGTTTCTTTGCTACTTCCTCCTCCTCCACTAATAAACCCTCCTCCATAACTTTTTGCTGTGAAAAACAATGCAACTCCATATACTTTTCGGTGGTCAGCTCTAGACTGTACTCTTTCACAAGCTCATCAATATTGTTGTTATCCACATCCAGTCCCATGGTATTGGCCTAAGATGCAATCTCGCTGACTGTACAGACTCCACAGGTATTGTTTCAAACCCCTCAAAATCACATTTGACAACGCTCCTTGGCAAAGCTTCTTTCAAGCTGAAGTCAGAGGTCTCTTGGTAACCCCTTCCTACACCTTGTTAATCATCTTGAGGCAAGCAACGATGTGAAAGTGATCTTTTCAAAAGTCTGCGTTACTAGTTATGCGAAATATCGCTCATTAAGGGAGCATTTTTTTCACAATCTGTTTTACTCGCTGTGCGAACTACTCGTTATGAGAGGTTCCACTGTATTTACATCGCGAAACAGATGATATAGTCGTGTTTGATACTGGACACCTTTATTATTGTAAAGCAACGTGACATTGGTGTAGCGTTACACATAAAAGCGGAAGACATTATTCATTTACCGAAAATATATTATTGACAAACAAAATATTATCAAGGTCTCATTTCGCAATAATTTTATATATATCAGAAATGAGAAATATGTGGCCTCGTCAATATTATTTGAATACCTCTAATTCAGCGATATTAAACACGCGGCCCAATTGAAAATTTTCTCGGTCAAATTACCGGTCGAATTAAAAACAGTATCATAGTATATTAATAAAACACACGTTGCAAAAATTATTTTGGTCAAGACGTTGTTTTGTTTTTATAAGTATTTTCCCTACCCGAACACCAGTAATATTTTAATCGACATCTCTCCTGTAATTTAATGCATAATTGGATTTTCCAGGTTCGTGATGGAGAAGGTGAACAAGGATTGTCTGCACTTGGAATATTACGATCTAACAAATTATGTCTAATCATGTTCAATGGCTTTAATTTATTCATAATATTTTATTTTAAGAAAAACAATTTTATCGTTAAATTTTACATTAAAAGTAAGGTATAATATAAAAAGACAAATAATCATGGACCGATATCAATAATCCGTCCATGGTCAATTGACCATGGACGGATTTTCTGTGAATGAATTGACCATAGATGAGTAGGTCTAGATTAGGGTATCCAATCCCAAAGACTTTTTGTGATCCCGAATTTTCGGGGATTGATTAATTTTAAATCCCGGGATCCCGGGAGGAATTTGAAATCCTCGATTCCCTATACTTTTCCCCCAAAATATCTCCGAAACTCGTTTTTTTTTAACTCACTTTTATTAGCTCTTCCAATTTCAAAATTCTATCAACTTTCGGCATTTGCTCAAAAATACTCAATCCTGGGATCGCGACCATACCAATCCCGGGATTTCGGGATTGCAAAATTGGACGGGATTGGAGACCCTAGTCTAGATCCCTTTACTGTCTTTTCGGTCTTTTTACCGAAATTAAAATCCAGCCACAAAATCAACAAAGCCAACTGGCCCAGCGTTGAGTTTTGCATTGGGGCTGCCAAGATCGTTGATTTTTTTTAAATAAAATTAATAAAACACGTTATTTTTATTTAGAGGGAGCCACTTGATATGGGTCCATTTGGCGCAATACGCGACTTCGCTGGTAGCTTAGTGGAATCTTTAGTTGAAAGAATCATCCCCAAAGGTATCCGAGACTTGGTGAAGAGGATGCAAAATCAAAATGAACAGCTGGAGACCATCAAGTTGAGGAGTAGAGAAGAAAATGGCGGACTCGGTATAACAATTTAGTAATTACTTTTAATATGATTATTATTATTTATCAGTAAGTCATTGAATTTTGAATCCATGCGTAAATTGTTTGGATGCGTTTAATGATATCCGGTTGTATGACAGTCGGTCAATATTAGGGAATGTGAAACCGGTATTATTGAAACCGGAATCACGGTATTAATGGTGTTTTATCAAAACCGAAATATTGGTGTTGAAAATGCTAAAATATTGGTATTTCAGTGTTGAAAATTAACCAAAACCAAATTTCGAATCTATATAAATCATCATGTATTTTAATAAAAAATTTCGCGACTAATTAAAATATTTTAAATCTGCTGAGAGCTTGTTCAATTTTATCAATATTGACAAGTTGCGAAATTGATGACCTGTTTTAATAGTCTATTATGGTTTTAAGAAACGATACAATGCTTATGAAAATCATACGTTTATGATAATGTATACTTTGACGGTATTTTATATGAAATATTGAAACACCGATTTTGGTTTACTCGCCTGCTATTGAGATCCAATTCAGTCGTTTTTTTTTTGCTTGATTTTATCTTTTTGTAATACCAGTATCAGGGATGGGCTGAAGGGGGCTCGTAAGAGCTCGCGCGAGCCGCTTGTTAAATTTTATTAGGGCCGGCGAGCCGCTTGTTAATTTAAAAGAAAACAATATTCTCAGATCAAATTAGTATATAACTACAATTTTTGACTGATATATTGTCTACGACAGCTTCAGTATACACAATAGTACATTTTTAGCCATTTAGATTGATAAATTTACAGTAAATTGCATATTGTTACATGTTATAAGCGTATAAAGTACCTAACAATCGATTGCTTATTTAAGTATTGCAAAAAATTGGCTCCTTTTCTAGAACACCGAGAATTGCTTTGAGACTTAGCGAGCCCCTTGTTAACGTATTGCCAGCTCATCGCTGACCAGTATATATATTTTTAATACCGGTATTTAATATGGAATATCAAAAAACCAGTAATAATATAATATATATCGATCCGTAATAGGCAAAAATTCTTAAGCAACAATTCATACATTTTACAGACAAAGTTTCTTCTCCACTCCACTTTTAATTGTCTTAATATTACTAACCGCATTTAAAGAATTATTTTTTTCGAACTTATTTCGAGAGGAAGTTAGTAAAACCTTTTGTTATGATTAAAATCTGACCATTCTTGTTCTAACGTTGTTCTACCGATTACGGGTCGATATGTCCGGTATTGCAATCCTAAGTTAATTAAAGGAGAGAAGAATAGAGCTTTAAAATGACAACGTATAAGCTTATTACCAGGGGTGGGCTAGAGTGGGTTCAGGGGGATCGCGCGAGCCCCCTTGTAAAGAGAACCTTGTGCCGAAAGAGAACCGAAAAGAGAACCTTGTGTGTATGTTTTTTGTCATAGGTCAATTTGGTCGAAGCCTTCTAAAAGGTCTGACGCAGCCGCTGAACTTGTGGATGCAGGGAGTGCGAGACTATGGGTCTTTGGATTCTGACAGAAACTTTTTCTCGGACGTTGCTTCAGGAGTGGCCTCCGTAGCAGACTCAGTTGGGGACGCTTTCAAAGACCGAGTGAAGGCAATATTTCCCGGTAAGAATAATTCTGATCGTATGTTTGTGGACGAACCCAGTAGTACTGATTGAAAGAGTTCTGTTTTCCTTGTGTTTGATGGTTTCAGCGTATTAAAATATTGTATTTGTCTATGCAACTCCCTCCATCATCCACCCTAGCCGTATATCTGACAGGACACAGTGTGTCTAGCCGACGTTTGCCGTTTTGAGTTTTGTGTTACGATTGTCTCTGGAACAATTGACCAAGACTTGGCGGTTTGCACTTTAGTGTGCGAAAAACTGCTATATAAAAATGTCCGGAGGTACTATGAATGTCAATCTACTCTGTCTCCGTATGACGCCGCAAATTTACTGAATGCTAAGTAGTTTGCTCTCGTAGCTACTAGGGCTTAAAACATAAGCGGATAAAACCGGTTTTCGAACAGTATTGACATTCGAAAACAGGTTTTTTCAAAATTCGGTTTTTGTATAAGCCCTAGTAGCTACCAAGTCGGTTCCATTCAAAGGGAGGGATAGAAATGATACGGGTAGGACATGATTGCACAATTTCCTCCACCACCCGCCGCGACCATACGTCTGTGTCCAATAGACGTTTCCGTTAACGTTAAGCGCAGGACAAGACTAGTGCCTCGCTGATTACACATTACACTCCATTATTCAAGATTGGAAAGGTGGGAGGAAATTTTTAGACATTAAAAACATCCATATCTTCGAACATAAATCTATAGATCGATTGAAAAAATGCTGTTCGTTCTGGTGATTGAAACTCGTAAGATCTGTCACGAAAGTCAATGACGTTGACCGCTAAACTACGGACCTGTAGGACGGAAGCTGTAAAATATGTTTTATTTTTATTTAAATATTGTTATCATTTTTGAAACCTTCTTCACTTACATATGCCTGCTCGTAAAACTGCAATGCGATTAAAAGATAGCAATGTTAGAAATATTATAACTTTATTGTTACATCTTTTTTAATAAAAATCCGTGCAATAATATGTAAATATTTTTACTTCGTATCATCATACTTCAATATGATTTTCGGCTAGAGTTCGTACACAGAAAATGTAGAAATATAAAACTTTTGACAATTGATTTTTTGTTGTATTTTCGACTTCACTTTCAGTCAATAGAACAAAATTAGGAGAGTTTCTCAAAATTTGCTTAAATATAATTGAAATCAGATACTGAACGTGCCTGGAAAAAAATGTCAATTTAATTTTTAACCACTTATTTCTTGAGAATTTTTTTTTTAATGAAGCATACATAAATGAAAATTAGAAGTGAAGTTTCTCCGAGAATTCACCAATAAGTGGCACAAAAGTATAAAATTATTTTTTAGCTTTCCCTCTTTAATTTATAATTGAAATAATTATATAAACTGACGATACTTTGTTATTTAATTTCATTATCTGAATTTCTTGTTTTACGTGTAGGTTGCGGCTTAAAACACTACTCTTCAATCGACGTGGCTCAAAAGAGTCAAAACGTTGCACACTTCCAGTTTGTGATGTATTTAACAGGGGCGTATATTCAGGGTGTGCTAGGTGTGCGCCGTACACCCAAGAATAAATAGTATATTTTTTATTTTTTATATACAGCACACCTAACATCAACACCCACCGTAAGTCACTGGTATTTTACCGTGTCATGGCTAGTGAATCATTCTTATGATGTTTCCATTATTGTTATACATATACATATTAGAATTGAGCCGTCAATAAACGTACCATATGTCATCGTTAGGAACTCTGTGGTGCGGTGATGGTGATATGGCCAAATCTGCAGAGGTAGGACTCTTCTTCATGACGGACACCTGTTGTAGAAGACACGACGCATGCCGGCTTTCTATACCTGCTGGAGACACCAAGTACGGACTCACGAATACGGGTCTATTTACAAGGTACGAATATTCGACGATTAGCTTAATTGTATACTACCTACTGTCAAACTTTTAAGAAAGGGCTTAGTTTTGTAACAGAAATTATATTAGTTAAAATATTTTTTTATTTATTAACAATGTAAGCAGTGGCGGATTACTCTATAAGGGAATGAGGCGCGCGCTTGGGGCCTCCAAATCGTAGAGGCCTCAAAAATAACTTTTACTATATAACCCATATACTTTTTGTTCAGATTTTAATTTATTTTTACCATTTTACATGAAATTTTCTGAAGTCCTTATGTTATCCGAAAAACAGGACCAGGAAAGTAAACTTTGTCAAAATTATTACAATATTCCTTTAAATATCATTTTAATATTTCATGGTTTTATATTTTAAAAAGGTAAAAATATAAAATATCAAGTTAACAACTGACGTATTTTTAAAAGCTTCTAATTTTACACCCGAAAATAATACAAACATCGTTTAAGTTAACAATAAAATGTATAGCAATATTTCAAAAATGTTTTAAAATTTACTATTCTTCATTGATTCGTAGATCCCATTGTGAGTGCGACAAAGTCTTTTATCGCTGTCTGAAGAGGACCAACTCTTTGATCTCATCACAAATTGGAGTGACATACTTTTCAATATTAGGTCCACAGTGCTTCAAAAGGGAGCATCCCATTATGAGATGCAGAAGACGAACAAGGTAATTGACTCTCAGCACAAGATGTCTAAGTATCTGCTTTTTAGACAATTTTAAGAAATATAATATTCTGTTTTGTATACTATATATACTGGTAGTGTTACAAGACGTGTCGATCATTTTAAAATGTTGTTATTAAAACTTAGAAAAGGATGAGATGATCAACTAGTTCAATTGTCTTCTCACACAAAATTAATTGGTTCAGTGTGGAACATGTCGTAAAATCGCTGCTTCTAGTGCTCAGCCTAGAATATGTACAATGTACTTTTGATTCGCAGTTTACAAACAATAAGCAATGTGGTATTTACAATATTTCTTTCTCTTCTTCTTCGGGGTCGAGTTAATAATCCTGAAATTCTCATGACTATTAACTTACATGCTCTGAATTTATTCTTACGTGGACGAAACTACATATGTACATATATATAACCAAAAAAAAACTTGTTCCTCGCGTAGGACGTATGATTCGCCAGTTCCAAGGGCTGTTCGACTGATCAACTCATTGCCTAGAGCAGGGTTTCCCAAACTATGTTCCGTGGGACCTAAATAGGTGTTCCGCGAAAATATGGAATGTTTTAAACGCTGAAACACATTAAGCATCTTCTCCTTCATATCAAAAATAGAGTGATGGTAAATCTCCACTGATGTTTAAAATGTCAAATATCTATGTACAGGCGGAGATTTTGAATCACTAAGAGCCTTGCTTATTCATATTTTTTGTAACAGGTTTTAAAAATTATTACTCAATAAATAAAAAGTGGCTTAATAACATTTAATAACAAGTTTTACTATTATGAATTTCCCGACCTTAAAAAATTAGTTGTGTTCCGGTAACATTTCCAGATTCGCGAAGTGTTCCATTGCCAAATAAGTTTGGGAAACTCTGGCCTAGATAAGTGGACATATTCAGTAATAATATTTGTGTACTGTTTATTAGGTTTTACTTTTTTATTTTGTGTGTTGATTTTTTGGTTTTGATGTAATAGTACTGTTTTTATTTTAATTATATTTGTCAAGTGCATGGCGAATTGACGTCAGCTGTAATGCCATGTACTGTACTTTTGATTTCAGACTCACTGGACAAAAATGTGAGGAGTACGATTTGGATCATTCGCAACCCAAAATGTGGCAGTGGTTTGATACGGAAACATTTTGAACATCTACAAAAAAGCAAATAATGTCTAATTTATTGGAATTGTTGGTGTAAAAAAAGCATTTAGATCAAAAATTAAAGCTACATCAAATGAATCTGTGTTTTTTTCGTAATTCGAAATTAAATCCATGCCACTTCATCAAGATTGTTTCTTTTCACATTATGTTGTATTACAGTGCTGTGATTAATTTTCCCGCGTGTTCTCACCTGCAGTAAGTATAATATGTTGTCATAACAATGGCAGCAAATTTGACATATTTACTTGAGGAGGGCACTGCGACCCATAATCGACAAAAGAACTTAGCGACATAGTTCAATACCGCCTGAGCCAGAGGTGGGTTCGGAGGGGCTCGCGCGAACCCCTTGTTAATTTTTCCTGTGGCCAGCGAGCCCCTTGTCTATTTAAGAGAAAACAATATTCTCAGGTAAAATTAGTATATAACTACAATTTTTGAATTGTATGTTATCTACGACAGCTTCAGTATACACAGTAGTACATTTTTAATCATTTACATTGATAAGTTTGCGGTAAATTGCATATTTTTACATAATATAAGTGTATTAAGTATCAATCGATTGCTAATTTAAATATTGTATATAAATTGCATAGGAGTGATAAAAAAATCACTCCTTCTCCAGAACACCGATAATTGCTTTTAGATTAAACGAGCCCCCTTGTTAACGTATTGGAAACCCACCGCTGGCCTGAGCCGTCAGTGACAAAATTTTTAGAAAGTTATCTCATTCGTGTCATATTTTTTAGGACCTGTGCATTTTCGTATTTTGACTTGTTATCGTTTGTTCCACGTGGAGCCAGGTTGAGAAACCCCGATCTAAAGAACTGAAAGTGGTCAGACAATTTTATTATAATATCAGGATAGGCAGATGGATACATAAGAAAATGCATGTACCTACCATTTTAAAATGCTTTATGTTATAATTAAAACAATGTTTTAGATATTGTGTTACAAGCAGTTTTTAAAATGAGGGTGCGTCCTATAATCGATATGGCCGTTAAATTGTAATTAATAATTTATGTCGCTGTTTGTATTTCACATATATTATGTACCTATTATACAATTACATTGCTTCCTCAATTTGATTGGGGTTGCTGTAGCTCCGCAGTGTATATATACACGAACCGCCACTGGGCTTAATTATTCGTGTTATGTTATGTATGTATCAGTTAATTGTTTGTAAATAAAACATATTTTTATTATTTTGAGTTATTTTATTAAACAAAACCACTACCTCATCCCTTAATACCAGTGGTTCTTAACCTGGAATGCGTGCACCCCTTGCGGCTGCGAGAAAGCATTTCCGGGATACGGGAGAAGTTTCTATTTTGACATATATAAAAAAATGTATATTAAATGTATTACAAATACGTAAATAAATTTTAAATGAGTTGCGAGAACATATTTTCAGATTGAAGGGGGTGCGAGTTCTAAAAAGGTTAAGATCCACTGCTTTATATTATAGGTAAATAAAACACATTCATAAAATGAATACTTAAAGTATAGATGTTTATAAATTTGATCAGAATCAGAATTTAATATAGAATCAAGGGTAGAAAATAGTCCTGGTATAAATAAAAACCAGGACATGGAGTTTAAGTTGGAGTCATAAAAAACTGACGACTCTGACCCCTTTAAATGAAATTAAAATAGGTAAAAAGGTTATGCAATATTAAAAATACGCCAATGGTTCCCGGTAAATTGCTCGAATAACAAGATAATCAATTTGTTTCCGTTTGTTCTGTCCGTTTGTTCTGTCTTAGCCCTAGTCTTCTATGTGTTCTGGAAATATATAGAAACAGTTTGAGTAACTAATTAATAAGCAGTTTTCGTAGAAACACTTCTGTTGAGATAAACTCCATTAAAAGATCATATGTTCCGCATTTGGAGCGAACACGGTTAAAATAAATACTTACGAAAATTATTTTTATATTTCACTCTCTAAACAAGTGTCGCACAAGATAAAAATGAAATTAGTAGAAAAAGTCGTGAAAAATCGTTTAAATAATCAAGCAATTCGAATAATTTGTAATTCGAACAATTTACCGGCTCCCTACGCCAATATTATATGGCATATACAATTTTGCGATATTTTTAATCAAAGGGTAAGAAGAGTCACTGTCTACCGAGACACCTATAATTAAGAAAAAATATTAAATTGCTTATATACAAAAAATCGTTTAATTGATAGAAATTAGCTTAAAAGGATTTTCAAATCGTCCCAGTTGAGTTAAGCATTCCTTATCATTATTGTTATAAAGTTTATTTGTAAAAAATAAACAGGGAGCCAGTGGCTTGCGGCCGTGGTTTGGACAGCTCTAATGTATGTGATCACCTTATGTCAAGTGTGGTACGCGTACCCCCTGGGGTACGCGAAGCGTTTGATGGGGGTAAGCGGGGAAACTGCACGGAAGCTAAAGCAATATGCGGTTTACTCTTTTCGATTACAAATATATAACTTTTTTGACAGGGGGTTCTCGGTGTTACGAAAATTTTAAAAGGGGTATACAAATATCTAAAGTTTGGGAAACACTACCTTAAGTTATAGCGAAAAGCCGTATACAGAGAGGTATGGATGGTGTGAGTGTATTTGTATCAACTTGTTAATATTTAAATACGAACTGAACCGAAAATTGAAAACCGAAAACCGTAACTGAACGTATAAAAAAAATACCTCCCTGATTACAAGGAACATGAAATAATCATCCATATATTAAATTGTGGATAAATCGATACAACAAAATTATCTTGCACAAGTTAGTCTCGATTCATTTGTGTTAGTAGTTCCATCTGTCGATTATGTTGGAATGCGTGTGTTTTCTTAATATCTCACTTAAATATAAAAGGTTTCCTGTTATACCTTATAATAGTTTTTAAAAAATGATCATAGGTGGGAGTGCACGACTGAAATAAAATATTTTAATAAAAACAAGATTATTCCATACTGAATAATTAAATAGCAAGAGGAAACAAACTCTTTTTAAAATATTATCTTATTATTAATATATATACTTAAATGAATTGGAAACAAAGTTAAGTTTAATTTTATCAACTTAATAATAAAAGAATGATCAAAAAGCTTCAACGTTATAAATAATTAATATTACAATAATTATTTTAATTTAATGTTCTGCAGTGTATATTGTTCATTTCAGTCTGTAAATTGTATTTACACATTTAGACAAATAGTGTGAGAATATATTTTTGAAATAAATATGTTACCTTCGTAACATAATAAGATTTGATCATAAAACTTTTCCTAACCCTGTTTAAGTTTAGATACAAGAAATGTTTTACATTAAATGATTTAATATCTTATCTAAATATACTTATTTTATGATAATTGTACCCGTAAAATGGTGTAAGAAAGATCATTTCTTTATATATATTTGTGTTAAAATTCTTTGGAAATAATCCCTTATCAAAAAAAAATCATAATGAAATTTTTATTCTATACACTTTAATGAAACATTAATCATTATGTGTGAGGAAAACGAGGTCAACAGCTATACAAAAGCATATAAATATGTTTGAAATTAAAATAAAATGTGGTAACTTTGGTGAAGATGATAATAACTATTCTAGCCAATAGTATGGCATATTCTATCAATTCAGTTAACTTATTGGTCTGTTTTAAATTATAATTAACATTTGAGTTGAAAATGAGAATTTAATAAGGAAATTACTGATTACAAATACAATTTAATTACCTTATCCTTTGTAGCTACAAGAATTATAGCATTAGTGATCATCAAGTAGAGTGGTTCATAAAAGATATGCAGCCCAAGGGCTGTACAATAGATTTAATAGTTTTATACTATTACTTAGGAAAAGTGTATTAGCTAAATATTTTTCAAATTGCGGTCGCCTTATCAATAAACTTGAACTTTTAAATTTCCCACTTTGGTTGAGAATAATTGCGTAATAAATTTGACTACAGTAGTATTCCAGCCGTTCGCTTTGAGCGCCATCCCGCGACTCAGATAGTAACTTATCCTTATGCATGGTTATCGTCGTATATGGAAGGTGTGACTTATTTTCGATTATTTTATATTTATTTTTGTGTTAATTGTTTAAAAACCCATGTGAAAAAGTGAGGTGATCGTGTGTCCCGTAGTTTGTGCCCCGATTCGGCTGAATGGATCCGGCGGTCGCGTGGTATCAGCCAGAACAAGAAGGACCCGCGAAGCACATCTGGCTTCGCATTTGGGGTGATTTCCCAAATGCGAATTTCAAAAACATTGAAAACACAAACTATAACATGATGAAGACTCCTGACTTTATACCCTTAAATGACATTAACAATAGCGATTACCGAATAAATAGCAATTATTTCAATCCTGCGAGAAGGAAAATGGTTGACAACCGCGCATCTACATTCAACATGAATAAAAACCATGCTGCTTTAATCGGAGAGTTCGGTGGTTGTCCGTGGCGATTACCAAATTTCTCCTACTCCCCGGGAATATACGGGTAAATAGACTTTTTTATTTTTTTATACACATTTATGTTATTAATTTACCTTTAAATGACAGAGACATCTGTCATAAATCGTATTTTTTTAGATCGCGAGGATTTGGGATCGGGCGAATATGCTCGAAGCAGCCTTGACCCGCGATCTTATTACCACTTTACTAGGCTTGTGACCACTCACGGGATCAAGTGAAATATCGCTTTACGTAGATCCATTTAACCCTCATAATATCAGTTGAAGGAATGTCCCCACATCTATTTCTATTTCTCGGCAATATGCAATCCCCGCGCGGGATAGTTAGACATTTGGTTTTTTTTAATGAAAATGGCGCGTGTAGGATGAATGTCAGATGAAATTCGAATAAAAATTCCGCAAGGAACAGGCATCTCGTGACATTCGTGAAATATTAATAATTATTTAGTACACCTACCTTTATTGTTTGAAGTAAATAACTTAATTACTTCCTGTGGCCTCAGTGGTTATTTTTATATTATAATTCTTGCATTTTACTTTCGGACGCATTTCCAGAATGCACAAACATTAATAATCTGCATTGTTTTATCGATGAAGTAATTGCCGACAGTAGTTAAAATAAACACTCCATAATGTGTTTTTTATCTGTTCTATTACGTGGGTAGAATAATAGGCGACCGGTTATGAATCTCCGCTTTTCTGATAAGCAGTGTTTTTTCCTACCTACAATCATACAATACAAAATAGTGAAATTTAATTTAATTGGTTGAAGTGTAATTAGCCATAATTATGTGCTTCGATCTGTCACTATTGACAATGCATAGTATAACATCGAAACGACCCCTTTTTTCATTTTACAACCAGTAGATTATGCATCCGCCTAGCCATTTATCATAATAAATGGTTTCAAAAGTAATCGATTCGTTTTTATTTGATACATCTTGTTGACGTCATAATAATATCCATGTTCATATATCCCTCGATTGATAAATACAAATGACTCGATAGCTTTGACATGACGGATTGGTTTTAAACACCTGAGACTTAGTAGATATTTTCTATATCAAAAAAATATAATGAGATATAAACTATGATAGGTAGGTATATCATTATAATAAAACTCGAATTAAAAGCCATTATGAAAAAGACACATTTTTGCCTATAGATTTATAGATGGAAAACAACAGATTACACTTATTATGGTGGGTTTTTTAAACAGTGTAATTAAATTATATTAAATACAATATAATTTTGTTTCATCGGTGCATATTCTACTGTATTGAGAAAAAAACCTGTGTAAAAAAAGATATTGTTTGTAGCAATAATATAGCACAACTTAACCTTAAAATTTGTTAATTTTTTTATTGTTAAAACGATCTAAAGAGTTTGTTACGGATAATCTAACCTACCATTTTTTAGGATTATCATTGGAAAATAATCGAATTCAGCATGTAAGTATTTTTTATAAATAGTTTTCAATTGAGTACAGATTATAAAATAAGTTATATATTTTTTTATTCATATCCGCTCCCAATGTGGAGCCTTTGTCCTCCTAATGGAGGTATCTCAACGGAAGTATTTCTACGAGAACTTTTTGGTACTTAGTCGCCCAACCTCTCTTTTCCAAAGAGAGTAGTAGGGATTGCAGGATAAGGCTAGGACAGGACTAGTGGTTACCTAATTGCTATCGTTACACCTAATTATCGAAGGTTCGGAAGGATGGAAAGAGGGAATTTTTAGATATAAAATAATGACGAAAAAATGGAGAATGTACAAACAAAATTGATACCGCTTAAAGCTCTTGCCTGAAGATACTTCCTATATAGGCGAAACACCTAACAGTCTCAACTACCTACTAAACTACTCGCTATTCAAATCTGTGGGCATTCCCATGGGCTAATCTTTTTCGCCAGCAATGGCTTTAAACTCAATGATACATTTATTTCTTATATAAACACGAAACATTCATTAACTAAGCGTCAGTTCAAGTTCATCCGTGCACTTGAAAGCCTGAAGATGCCGAAAGACACTCTTGCACAAAATCCGTGTGAATGTACATAATTTGAACGATTCAAATTTAATATTGAAATTCCACCAAGCACCTTCAGTCGAAATCTTAAACCTAACAGTCAATAAAATAATAAAGCTACCAATTGAAATTTTGTATTCAAAGTAAATTTCAATTTTATTACAAGAATATAGTTCCTTGTCCGAATACCTCATTTCAAAAGTATTGACGAAATATTACTCATTAATTAATAACATTGATACGGTTGATAAAACCTTTCCAAATTTAAAAAATAATATTGTTTTGAAACTGGGAAGGGTATCAATTTTTTTTTTGTTGCTTGTTCGAATTCTAGTAATCTGTAATTACAGATCGTTTATATTTGAAATATGAATTACATTCGATCCTTCGATTTACGCCAGGTTTCACGATGCAACGTGTAAATCGAGACGTATAACATATACATACGAACATGGAAGATATGTTTCATAAAATAATCGTAGTATTTTTCAATGCTTTTTCTTGGCAGCGTAAAAATGAAATCGCTTAAAACGGAAGCCGCGCAAATCAAATTAATTAAGGAAGGATTCGTGCAGGTTTTTTATTCTCAGATGTTTAAGATTTGATCAAAATATTTCATTAATGTTGCCAGTTTACCCGTCGAATTAGTCACCCTTGGTTAGCTCTAATTTTTATTATTTATAAGAAATTACACCAACATTTCATCCAATTTATAAAGAATTATTTAAAAAAAAAAACATTGAGCCAAGATAATCAATTGATTTTTTTTTTGGTTTAATACGAGTATTATCGTGCAATTTAATCGATTCGTCAAATTTAAAAAATGGAATTTGTATTTCTGAAGTGGCAACATTGTTGATCTAAGAAAAATAAATGGCATTTATTTTGTGACTCGAATAATAAAATATTTATTCATTCACCGGCTTTAATCTTATCAGAATTGGCATTTAAATGAATTCCAGTATGTATTTATTATTATAATTTGTTTACTCGCAAACTTTGCTTACCGCTTCATATCCATAATTAAAATTCGCTCTGCGCATTTTTCTCGAAACTGATAATAAAATGAGTTTGTAATTATTACTAATTTAAGCAGATAATGGGGTTTTATATTTTTAAATGCTCGACCGGCTCACCGATGCCGTGCCATCTTATTTCCTTGGACGGCGATACATCAAATAACATTTTGACGAATGTGTCGTAAATTGTTGCCATAATTATAAAATTGGTCGTGACTTGGTAGGATATAAACGTCGGATATTATGGTTTTGTTGATGTTGCAACACGTACGATTTTTTGTAAGGACTTGTTAATTTTAAATATGGAATTACCTATAACTTTTACCGAAATTAATAGTCTAGCCAGCCCTTCTCAACGCCTGTTTCGCGAGATATGTATTTGTTGCTAATGTCAGTATAATGTTGTTTTCTTCTTCTTCCTTGCTCGTTGATGATTACCAATACATCAATAATGAAAGTAAAGGATGAAGAATATTCAGATTATGATATTCAAATTTGTATTATAATTAGAGCTAAATATCAACTTTTTATTTCGTAAGTAATTAAGTTAAGCATCTACGATGAAAAAGGCTGAAAAGTAATAGATTAAATAAAAAATAAAATTAAAAAAATGATAATGTTCGTAATAAGAGAAACCTGTTCGGACGTACATTAAAACGTGTTAAAAACCATAAATATATATACGCGGGGTAGTAATTAATTGAAAATTGCACCCCCCCCCCATGTACAATAGTACAAAATCAATAAGTTAAAAAAATATTTTATAAAACGGAAAATAAAATTTAAAATTGCATTTTTTTTATGTAACCTGGAGCGATGCCACATTATTGTGTTTTTTTCGGATGGTTTATTGAACTATGTACATTTAATAGTTTTTAGTTAGCAATCTTAATCAAAATACTTTTGGAAACGCCGGGTCCGCAATTGGTGGTCATGATTTCGCCGATATTCACCGAACACCCGAGGACAGACAGGTTTATTAATTTTTTTCATTGTAAACACATGTACATAAATAAAAACCACTAATAATAGCAGATTACTTACTGACGTAGTGAAAGTCCAAGATGAGTAAAGACGCCTCAGCTCTACACTCGCGGAGCTGTTTTTCTTCATCTTTTTTTACTCCGATAACCGAAGGCAATTATTCGGGTATTTACTAGTGATGCATAAATGTAAAATCGTGTGCTTAATATATTCAATGATTGTTTTATCAGGTGTTCGTAACTACTGGACTACTTTTGTCATTCTCATACTGAGACACTCGGTATTGTTGGTCTGACAGAGTTTACGTTACTAATATTTATAATGCTGATTGTGACTTTTTAATTCGTGAGAATTATGTTAATTAATAAATAATATCTCTGTTTGGAGAAGCTTGAACAACGCCCGATTTCTGAAAAACCCGGTTATGTTAAATAAAATAAATCTTACACAATTGTTTTTTTTATTAAAAAAATATATTTCGACTATATTCAAGAATCTTACAAATCAAGATATAGACGGTGTACTTTGAAATTGCGGTAGCCCATTCTTTCATCGGTTAGTCCAGGGTTTCCCAAACTATGTTCCGCGGAACACTGGTGTTCCGTGGGACCTACATAGGTGTTCCGTGAAAACTTGCATTGGTAAAATACACTGAAACACATTTAAGCATCTTCTACTTCATATTAAAAATCGAGTGATGGAAAATCTTCACGGATGTTTAAAACGTCAAATAGGTGGAGATTTTTAACCACTAAGAGTTTTATTTACTCATATTTGTATGTAACATGTTTTAAAAATAATTAATCAATACATAATAAGTGATTTAACAACATATATTTTTATTTTGAATTACCCGACCTAAAAAATAGTCTGTGTTCCGGTAACATTTCCATATTTGCAAAGTGGTGTTCCATTGCGCAATAAGTTTGGGAAACCCTGGGTTAGTCTATGGGCGCTTAAAATCGTTTATTAGCTATTTCCTATTCGAGACACAAAAATGCCGCGCTTTAAAATACAAAGAAAAGCCACTCCAATTTATTGTTACATGGTGCATTTCAATTCAGTCTAAAATGAATGTTGGAAAAAAATGTTCTTTCTGATTCGATTCGTTTTCCTTTCCATTATTCTTTGTTTTTCACATTATTTGTCTGAGCGATTGGCTTGCTGTTTTCTTAATTTTCTTAACCGCTACCTTTTTTAAATACTGTTATATCTATGGAACAAATGGAATCATTCAACACTTCAATCGCTGACTGTTGACGAATATTGGTTGTAAGTCCATTAATGTATTTTACTTTTCAGAGAGAGTTTGAGTTAGAAAGTGGCCAGTAGTTACTCACTGTGGCCACTTTTCAGAAACCGTATTTTTATTTTATTCAGCAATTTTGTGTACACTTCTAAAATACCAATTGTTAGGGCTACAGGAAACATTTTTTTTCTTACTTGAATTGATAAGCAATATCTGTTTGGTATCGCTTTAAGGCGAACATAACTAGTTGTAGGAACAAAATTACTGATTTATACATTTTAAAATGTTATTCGTATTATTCAAACATAAACTTTTATGAAAACTATCCCATCAATGATATTTTGTTAGTTAATTTCGTGCATTTTTTGAAAGTTCCTTTTAAAACAATGACGTTTCACTCTGCAATAAGTACATAAATGGTATTGAACATCATTATCGCTGTACACGAATTTAAATTGATTTAAGTTCAGATCGCACGCCGACCGAAGATATGCAACCGCTGACTACTCGCTCGCTATTCGGCGGATTGCTAAAATCTGCGATCGGGGGCAGTATATCAATGCCGAAAATGTTGTACGACCTTGCGCCAATATTTTGTACGTCTAGTCACGACTTTTTAACGATTAAATGATGATAGTTGTAAGTAAAGTGCTTGTAACAATTTGTTATTAACTATATTATTAGATGCATATTAGATTTAATGGTGGATGAAAGAAAATTACTGGCAGGACATTATTTGATATGATATTCGACTGAGTATGTTAAATCTTACGCCTGTTTACTGATTGGTTCGTATTTTATTTTTAAGCAATATTTCAGTGTTCTCTTACTCACATGTACTCACCATGGATTGTGACACAGTGTAGCAAAGAGTACTTTAAAAATGCATGGAAATGAGAAAAGTTCCACAATATCCAGTTGCATACGTTATAGTGGACAAAATTACAAACATAATGGATTCACCAATAGTGGAACAGCTTCAACCACGCGTCGAAGTCTACTTTAGGAGCATAGCTTAACACAGGGTTTCCCAAACTATGTTCCGCGGAACACTGGTGTTCCATGGGACCTAAATAGGTGTTACGCTAAAATTTCGAATTGTAATTTATACTGCAACACATTTTCTACTTCATATTCAAAATCGAGTGATGATGAATTTCCAGTGATGTTTAAAACTTCAAATATCTATGTACAGGCAGAGATTTTAAATCACTACAAGCTTTATTTACTCATGTTTATGTTACATGTTTTAAAAATAATTAATTAATAAATAATATGTGATTTAAAAAGATATATTTTTTTTCAATATTCTTACTATTAAGAATTACCGACCTAAAGAATAAGCTGTGTTCCGGTAACATTTTCAGATTTTCCAAGTGTTCAATAAGTTTCGGAAACTCTGGCTTAACTTATCAATTCACTCTACCACTCTCCACGGATGTTCATCTGTGTCCAACAGACGTTTCCCGCGGTGCAACGAACGTTATGGGTTGTTCAGTTGTGTGCCTAGGAATTGTATCGAGAGCGGGGGCAACTGACCAAAACATGGCGGATACGATTGTATCGCGATTTTTTCTGCATATGACGCTGCAAATTTAGTCAAAGCCAATAAGTTTATCGCTCCTCGGACTGATTTGTTTAATTTCTCCCGTTCATTATTCATGATAGAACAACAAAGCTTCGTTATTGTTTGTTTGCATTGGACGTTCGAAAAATCACGTATATTCTTCTCGACTCCTTACCCACGTAAGTTTATTGACTCCTCAATTGGCTACAAACGCTCCTTCAGTAGAGCCAATAGTTATCAACTCGGCGTCTCTAAGATTCGCTGTTCTCGCCAGTCTTATTTACTTCCTTAATATCATATTATGTGTCTAGCAATTCCTCTAAAAACCCTTGGGTGATTTCCAACAGCTTTTATGGTGGTACAATCGCTTAGGGCGGAAACTCTAAACTTTACCGACATTGAGATTAACTGGGAAGTCATATTATATTGATGACATCAATCGAACGTACCCTTGGTATTTGTCGCATTCACAGGTTCACTATAACTGCTTATTTGACCTACGGTAATATGAGGTACTGGTGCTATCCTGATGCCATGATCGTAAATTTTATTTTTGTATCTGAAATTACAACTAATGCCATTGTGCAAAATATTTTTAATTAATAATACGAGATAAACTAAATAAGAATTTATCATAAGTCACTCGAGATAGAGACTCGAGGAAAAATCACATCACATACACCCTTGTCGAAGATCTCAATTTTTTTATATAATTACGTCGCCAGGACTTTGAACTCGGGAAAGACTTATCACTAGACCACAGAGGCTGACAAATGTATTGAAATGTGCACAGTGCATATGGGTTTTTAATATATGTACTAATAGATATTTTTGTTGATTAAATTGGCATTTACTTGGTAAGTGAGCTCCGTTATAATATTCAAAAATATTTAAGTATTGTTTAACAATAGTGAAGGGAATCGGTTGGCAGGATTTTGATTCACGCCATCGAAAGATCGATGAATGTTAGAGCTATCAAAAAAATCCTATAATTCATGTAAAACTAGATGGTTTTATATTTTTACTTTATAACTAACGGTTTTATAGTTATCATTTTTTGTCAAAGTGAAAAGAATCTACATTTACGTTATCCACGAATGTCTTTCGGAATTTTATGTCATTTATGATTTAAATTGTAAATTGATTTTTTTTTAATATCTATGCCCCAAATACGAGTTTGATGAATTCAATCTTTTTCACATTGTTTTCAAGTTTCTCTAAGTAATATTTTTTTTAATCTTTCATATTTGTTGACTGGTGACAATTCAAATGGTGTAACAACTTTACTGATAACGTTCAAAAATTTAACACCAGTGATAATCCATCATTTAATATTATTTTTTCATCACCAACTACAGCGTAACATTTTGTCCATCGAAATTGGTCAGATTCTATTTTTACAAAATAACAAATTCTCATATATTTATATAAATTAATTTGCATAATTTTTGACACTTAATCACGATGAAATGCCAATTTATTCAGAAAGAATACGGGTGAATGACCTTAATTTAGTCAGTTTTCTCTAATCGCTATTATGTTAACAACAACACCTGGCCTAAAACAGTTCCACATAGACGTAGGTAGGTATATCGAATAAATTGTAATAATAAAAGTTTGGTTCGGGTCTTTCTGTCGGGTATACTTGGTTAATATTATTTGTCTATGGTTAATAAGATTCTATTTTCGCGGCTTATTTCACCTCCCGCCAAAATGAGTCGCTCTCTACGATTTTTGTTCGAAATATTTCTGCCGTGAACATTTGCATAGTATGACGTTATTTGGCATTTAAGTTGACATAATATTATAAGTATTGCTGCTCGTTCACTTATGTGCTTTATAATATTTACGATGTGTATAAAATAAAAACGCGACGTCATCGTCGAGGTAGTTATAAATAGTTTTTGAATATTAAAAACCGGTCGGTTTTTTTTTTTAATATCAAATTTTCGTGTCAGCTGTTTCGCCGAATTGAAACTAATGATAATAATAGCGATCCGAACTCTATAGGCAATTGAGCGGTGCTAGGGCTTGCAGTTTACCGTCAAATTTCAGTTATCGGTAAACGGTAAATAGTTTACCGGTTAAATTACAACAAATAATAGATATTAAATGTGAGTGCTTTTTATAAATATGCTTCACAACATGCTACTCTTTTTATACCTGAAAATAAATGAAATGCTGCCGATTACAATGTAGCTATGTAGAAAACTTAATTACGAATATGAATATGTAAAATTATCACACATGGTAATCGTTGAAATTGATAATTAATGCGAAATACAAATATAATATCATGAAATAGTCAACATAACATGGTGGCAAATAGAACTGCTTTTAACAAACTGTAATTTTAAATATGGCCGGCAAATTTTTGTAAAAATTATCGGTTTCCGTGATTCCGACGTTTGATTTACTCATATTATCTTGTCCGAACATTTTTTCAACAGAATTGCGGTATGTTTTGCTGGATTTAGTCGATTTTCAGGAAGGAAAAAGAGTGGCATGTTGTAAAGCATATTTACCCAATTTTTTACTACAAACTGGTTCCTAGATTGAAACGGAAACCATTATAAATATTTCTTGATATAAATAATGGCATATAAATGCATAAATTTTTTTTTTTATGTTTTTACTGTGATTTGGAAATGAATGACTAAATAATTACTCAAATGCCATATAGATCATAGTTAATGTGATGTGAAAGTTAATAATATAATTTCGCTTTAGTTTATCCGTTGACTTCAATACAATCTACAGATATTTTTTTTATTAAAATTAAAAAAAAAACGAAAATTAACAATACTCAAACAATGAAGAATGTATTGTAACCAAATACATACGATCTTAAAATATTCTTGTAATATAGATGCAGAGTGTAATTGTTTTGGTGATGGATGGCAGATGACATCAATATGACCAGTAACGATTACAATGCGCGTTTAAATGTTGCTAGAGTTAAAAAAAAACATAACTCCACATTCCAAATGCATATCTGTAATTATCCTTTGTTGTAATATATCTGTATTTTCCCTTAATTTTCCGGTTAACCGGTATTTACCGATTTTCGACATTTTACCGGCAATGGAAGCCCTACACGCGGTGCTCAAGAAATAAAGAAGAAAACTAAACTGTTTTTGAAATTTTATTACCGAACTTTTACTTTTTAAACGAATCAAAAACGTGGTTAAAAAAATCCAACTACTACTGTTCGGTGATAAATCTATTATACCGTTTATACGTTTGTAAAGATGTGGAAATTACAGTTTTAACACATATTTCCTATTATCGAATCTATTTCCTGCTTTTAAATTCTTTCAAGCGAACTACTGAAAATGCCAACTGCACACTTTACCGGCAGTTGGCAAGTGACGTTTTGGCGATCGCTGTTTCAGTTAAATATTTTAATTTGTTATTAATTTAAACATTTTAAATATCGAATCAGTTGATGTTTATTATTAGGTATTTACTGTATAATAAAGCAGTGTTTCTCAACCTTTTTGAGAGCGTGGCCCCTTTTGAGTGTCTTTATTTTTCTGTGGCCCCCCATACCATTGTTTTGTCTTCCCATGAAAATTATAATTTCAAAAACCCATCTTTTTTATACCTCTTCCGAGATTTTCGAATTCTAGAATGCCAAAAAATAGCTGAGCGAAGTCCGCCATTATGCTCTTCCTTTTATCGTTTTATTAATCCCCGTGCCCCCCCTAAACTGTGCTGTGGCTCCCCAAAACAAAAATAAATCTCTGTGGCCCCCTTAGAACACGCTGTGGCTCCCTGGGGGGCCACATGGCCCACCGTTGAGAAACCCTGTAATAAAGGATAAAGCTTTACAAATAAAATCGTGATGAATATTTATATAAAGAAAGATTTCGAAACTTTGTTCTGTAATTAAGAAAAAACGATTGGTTGTCTATAAACACAATATTAGATGAATGCAAAATATTTTTTTATGGATAGAAATTTTAAAATCCGTTCCGTCCACTCAACTGCCTCGAATATAGTTTGAATGGTCTAAGCCAGGCATGCACAACGCGTAATGTCTAAGTTCAAAGTTTAAGCTGCAAAATCGATTCCAAATTTTCATCAATCAGCCCAATTATATGAACCGAATATTTTGCTTCATTAACCGTCGAGTTTATACGGGGTGCAAAATTCTTATAATTTCAACCATTCACTAAATACCAACAATATCTAGCTTATATTTGTTGTCATCTTCAATGATACCTCAAGAAATGCAATAAATTTTTTACGCAAATTTGTCTGGGGTCAATTTGTACCCCGTCGCTCCTCGATCCTATTTTCGACGTTTTGGTACTTAACTTTTTACGATAAAGCTTTCTCACATTTGATGAATTCAAATGATTATTGATTCAGAAGTTATGTACTATGTTTTTTTTTTTTTTTTTAATCCATGTCCGCTCCCAATGTGGGCCATATGACCTCCTAATGGAGATATCTAACGGATTTTTACCTACGAGAACTGTTTGTTACTCAGTCGCTCAACCTCTCTTTTTCCAAAGAGAGCAGTAGGGATAGAAGGATAAGGCTAGGACAGGACTAGTGATGCACTAATCTCTCTCGCTACGCCCAGTTATTGAAGAATAGGAAGGGTAGGAGGGAAATTCAAACGACAAAAAAAAGACATCACAAACACCTATGCCTTTAACAAAAATCGATAAACCAATCGAAAATTTCTGTTCAATCTGGGACTCGAACCTGTGAGATTCGGCACGGAAGTCATCAAGGCTAACCGCTGCGCCATAGGACCAACGTTCCCTATAAGCTGCGCGCGCGCGGCCGCGCAGCAGTTGAGAAGCTCCCGCGCACTCATTCCGGGTTGGCGCGCCCTACAACACAGTTGTTCAATTAATATTTGATCGGTCCGCGCAGCCTTTGAAATTTCCGCGCAGCTAACCTCTTGAATTAGAGCATAGATTCCCAACCTTTTTCGGGTGGCGACCCCTTTTTATAAAAGCCATGTGACTAACGACCCCCCCCCCCGAGGAATTTGAAATCCTCGATTTGGTATACTTTTTCCCCGGATTGTCTCCGAAACTCCTTTTTTTTAGCTCACGGAGGAATTTTAAATCCTCGATTTGGTGTATTGTTCAAATCTCCAAAATCGAAAAAGTTGGCGACCCCCCAGGAAACCCTTCGCGACCCCCAGGTTGGGAACCCGTGTCTTATAGGGAACATTGCATAGGACCCGATTTTTTGATTTTTTTTATCGATTTCTGTTCGATATTTTAATTGCAAGATGAAATTATTCGATGGTCACGAAAAACTTCATACGGTCTACGGGTTGTGCATCTCTGGTCAAAACGGACCGTTGTTTAAAAAGTCGTTAAAAAATGGAAGTGGCTCGGTAACTATTTTCTCCACTGAATTTAAGTAAACCAGCAAAATGAAATCCCCGGTAGAAAATTCAATAAATTTCGCCAGCGGAGAACGAAATATTTTTTATCTCTCAAATGAGCCGCCTGTTTGGATTAGGAGGTCTCTAGTGTGATTACTCAAATGAAATGCGTCCCGCGTGTGACTTGAAAAAAATCGAACAGAATTTTGACTCGCCTACGGGAAAAGTATCATCACTACGGCGAAACAAAATTACTGTGCTGCGAATGTCAAATTGAAATTCCAAAAGTTGACATCAAATGTTTCGGCAAATTTCATAATAATTATGAAACGGTGTCGGTAAATTGAGATTTTTAAGCACATTATTGCGAATACTAATTTACAAAACTTGCAATGGCGTTGTTTTTATTGAAACTGGTACTGTATCATTTTTATGATACAAGCAATAGCGTATAAATTATAGACAGTTCAACCGCATGTATTAACCGTTTGAATACCGCGCAAATAAATCATTAATCTATCCCAGAGATATTGCGTGTTTTTGAGAAAAATAATTTCGCCTAATATACACTCGAATTCGATATTTTAAAAACCTATATTGACTCAGTATAGATAGCACTACACAACATATTCATCAAAATATTGCTTATATTCTATTATAATACCAAGTATTTGATTTTTTAAATGTCTTGGACATCCGTGTTCGCTTGCATATGTTCCGGACACATGTGTCCGCTTGGTATTCAAGTGGTTAAATAACACTATATGCACTGTAAAATTTCACGGACAAAAATGACCTGCTATCTGCCATTCTGAAAGCAAAATTCATATTTGATTCGAACCGGTCTGCAGATTAAAACAACGTTTGGTTCTTGTATATTCCAAAAATCATACTTCAGAAGGTAAATTACGTAAAATTATGCAAACATTCCATATACTGGCAGATGAGCATAAATTTTATTTGTTGAATTTGTGAATCCGGAACATAAAAACGTACTGATAGTAGAAACGTTCATTTTAATTGTAGTAACAAATCTAGAGTTGATTTGTAGGCATATATTTTTTGAATAAATTATAAAACGATTTTTCTGAATCGAGCCACACTATTGGAGTATGACTTTATAAGTCATTAGAGCACGAAAGTTTATTCCAACATACGGAAGATAATTAGGAAAAAGTTACATAAATTTACTGTTTTTTTTTTATATCATTCATACACGCCATATTTTCAACGACCGCGTGTTTTAGTAGTCCGACGAGTGTTTTACTGTCCATTTAAACGCGTTCTGCTTAGATGTTTAATATTTCCATTGCTTCGGTCGAGTAGCTTGATCGACTTCAATACTCGAAGAAATACCACGATTTACTTGTCTCTGACTAATCTACGAACACTATTTCAGATAGAGATTAACAAAGGCAGTGTGATTGTTATATCTGTAATCTGTATGTATTAGAAAAATGGGTTTCGTACAAGTGTAGATTATTTCGTTATAACAGGGAAATATCGCTGAATTTTCTTTGCAAAGGTGTATTGTACCCTATTATCCTATTTTTATTAGTATAAGCATTTAACTTTAGATACATTTTTTAGTTAGATAAGTCTCCAAAGATTTGCTTTCGACCGACTCACCCGAAAAAGCAAATGAATCAATATTGTTTTTCAATTGAATGAGTCGATGTGGTTTTTCAGTTGAATATAAAATACAAAATCACAATGACATTTTTTGCTGTTAGTCTTTTTTGGTTGACGTTTTCACGAATGTGAAGACATGGTCGAACACTCGTTAATTGATTTATGAATTAGTGTACTAAAGCATGGGTGTCGTTCATGCTTATACTCTCTGACAATCTTTCGAACCTAAAAAATGACGTATAAAAAGCTACTAGTCTTTTTCTAACCGCATCATACATACTACCAATAAAAGATAAATTGAGCGACTCAGTTCACGTAAAAGTAACTGTTGAGTCCATGTGCTCCACAGTGGGGGAGCGTACATGATTGACTATCCGGTCTAATAAAAGTAATGATAATAAACAGATATGTGTTTAAAAAAAACACTTTTTGGTATATTTCAACTGATGCAACTGAGCAATTCTCGTGGTGAACGAACAAGCATTAATCTTGAATTAGAAATCTGGAAGTATTTTTTTTTTTAATAATGTCTTTTCACCAAGAATTGTCAGTACAGTGATGAGTGGACTCTTTTTCTTACATGGTAGATATTAGAGGTCTGCACGGGCCTGGGCTTGGCCCTCGGGCTACCACCCGGCCCGGCCCGCGGTCCGGGTTCGTGCGGGTAAGCGCAATTGAGATTCAGGCCCGGGCCGGGAATTTATTTATTCAGAAAAATATTTCAGACTATGTTCGTGTCATAAATCAACCTTTATGATTTTAATTATCATCAGTTCTATAGATAATCGTAAATTGTTGGAAATTTGAAAAATACGGGTTTTTTTCGGGCTGAGGTCAGCTAGGCTTCAGGTCGGGTTCGGGCCTCAGTTTTCGGGCTCGGACCGAGTAATTTTGTAAAATATCGGCCCGTGCAGATCTCTAGTAGATATGTACGTTCCACACAATACCGTGTAAAAAGGATACTAAAATAAAAATAATGGTGTATTCATTTTTATTCAAGGAAAAACTGATTGAAAAAAATTGAATCCTAATTTTATTTAAGTAATTTAAGTTACTCGCCCTCGTCACTGGGCAGTGTGAACGTACAACATTAATTAAAATAATTAAAGTCATTGCCATAATATACATCTAATTGGGATTCTCTGAGGTGGTATGGGTGCAAGGTTCAGTCTAAAATTGTAGCATTTACAATCGCATAAAAATCTAGTTATTTTTTCGAATCGGCTAGAAGAGTCGAATCGCACATGATAATAGCCACACTATAAATAGGACGTGGGCATAATGTGGGTCCACAAGCAGTTATTTGCGTATTTTCGGGAAGTAAAAGAAAAAGCATTATTTAAATTTTACATTCGACACTTCCGGATAGCTGATCTACGTCACCGGTATCGGTTCTCAAACTGTAATTGATTTTAATATTTTATTTAAATTAATGTGGTTTATCCCAATAGTGTTATCGTTGATAATTGAACTTTCACTGTCTCACATTTGATTCAAATTTAACTAAGAGGTAAATTTGATTATTGCAGTTTTTATTATTTTTAATGAAGATTTCTTGAGTATAGATATCGCCTCAACCAATGTTCCATCTAAGCTAAGAAAAGGTGTTAATTAGCTATGCGAAAAATTCAATACTGAGCAGGCCAATCCAACAAATGCTCGCCATAATTTTGCAATCATCGAAATTTAATATTTGATATAAAGTCTTTTTGTTTTGATTTGTACAATTAAAATTGTTATCATTTGATAATTTATACGTATTTGTTTTAAAATAACTCACTTAACATAACGGAATTTAATTTATTTTACATATAATAAAATCAAGCACATGCTTAGGCAAAATAAACGGAATGAAACAATTTTTTTTCCGGTAAGATTTTTTAAATCTCAATGCTCAATTTATTATTTCAATAGCTGTATTGGCGTGCGTGCCAACCCGGGACATGTGCGCGGCCGCGCGCGCACGCAGCTTAGAGGGAACGTTGGTCCCAAAGCATTATTATATAATATGTTATTAAACGTTGGAACAATATTGATCATACTGTAATATTCTTCATTTTCAAAAACTGTATAATTACCATATTTAAAGCGATAATTCGGTTTCATGTTTAAGTTGCATTTGCCTGACGCGGCGGCCTGAAACTAGAATCAGTTTTATCTGGATGTATCGGTGCGGTGCATTTTTCGCTTGTGATGGTTGCAGCGATATTTCGTCGATACGTAAACAATCCGTTTAAGCACTTGCCAAATTTGATATTGTTTACTTCCGCGAGAGTTGTTTGTTTTCGAATGATATCCGTTGTCGTATTAAATCAGTACGCGAATCGCTGTCTTTTCAGAGTATTAAATTCGTCACTGCCAGTTTAGCGTCTCAGGAGCAATTGCCCAATATTTGGTTCTGTAGCTATTCACTTAAGTGTATTTAAAAACTTATATATGATAACGCATAGTTAATTGCAAGACATGTAATTCATTATGGTAGGCCAAGTGTCGGGTGTGGTTGTCCGACCAGACATAATAAAAAAAATAGTTGTACAAAAAAATCAAACAATGCAATTTTAACTTGATTGCAATAAATTATATTCCGAGAGGAGAATAAGCTATTGACATCTGACGAAAGTTGATGAAGGGCTTATTTCACATTTTAAAAGAAAAAACAAGATTTGGTAGACTGTCGACAGGCAACCAGCTTGAAATTAATTAATTAATTATTCAAAGAGTTATTTATTAAGAAATAATAATTGTTTTGAGACACGATAAGATTGCGTAATGCTTATTTTCCCAAATGCCTGATCTGCTATATAAACACGTACATGCAGGGGTGGGCTGGAGGAGGCTCGCAGGGGCTCGCGCGAGTCCCTTGTTAAATATTACTCTTAAATTAAGAAAAACTCTATAAAACAGATATTTTCGTTATATAATCTATACAAATGCAATATATTTGAATTAAAAAGTGGTAATGTGCATTTGGGATCTCTGACGTACGTTTTTCAGCGACTGATATTGATTAAATTACGATATATTGCGTACTCTTACAAATCACGAATAGTTATAAGATTTAGCGAGCCTCTTGTTACCGTATTGGCAGCCCACCGCTGCGTACATAGGTTATATTGCAGAGTCCGTGCAACTATGGGTGCGACAAATTTTCTTGTAATCGATGAAGCACATGATGACCAACGTATACATACAATGTGTTAATTTTATTTGTCAAAAAAAATATCCTCTAACATTATTAATTAATCATGCATTGCACCTAGTTATTGGGGTCAAAGATTCGTCGGCCAAGTGCCTAGCGCGCCACTCATATGACTAGTCGCTAGTTGTGCACTACAAAAGACAGATATCTCAAACCTTTGACTATCGAGCCGCTTTTGAACGGTTAATAATTGTTTTTTTTTTTGGATTGTAATCTTCATTGATTCGACCGTACTTTTACAATGTTTACGTTACAGCTAATGCTACTTTACATACCCAAAAATCAATCAATGTTTAGTTTTATAGGAAATAAATTTAAAAAAAAAAACAACACTAAATTTGCTAAACATTTCTAGGGCTGCCACACAAAATTTAAAAAATAAACCAATTACAAAAACTGTTTAAATGTGATGTAATTTCAGTAACTTTCTAATATTTTTCGCTGTGGCTCACTATGTTATTCAAAACATATTAAAAATAATGTGCAGTGTCTGTATTTCATTTTCTAAGTGTATCTGCATTAAACGTGATAAAAAATGTAAGATTCTTCCATAATGATTATTATTAAAGTACTATTTACGTGCCTGCACGTTTGTGGCCTTTGAAGGATTGAGCAGAAATCGATTTTAAAAATCGAGGTCCTTCGAGTACCGATATACATTTGAGCATCTGTTTTAGTATACATATGTTGTTGGAAATATTTTTTTTGTAATTTATTTATGCATATTAAAAAAAATGCTCTGCACCACTGTATTAGTATAAAATAGAGTTACCGGTGTGTAGTGAGTGTGAAGTGTATTATTTTTAGATGACGCGATGCGACTGACTTTTTCTTTTCCGGCACTATTTTATTCCTCTTGCAAATAAACTGTCTACTGTGCGGTGGACGCCACTGTTGTAAGTAGCTATCTATGTATCCGATCCAATGCGATGTCACTGATAGTTGTTTGCTGGGTATTGCGAAGTGTTGTTTACCTGATAATTTTCGGGTACATTACGAAATGACGGCATGGATGGCCAACTGTTCAATTTAGTACGCCTCGAAACTGAGACCTTGCAGTTTACGAATGTCGATTATAAAAGTTTGCAGTATAGTTCATACTGCCTAATATTTGTCTTTTTATATTTTTAAGTAATTTACAAACATATATATTATGTCCCCCTGAGAGCTAAAATTTCATGAATCGACTCTTACCTATTTATATCGCCTTGTGTCATGATGAGCCCCGGTATGAAGAAATATGTGTATAAATAATATTTTGGCTTCGTATATAAACTATTTGTCATTCATCTTGTTGATTTTTCGATTGCAAATAATATGGATTTACGAGATTTTCATGTGAAATTTGGCAAGAAAATCGACACGAGTTAATCTTTTTTTTTAAATTAAAAAACTTACTCAACATCCGTGGTACCGTGTAAAATAATAATATTATTGTTTTTTCAAACGCTAGAATTTTAAAGAAAGCGCTTAGGAATAGAGTTTTTCTATTAAATTTAATTATAACATGTTGTTTACGCTTTCAAGGTCAAATGCATAAATTTAGTTCGCTGCTGTCCTCAAAGTGGGTGTCGCGACACAATGTGTACGACACGTTTTGACGGGAAAAGTCAAATATTATTTTTATATGTATTTTTGTGAACACGCGTGGTGCTTTGGAAATGTACAATAGCCTCGATGCTGCAGAACCGGACCCCAATCCAAAAATTACAATGTTTTCGTTTATTTTTCAAGTGGAGAAATTAACCCGTAACATGCCATCCTAAAAAATAACGTTCCCTGCCATGATGGCATCTCAGTTTCACTGTTTATTGACAGTATTTAAACCTAAGTTAGAAGCTAAAAAATATGTTAAAAATGTATATTTGCTAGAATACCTAAAATGATAAATACTTATTGACAATATTAAGAGAAATATTGAATGATTTAATGGCTCAACTATTTACGATTGCATCATGGTCACGGAGGTGTTAATAACATTCCTTAACCTTTTGATGAGTATCACCGCGTATGTGTGTCCAAGTGTTGTGTAGTCTAATATCAATTGCCATTGTCATGTTTTTTTTTATTGCATTGTCATTATTTCTTCACATGGATAAAAAAAATCTTTATCTACGATTTTTGGCACTCTTATTGTTTTTATTATTTGTTCCAAATACAGGAAAGATTTTTTTTAAATGTTAATATTTATAAAAAAATCGGTGGCCATATAATATTGAGCGTAAAATTTCATTTCGGGTCGATTCATTTCCTTTAATCGACGCCAGTAGAGCGTCGCATGCTCACAGATGAAAGCGAAAAATATCTAGGCCCAAATTTGAAGTAATAGCTTCTAAAAAATATATTTAAAATTAATAAATGTCGTCTGCTGTAGCCCAATTGGCTAGAGCTCGCTCTACCGATCACGCAGAACTGGATTCGATTCCCGGTAAGATCACAGTGAATTTGAGAATTACGAAGTTGTGATCGAAGACTGGGTGTTTTTTTTTTATGTCAATTCACATTATTTCCTCTCATCTCATCCTTCTGATCCTTTAATAACTGGGTGTAGCAATAACGACTAATCAACCACTAGTCATGTTCTAGCCTTATCCTTCTTTTCCTACTACTCACTTTGAAAAAAAAAGTGAGATTGAGCGACTGAATAACAGTTTTCGTAGAAAAAACTTCCGTTGAGATACCTCCATTAGGAGGCCATATGCTCCACATTGGGAGCGGGGACATGTATAAAAAATACTCCTTGAAATAATAATTAATATTCTCTCCAGATTGATCCGTATAAAAAAAATGATTTTTTTATTTTTGTGTGTAGAGCATTAGTACAAATAATTTAAATATACGAGAAAATCTACACTTGTAAAATCATTCACTCCTCAAAGTGTTAACAATGCACTTGCAACTGTTGGTCAGTTAGATTAGATGAAATCTTCATATAATAAAACTTAAACCTAACCTTCACATACCGTATGGTCTAAGAATATTAGAATGTCACCTGCCGTTCGCTCTAGAAAAATAAAACTGGCGAGATTAATGTTTTATTATCGTTATCTAAACCTATTCCTTCGCGCACGCTGAAAACAACATAGACGGTAAAAAAAAAAACGACCGACGTCACCGAATCATTGCGTGACGTATTGTAAACTGTGATGGTGGCGGGGTATCTGAATGATTTTCAGTGCCACTGTTTTAAGACCCGCGGCGGCCAGATTCACTTTTCGGCCGAACTTGTGTGGTATTTTGTCAGAATGCAAAATATAACCTACTAATTGTATCGCTTATTGGAACCATTCTAACTTTATGGCATATGCATAATAAAAAAAACCTGTCCACACTTCACTTCTGTCGCTAAGCCAGTGTTGCGGAACGGTCCAAAGTTTTTGAATGATTTATGCACGAAATAAATTCATTGCCGTCGAAAATATGCATATCGGGTTGTATGATACATCTGGCTTAATGCATATATTAAAGTGGATATATGTACAATGTATGGTCAACCGTTTCCTTTTACTTTCTGTTTGCGTCGGATATTTTATCTCTCGTTTAGGGAAGTTCATCCGAATTTCAGGGTATTTATATATCGACTGTGAAAAAGAAAAAGGGCGTAACCCTCACACAACAAACTCTACGGGAGGCACAAAAAACGTCCTTTTGGTAATCATTAACACTAGAGTCTGAAACCATCTGACAGTTAATTTAGTATGGCCGCCGTGTCAGTGCTGCCAATACAAAAACATAACTCACTCAATAATTATTATTTGTAAATATTGTCCGCCTGTGTGGTCGAGTGGTCAACGTCGTTGGCTACCGCTACGGAGGTCACGGGTTCGAATCCCAGTACGGGCAGTTTTATAAATTGATTTTTCAATCGATTTATGAATTTCTGTTCAAAGGCATGGATGTATGTGATGTCTTGAATTCCCCCCTCCCACCCATCCTATCCTATGAACGGAGCGTATCGAGAGCGATTAGCTAACCACTAGTCTTGTCCTAAGCCCTTTCCTTCCATTCCTACTCTCTTTGGAAAAAGAGAGGTTGAGCAACTGAGTAACAAGCAGTTCTTGTAGAAACACTTCTGTTGAGATAAACTCCATTAGGAGTCCATATGCTCCACATTGGGAGCGGACATGGTAAAAAAAAATATTGCTCATAACTAAGAATTATAGTTGTCTCTAGTAACCTTTAGAAATACTCCAAAAATACTGCTGCCTGGGCAGAGCGAAACAAATTCCTAAACACGAATTCATCCAAATAGGACCCGAATAAAGCCCTACTTCACTAATTTCACGTTTAGCTATATTTTATGCATACTCATTTGATTTTATTTTTTTTTGTACTCGGTGCCTTTTTTTATTTTCTCTATTCATATCATTTCAGAGACTTCCCTAATGATTGCGTCACGAGAAAAATAAAATCTTTTAATAATGTTCTATTTAAATCAACTGCATTATAAATGTTAAACTATTCCGCATTCAGTCGAGAACATGACTAATTGTACACGTCACTGGCGTTTGATTATCACAGGCCTGTGGCGGTCGACGCACGCTTCTCTGTTTTCGGTTCTTTTGATGAAAAAAAAATTATTCATTACTACAGATGGACATCGATCGACAAGTCAAATTTCCTGCGGGAATAAAATAATTTGGTTAATGCATTTAATTGTTTGAATAAACCATACTTTAAAAAATATTACACCTAAACAATACAAAAATAATTATGTCCTCTTATTTCAAGTCTTATCTTGCTGTATCAACCTTTACTTTGAATATTTTCATGAAATTGGTAAGGCATAATCAATTGGTTCATATATTATGCGAGTGCTAATTTTACGTAATTTTACTGATTATAATTTATTTTCTATTTTGTTCTTATACCAGGGGTGGGGAACCTTTCTTCTCCAAAGGCCGCATTCATTTTTCTGATTCGACATAAGGCCGCAGTAAACATTGACTAGGGAATCTTTGGTCGGAAACAGGAATTTACGGTCAAAATATCTCAGGAATTTACATAAATTTACAGAATTACAGAATTGGCCAGTAGGCCGCACTAGTGTAGCCAAAAGTCCGTAGGTTCCCCACGCCTGTCTTAGACCAATACGTCGACTATCTTAGTACTTAGCAAACGACTCAATTAATTGCACTATTTAACTTCCGCGCTGTGATAAATAATTCTAAATCATGCTAGTTGGGTAGTATATATTACATTTTCTTGCAATGCTGAAGAAATTTCTCTGTACGTATAATATTTATATACTTGTCGACAACGATTCAACAAAACCGGTTCTCGCTTTTATCGTGGTATATACTCGTTAGAAACACATTCTCTACTTATTCGAAATTATTTTAAAAGAAGAAAAAAAACAGAATGATGTTTCCCGGCGCTTACTCAATTAACACAATCTATATATTAATACTCGATAATGTCCGTCCGTCTGAATGATTGTCCGCGATATCCCCTCCCCCTGCCCCTTCCCCCTCCCTTCTCAAAGCTCCGCTGACGCAATATTTTTATTCATACTAAAGACATATTTTCCCAATACACTGTTTATTATTTGACGATACAAATCGCTGAAAAAATTTCATACAAAAAAACGCCGCGACCGTGGATCGAGCACAGAACTCTGGATTACCAGTCGAGCTCTCTATCAACTGAGCTAACGTCATAAATATCAAGGCGATAAAAATACATTATATAAATCAAGCATTTGAAAATGGAACGATATTTGTGATTCACAAACTGACTTCGATTGTTTTTATTCAAGATTGTGACGTCTGTCAAATATGAATGTGGTATATTTTACATAATATAGTTTCGACAGTTAAATGCAAATATTCCATGTGTGTCATATGCTGACGGCTATTAAATATTTTACTTTTTAACAGAGGGTATTTAGAATTTATCCCGATAATTTAAAAGTTTTGTATCTTTTGTTTTAAATAACGAGTAAACGAGTCTATGCTTTGGACAAGGTAAATTTATGCTCAAATAGTAATATAAATAAAGTAAGCGAAATAGTTTGATAGATTGGGGTCAACGAGATTAAAATACGGCAAAGTGAGCCAAGTTAGGATGATGGGAAAAAGTGAACTGAACCCACCCTTTTTATTGCATAATTTCAATCATTTTTTCTCTAAAATACATTGTTTATGCTTTCGATGGATTCGTCGGTATCTTTGTGGAAGTTCATTTGAATATAAAATAAAAAATAACTTAGATTATTCCACGTATTGTGCTACAAACTGTGACACGTGTTTCGCCTCTTTCAGAGGCATCCTCAGACAGACTTACTTTTACTTACTGAAAGTAAGTCTGTCTGAGGATGCCTCTGAAATAGGCGAAACACGTGTCACAGTTTGTAGCACAATACGTGGAATAATCTAAGTTATTTTGTATTACTTTTTTATGCTTATTTATTGAAAAAACTTTCACATAAAATTAAAAGTTGATGACAGTTCCCACAAAAATTAATTGAAAACGTAATTGCACTTAAAAGTCAAATGGAAAAGTTTCACCATTTTTATGTTTGGTTCCCTTAAAGACTCATATATTCCTAAAAATAAGCTCCGTTTGGTGAATTAGTGAAGTTAATTTATTCTGATTAATTTGATAAATATGCATTTGATTGTAACATGGAAAATTGATAATTTTGTTTTGATAAAATGTGCAATTAATTTATACCATTTTGCATGTGAAAAATGATTATTAGCAAACTTAAACATTATTTCAAAAATTAAGTAATTTACAATTTAAAACTGCAGGGCTGTCGATATATGCGCCGAGGTCGATTTATGCTACTATGAAAAATGATTGTTAGCAAACTTGAACATTATTCCAAAGATTTAATATTTTACGAAATTTTTGTCACTACGAAAAAAATTGTCAGCAAACTTAAACATTATTCCAAAAATTAGGTAATTTACGAGGTATATTTCTGCTAATAGGAAAACTAATTGTTAGCAAACTCAACATTATTCCAAAAATTAAATAACTTACAATTTAAATACTACAGGGCATGCTGTCGATATATGGCCCGAGATATATTTATTTTATTTTTAGAATTTCTGGCTTATTCAATAAATAGGTTTGTAATTTTCTGACTTCTTAAAAATGCAACAAAAATCCCCCCGTTGAGGTCAACGGGCTTACAGCTAGTTATTATTAATCGCCATTTTCAATGTTAGGTATCTATGTGCCTTGTTGATTTTTTTTTTTTACCATATCGCGTGACGTCACAGCGCACGTGAACACGGGTGCCAACGGCAAGGTAGGACATAATAATATCAATTAACGAGAGACCAGTTTTGGAAACTAACCGCAGGAAAACACTAATTTCTTTTTAGAGTCGTCGGTGTGATAAATGAGTTGTACGGCGATATACCACTAGAAATTCGAGTCTGGTTTCCTCTAACCACATTTGTTGCGATGTTATTTCAAATTTAATTTAAGCAGGTCAAGATTTTATTTGTAAGAGTACTGCATATACACCATACTTATATTATTACCATTAGGGCTTCCGACCCGGGTAAAACCGGAACCGAATACCCGGACGTTTTAAAATAACCGATAACCGAGTTATTTTTAGCGGGTTCCCGGTTATTTTAATTTCTATATATTTGATTTCTCCATGTTAAATATATATCTTTTCGAAATGTTAAATTCTCCGGTTATATGTACTTCTTAGAGATTTAATGAACCGTTCCCTGCTATGTGTTTGACGCTTTTAAATCACAGCTTAAAAAAAATTAAATGTATAATATTCTTGTTTTCTACATCTATCAGTATCATTATTTTACGATTATTTCGATACTGAAATATTAACATACATATAACAAAAAAAATATTTATCAGCAATTTAATGAATATTGTAATTCAATACTATTGGGGAATTTTTTAAAATCAAATATACATATAGGTACTCCTATATGTATATTTTTATCTTTGGGTCAGTACGCAATAGTTTGATAAAAAAAATATCCGAGACCGAATTGGGAAATGCATTTGGACGGATGGGTATTCGGATGCCCTAATCATTACATTGTGTGAAATGGTTCTTTCAACGACTAGCATTCAACAATTTTTCGCTAAAAATACCTTCCGCTAAACCACTCCGTTAATCCACCCCTTGAGCCCTGCATAGTTTTTATGATTTGTTCAGTCGAAGTGATATTACTTTTTCGTTGCCGTAAATAATTAATAGTAATTACCTAGCAGGCCGGCTATAATTTGCGTCTATTAATTTAATTAGTTATTGACGAGATAACTCGTATTTGGCCTGTTGAGCACGAAAAAATTCACGAGATATCTCGTATGTGGCAACCATCGAGTTAAAAAAAACCGATTACATATCGACTGTGGAAAGGAAAAAGAACGTAACCCACACTTGTTTTGAAAAAAACGTGTTTTGATGATTTTGGGCCATATGCAAATTATGAATTATACACAACCTTGAAGTGCACGCTGACTTCTAAACTGGTGTTTAATTGACATAATCTAATATTAATTTAAAAACTTGTCTAGGAAAAATCTTTATTTCAGACTTTTTTCTTGGTTTTAATTTTTTACAAGGTCAACTTTTTCAAACTTAAAAGCTTAATTTAGATACTAATTCGGCATTTGCTGCTTGCATCCTTTTGATATAACGTGTATCAAGTTTGATACATTGTGATTATCGAAAAAAACCTGTTTTGAAAAAACTGTGGGTTACGTTCTTTTTCTTTTTCACAGTCGATATTTAATTAGAATGTAAACGTATTTTGTTTTCCACTGTTTTATTTTAACGTAATACTGTTGAATTAATGTATGCTCACTTTGATGTACATAAACTCTATTTCATCAATCTCAAGGTAGTTAGTTCCCTGTCGCCCTTACCTTGTGTGAAAAAAAATTGTTTAATTTACACATTTTAATGCAACATAACTCTCGATCGCCGTAGTCGAGTGGTACTCTACGTATTTCCGTTCTGCAACACAATTATCTCAATTGCTGGAGTCCTTCGTTTCTCAATGATGGTCTTGCGTAGGTAATACTATTTTTTACAACCACGAAATAATAAAAAATATGGAGCGGCCTTACAACTCTAAATATATTATAATACCCCGTTTGTAATTTTTTGCGCCTGCTAAACGCGATAATTTCTTGACTCTCACCGTCGACCGTACGCTGGGCACCTAAACCTGGGGCCGCCAATTGTTTAAAATGGGCCGAATAAAAAAAATGTTTTAAGAAAGTATATTATTTCGGTGAATTCCAGCACTGTGAAGTCATTGATAGATAAAACGAATCCGACCCGAAATGAAAACACGACTGATTCACCTTAAACTTGAGAGGAGTGAATAGATCTATACTCGTCCTACTTTACGTTACTGCCTTTTATTAACATGTCAAGTGTGATTAACATGCCAAACTTTTTCCAATGAATATATGTAATTCATACTCAAAACATATATATGCTCACAGATAAGACACTCCTGTGTTGAGTTAAGTTAAGTACGTCCATACTCATTTAGAGAAAAATGGCACCGACTCACATGTACGTCCATACTCCTCTTAAGGTTAAAACAATAGTGATCTTCAATTTTTAAAATTTATTTAAAAATCATCCTGTCTTCTATTACACACAGACATTATTTCACCAATCAATGCGATGAATAATAGACTAATTTTTGAATATATAATATTTGGTTTACTAATTCGGTATGCACTTCGGATTACAACTTCCTGGGTTAAATGGGGTGTGAATTTCTCATGTCAGTATTTTTTTCATCATCTCGATAAAGAAGTGAGAAATTCTTGAGATGATGGGAAAAGCAATAATCAAATGGTCCTTATAACTCAAGTATTATTCATATTTTCCCGAGCTACATCTTGTTTTTTTTTTCTCGAGTTCAGAAGTAGAAAATTAAGAAAAAATCGCGTAATGACGTAAAAAATATCAAAGTTTTGCTTAACCCTATTCATCCTTTTTCTACCTGAATATCGTTGCTTTCACTCATATTTGGTTAAGAAGGGTACATACTTCAGTTAGTCATCAGCCGCGGGGACAGAAACGGCCACCAAAATTACATGCGATTTTTTGAATTTCCGTTTTTTTATGGACTTTTTTAAACTGTTAGTTATTTTTTATCAAAACATCAAATTATTTACAGCTCTTTTGATAATATATTTGTATTGAAAATATGTTGATCTAGAGAGGTCAAATTGTAAATATTTTTAAAAATTTCACGTTTAACTATATTTTAACCCCGAATGTTTGCGTGCCCATACGGTCACCTTTGTCCTTACTACTGTCCGTACACAATATTAAACGGCAGTAAAAGGATGAGCATGACCATATAGCCATGCGGGGTTTCTATACAACGTTTTTAATTTTTGTTAGGAATAAAAGTTATCCGTGACTTCAATATGGTTTAAAAAATATTTATTTTTTTCGAAAAAAAACTCGTCTCTGGAGGGTTAATTCTGTAGAAGTTTCAGGTTAAGGTTCGGAACTCAGAAAATTAAAATAAAAAAATACAAACAATGTAAATGTTTTGGGGAATATACCTCCAGCACTTCGAGGTATTGTGTGCGAGAGCGTCATTCGCATTTAATACGATTGTGCAGCGAAAGCTTTCATACTGAATCGGGGCAATTCGCGTTAAATGTTTGATAACCCCTGGGCTAGACGTGTGCGTACATTGAGAACTTGATCTCGCCCGTGGGGGCGTTGAAATCCTTGTGCCGCCCCTGCGTTTTTACCATAGCAAATTTTATCAATGAAATAAAATTCAGATGATCCGATGATCTCACGCTCGCGGAAGTTTAGAAGTTTCTTTTATTTCGTTTATCGACAAGAAATACTTATTTCGTTAAAAATAACTGAAACTATAATTTACGTAAATGCGAAACGTACGTTAAAATTAACTGACTAGAAAATAAGCTCACTCGATCAAGATTGCTACTCGGCCGAGGGACTCGGCGGTGTACTTTTATGGTGTAAATTATGCATTATGTTAATTGACCGTTGAGCTTTATTAGTGTCAGAATAGCTTTGGAGTCGAAGGTTTTGTCCGGAGTTGGAAAAATCTTACGTCTCAGACCCAGGGGTGGGCTGGAGGGGACTCGGAGGGGCTCGCGCGAGCCCCTTGTCAGATTTTACCACGGCCTGCGAGCCCCTTGTTAAATTAATAGAAAAAATATTCTCAGATAAAATTAGTACATAACTGCAATTTCTGACATATACTATGTACGACAGCTTCCAGTATACACAGTAGTACATTTTTAGCCATTTACATTGATTAGTTTATGGTAAACTGTATATTGTTGCATATTTCAAGTGTATTAAGTAACAATCGTTTGCTAATTTAAAAGTATTTATATAAAAGCACATGACTGATAAATTACTTTGATATTAAGCGAGCCCCTTGTTAACGTATTGGCAGCCCACCGCTGCTCAGACCCATTTAAAAAATACATATTAAATGATTTGTATTCAAACCACAATAGTCCACAGTGTTGCCACTGAATGCTAGGCTGACTAAAGATGATCTGATGGTATACATATATGAGTTAAAATGAAATGATCGAAACATTTATTTAGAGTCGAGTCGTTTTTTTTTTTACATTACTCAACAGCCCTGAGAGTCAATTGACTTACAGAGAGCGAGGCTAGAAAAGCTTAATATATGAGCCCTCAAGAGGTGAAGTGAGCCAAGTAGTTAAACGGTAAAACTTTTATATTGTAATTTTAAGTACAATCGCGGCTGTAATTAATGTTTTGGTTGATTGAATATTTTTATTTTAGGGAGATAAAACTGTTTTATTGCAGTTTGTATTTCCTGAGCTCACTTCATTTTTACGATATTTTAAGACATGTGAAATATTATAACCAGCGGTGGGCTGCCAATATCTTAACAAGGGGCTCGGTAAATCTTATCCATAATGCCTTCAAGTCATGGAATATAAAAGCTATAGGGTCTCTTTTATTATGCAACCGAAGTTAATGTTTTTTGTTTAAAATAAATAAAAGGGCAACCAAGTCTTGTTAAATAATAAAATTAAATCATCTACAGAAATTGCAGTTAGTTGCTGATTTTATTTGAGACGAATGACTTTCTTATCTTAACAAGGGGCTCGCCGGCCGTGCTGAAATTTATCAAGGGGCTCGCGCGAGCCCCCTCCACCCCACCCTTTATTATAACACATCCAACTCATTTTTTTCTTCTAAAATACCACCTCTCATGGGCTCAGTGTCAAAAAATCGTAACCCATAAATATACATGCTGTTTCGCTCTTTTTCCATATGTCAAATGACGCGAGTAATACTGAAATAATTCAATACGACCGCTACCAAATAAGACAAAGAAATCATAGCAATATTGTCAGTCTTTTATGACGGAAATATTCCACTTCGAAGTTAATAGCCCATAGACCACGAGTTGTGTTTTTCAACACTTTTTTTATTACATCTGAAATATATTTTTGAACGATTTCTCATAGTATTTTTAATCGACCGTTTTATGCACTAAAAATGCGATTAATTCGGTAATCGCTATCGGCGTGTAGGTTGGCAGTTATTGTTGTTACTCACTGGCTAATTTAAGAAATTTGCATAGTTTCTCTCGTAAATTTAGACTCGCGCGAATTCGCAACCGTTCGGTGTGCGAGACAATAATATATCGGTGGACTAATAGTTATATTTAAGAAAACAAGGATTAAGCATTTAAAAATTATATACTACTAGTACAATAACATTTTCATCTATCATTTATTTACGTTCCCAGTTACATATTTTACGTCTTTTCGACATGAATACATAAATAAAATAATGGCAGTGCTTTTATCACAATTTACGAGGTGGAACCGCATTCCGGCACCTTTTTTTCGCAATTTTTAATGTCTAAAATAGCCGCCTGTGTAGCCGAGTGGTCAGCGTTGTTGGCTTCGGTTACGGAGGGCACGGGTTCAAATCCCGGTACGGACAGTTTTATAAATTGATTTTTCAATCGATTTATGAATTTCTGTTCGAAGGCATGAATGTATGTGATGTCTTGAATTCCCCTCTCCTACCACCCATCCTATCCTATGTACGGGGCGTATCGAGAGCGATTAGCTTACCACTAGTCCTGTCCTAGCTCTGTCCTTCTATCCCTACTCTCTTTGGAAAAAGCGAGGTTGAGCAACTGAGTAACAAGCAGTTCTCGTAGAAACACTTCTGTTGAGATAAACTCCATTAGGAGTCCATATGCTCCACATTGGGAGCGGACATGGTTAAAAAAAAAATTGACATTCGTATATATATTTTTTTATTTTGCTTTAAGAATTTAACTGTTTATTCCAAAGACTTACTCTGTGACTCTCAGAACCAGGGGTCTAAAGCTTCTTTTCGTGAAAATTTTAAATACATTTTTTGTTTATTTTTTAATTTAAATGGTTAATAGGTTAAATGGTTAGAGTAACATAAGTTTTATTATTAATATCGACTAAGGCTTTTAGCCATAACGGTTTTGGTTATAACTTTGTATCGTTAAATATACTAATATCAGTTTGTATACTACTATCAGTTTGTATACTAAACAGTCTTTGTATACTAATATCAGTTTGTAATCAGTTAAATACATATTTAGTTGTACGACAGTTGACGATCTGCGGACGTGATGTGCCGGTGCACATCTGTGTTGCCCTCTATAAAAATATTTGTTAATTATTTTTATTTGTCATTAATTAATAATTTTGATAGCTGATCGGTCATGGCGATCTTTGTAATTATATTAAATCGCAAAATAGTAACCAATATTTATTTGACTTGTTAAAATCTAATTTAAAAATAAAGTCAGAATAAAAATCTTATGTAAATACTTTTATTAAGTACTCCTTTGACATTATTTAATATTTATTGACTGGTATTTAAATAATATTTTTTTCGTTGCGTGTTTTGTTGATAACAAATTTCCGATGTTTTTGTAATAACTGAATGGATGATGACTCACAGTCCTCGTGATGCAATTGTTTATAACATATTTCAACCATAATATGTACAAATAAATCAGATTGTAAAATGCTGTTCATACTGGGATTCGAACCCGTGATGTTCGGCATGGAAGCCAACGAGTTAGACCACTGTCATGGACCCGACATTATTTATCCATGTAATACTAAACTAAGAATGAATTTGCTCTATGTTTTTAAATTATTGTTTATTCCATCACATGTTCTCAATTCAAAATTTAATGTCATTCTAATATTCATTTGTCTTTCTGTAAGCATAAAAAATATTTTTTTTTTTTTTTTTAAATACTATTATATATTTTCGATGAGTTCGACAGTATCTCTGTGGAAATTCATATTTAATAAAAATGAAAAAAATGATAACTTCTTGTTTCACTGATTGTGTGACGAATTTTAACAAATGTTTCGCCTCTTTGAGAAGTTCCTTCAGACTAATAATTATTGCAAGGTTATTTATTTAAAAAAATATATATATATTTTAATTCTTTACTTGTAAAATACAAAATGGTAGATAGGACTGTTTCTGTTTACTGGACGCAAGGAGGGGGATAGATACAAAGAGTAATAGTGCTTATTTTACCATCAATACATATCACTTTGAGGGTGTTCACTGTCAATACTTGGTGAAAAGGCATTATATTCATTAAATATAATATTCCTTTGTACTTAATTTAAAAGGTCAAGACCGGTTTCGCTCATTGCGAGTGGTTTCAGTTGACAATGCTCGCAATGAGCGAAACCGGTCTTAATCTTTTACATAAAGTGACATAAAGTACAAAGGAATATTGTGTTTTTATTAACATCAATATATACTTCTTTCTTAGTTCATTTTTTTTCAAATCCATGTCCGCTCCTAATTTGGAGTGTATGTCCTTCTGATTGAAATATATCAACATGAGTTTTTTCTATGAGAACCATTTGTTACTCAGTTGCGCAATCTATTTTTAATAGAGTAGTAGATATAAAAGGCTAAAACAGAACTAGTGGTCAGCAAATTGCTGTCGTTACGCTCCGTTATTTTAAGAGTGAGTGAGTGAGTGAGAGGAAATTTTTTAGACATCACAAAAGCCCATTGAACAGAAATGCTGTTCGTATCTAGACTCAATACTTACAATATCAATACTTTCATGTGTGATATTTTTTACATCCTTGGTAGGAAACTGCACACCAATATTTTCAAAAAACAATGATGGCATAGCAGCAAACTTGAATATTTCTGAATCCTCTGCTCCAGTGAATCATTTTTAGTGACATATTCTTGATTATTCGCAATGAGAACATGAACCAATGGCCGAACTTTACTATCTTTTTTTTTTAATGATATATCAAGAATTCTTTTCGCTCGACACATCCGAAAACATGACAAAAACCACACCGCTATCAACAATAATTTTACTCTACTGACAATATTAATGATAAATACATTTAAACACTACTAAAGCATTGAATTTATAAACAAATAAAACAGTCTATGCACTTGATAATATCATAATATAATCATATTAATGTAATTTATCATAAAAATAGTTTTTTACACTTTTTATTTCATTTTGATTTATATAAATAACACTAACATTTTACTCTCTTATCAGTTGATAATACTCTTCGCGAGCGAAACTGGTCCTGATTTTAATAAATAAAAGTTATTTAAGAAAATAATATTTTACTTTTTGAATATAATGCTTTTCCACCAATTATTGACAGTGAAAACATCCTGAAATTAAAACTGACTATTATTGTCTCTTGTATGACTTTAAATCAATATAAAAATATCTCGTCTAGAATTGAAAATCGTCCCTGCCAACATTTTAAAACATATTGCATTTGAATTGTGTGAAAATTTTTATGAATGAATGTTGTACTATGAATCTCAGTTCAGTGTTTTCTCTCTTCCAGTCTGCACCAAGAGATCGAACACTTCTACTCTTATATGTCGGCGACGGCGACGGAGAGTCGGGTGAGGGGTCACGCAGTGCGGAGGATCACCGAAACGGTTCGCAAGCTGTGGCCCAAAGCCAGGGTGGAGGTCTTTGGATCCTTTCGCACCGGACTCTACCTGCCCACCAGTGATATTGATCTAGTAGTTATAGGTATATTATATATTTTTATTATATTATCATGATGCATATAAAAAAAATAATCGATTAGGAACTCGGTGCAATACTCTTCATTGTAATTTTCACGGCAAATGCTGCAAAAAGATGTTTGTTTTCATAAAACTCAGTAATATTATTAGACCTTAAAAAATACTTACAAGAAATATTTTTTGATGAATTTAATACTTATTGATGTGTTCTTCGATGAACAAACTTTATAAAGTATATATTCCACAATTTTCATTTAAACAGGACCGCCTGTAAGCATTTTCAACTGAGATACATAGTTTTTTTTTAATAGGGCTGTGTAGTCGGAGTTGAGGAGTCTGAAAAAAAATAATATCTTTTGAGTCCTTTAAAAAAAAAAAGGGTATTTAAATCGCTAGGGGAAAAAGTGTTGCCAATGTATGCTACTAAGTCTAAAAAAATAATTAAAGTTGTGTTTTAAGGTAAGGTCGGAGTCGTCTTATTTGTTATAGAGTCCACAACCCTGGTTTTTATCACTAATGTAGTATATCTAATGATTTGAAAATACTTGCGAAACTTGTCAAATGTTTACTACTGACAAAGGGAATTATCTAGGGATTGCTTATTGATATCCATTGATACTGAATAAGTAAATGGCTGATTTAAAAAAAAAATCTGACACAAAATTTCTCTTGTGTCCTGTTTGTTTTTGATGTAAGTGATATGGTAAATAGAACAATTAACATGTTCAAATCTCTGTTTGGTTTCAAGTTAAGATTCTTTTTTCTGATGTATTCTATCGCTAAAAAAAACCGTTTATTGGTTGATAAACCATACAATTAATACATTGCTCGCCAAGCAAGTTTAATGTAAGATTAATTATTTGATGGTAATATCTTGTTTATTTTTATGCATTTTTTTTTTTGTATCCATGTCTGCTCCCAATGTGGAGCATATGGCATTCTTATGGAGGTATCTCAACATAAGCTTTTTTTCTTCGAGAACTGTTTGTTACTGAAGATCAGTTCAAGTGAAAATGATTGTGGTGAGCAAAACCGGTCCTGATACTATTAAATAAACGTGGACTTAGTACAAAAGATTGTTTTAATTTTTTACATGTGAGTTATTCTTGATAAAAATGATAATATTTAATCTTACACCAAAGAAGTGTAAAAATATTTTCGAAACGCGATGTACACGAGTCGATTTCTTGCAAAAAACATCACTTATCTACTTGCAAGCTATGTCAAATTTAAGAACATATCTGCTTCTTTTGAGCCATTATTATTGAATGAATTATCTTTTCTATACACACTGTACAGACTTGAACAGTCCAATCCGCTTTGATGCCGACTGTTATCAATATTCGGAAACATTTTTTAATCATTCTTTTAGTGAAGATATTCCTGACCTAATTAATGTGGGTTTTGTGAGATACTATTTTATTTTTATGATACAATAATTTGTTGCGATGGCATTTCATAAACAAATATGATTTATTTATGGCAATGCAAAACTGTGTGTCTACGATTGAAGCACATCTTAGAACAAAGATATATTATGATAGGCAAGAAATTTTACAAAAAGTTTTTTTGAATTACGTTCGAAAGGAATTCCTTAAATGCGGTTAGTAAATAGTAATATATGGTCGATGCCTATCCTGATATTATAATAGTCTGACTACTTTCGGTTCTCTAGATCAGCGTTTCTCAACCGAGGTCCACATATACCGTCCACCGATAACAAGTCAAAACACTAAAATGTACAGGCCCTAAAAAGATCAAGCGAATGAGATAACGCTCTAAAATTTGATAACAATACAAATGCTTAATTACTCTATGTAAATATAAATTTATGTGATGTTTTTACGTTTCCGATGAAACCTAACTCTTTGGGATGCTGATTTTCAGGTAATTGGGAAAAGCTGCCACTGAGAACTTTAGAACGCGAGCTGGTCGCCCGGGATATAGCCGTGCCGAACTCGATCAAAGTCTTAGAGAAAGCCACCGTCCCCATCGTGAAAATGACCGACAGACAGTCCGACGTCAAAGTAGACATATCGTTCAACATGTCGAGCGGAGTGAAAAGCGCCGAACTCATCAAAGATTACATCATGAAGTATCCCGTCCTCGCCAAACTAGTCATGGTGTTGAAACAGTTCCTCCTGCAGAGGGATCTGAACGAGGTCTTCACCGGAGGCATCTCCAGCTATTCCTTGATACTCATGTGCATAAGCTTCCTGCAGCTCCATCCCCGACCGGAGAAATTTAACGAAGGGGCGAACCTAGGCGTGCTTTTGATTGAATTCTTTGAATTGTATGGAAGGAAATTCAATTACGTGAAAACGGCGATACGCGTCAAAAACGGGGGATGCTACGTTTCCAAAGACGAGATTCAAAAAGAGATGAACGACGGTCACAGACCTAGCTTGCTGTGCATCGAAGACCCTCTGACTCCCGGCAACGATATCGGCAGGTCGAGTTACGGCGCGCTGCAAGTGAAATCCGCATTCGATTATAGTTACATTAAGCTTCAACAGGCCGTCACGCCGGCGATGGATTGCTTCATTTCCGATTGCAACAAGAATTCGATCTTAGGAAGGATCGTTAGGGTTACAGATAACGTCCTGCAGTATAGAATATGGGTCAGAGAGAAGTTTGAAGTCCAGTTTTTTAACTCTAGACCTAGTTCGTCCAATTCTAGCAATACCGATAGTGATCTGGTAAGATTGTGTTTTTATATTTTTCTTGTGTTTTTATGTACAACAAGATTTCATTAATATCAGATACTAGCAACCGTTCCTGTATTGATAACCTTAGCATTTAGCTGATGTATACTCTTTTCTCTAATGGGCTCGCTTAAAGTTTTTATTCTTATTGAATTAATACAGGAAATGTTGTCAGATTATCTGTGATTGTATTAAAAGGCTTTGTTTACAGTATTAAAATAAAATATAGAATTTTACCGTGTGCCACACGAGGAAATACTCAATAGCTGTTTAATAGTGAATTTCTTGTAGTGTGAATTGTGACCGATTTATGGGGCGAAAATAATAATTGCAGTTATTAATTACGGCATTTTATATATTAGTGAAAGAAACAGCTATTATTGTTCTTTCTTAGAGCTCTGTTTGCTAAACTCTATTGCAGTAATTAGAATTTTCTAGAAGGACACGTCCATAACGGTTCATTCGTATGACATAACAGTTTTAAAAACATAGTTATTATTTACTCTTTGAATGTTATATTTTAATACGAAACAAAGCTTTTTACATATAATGTCCTTGCGAGTAAGTTGTTATAATATCATTTTACAAATTAGTAATATTTTAATAGGCTTTCTGCATTTTTATTATTATTTTTGTGTATCTGTTTTTTCTGTAGAATTTTGAATTTACGTCAATCCAAAAGTTAAACCACACTTTAAATACTATGGTCTGTCGCATGTGTTAAATATCTGCCGATTATTTTCATAATGATGGCTGGCAATATAATTTCAAATGAGATATCCTTTTGCCGTTACGAGTTGGTGTGAGAACGTGAGCTATTGTCTATTCCTATTTTTTAAATATTATTTGACTACGTTTTCTGCAGTTGTATTTCCAAAAATATAACGGCGCAGCTATCTTTGACACTAATTGATATCACTTCAATGTACTTTGAAAAAAAAGTGCAATAACTATTGGCCGTGTAAAATAATAATACCCATTGTCTACTGCGCATTATGCCAGAAGGCATTTGAGAGAGATCGAGCTTGTATTGTCATATGTTTACTGACTTAAGACTTCTAAATAATACGTTTCCTCTGCTGTTGATATAGAATTTACGGTGTGGTTTATTTTCTGCGAAATACAGGCATTTTAGTCAATTTCCAAAGCATTTCTTTCAAGTGACTTTTGAATAAAATCAGGGAAAATGTTTTATTAGTTTCAATCTGAATCTACATAAGAAATGATATCGTTATTTCAACATCATTGTGATCAATAGAGTAAAGTCATTTGATTTTTTTCCCTCAGGCTAGAAATAAGTGAAACAGATTGAACTGATAATTTAATTCACTTTTTTTTTTAAATTGTTTTTAATCACTTTTCAAAGATGAAGCTCGATGTGGCTAAAAATATATCAAACTTTCTACTCGCTTAACTTTGTCAAATTAAATATTTGGTTTTCTTTTGAATAATCTAAACATTAGAAAAGATTGTATTTCGGATTGCTATATAAAAAAAATATATTATAAAATCTCATACGCTTGTCTTGTTAACTATCTCCTGGCATTCAATTTTAATATAATATAATATAATTTACTTCTTGCCAAATCTACTTAATATTTCTTCAATCATTTTGTACTGTTCAAAGACTGAGGGAAACCGAACAATGGTATTCATATAGCGACTTATTGATATTTATCATGTACATTCAGATTAGCAAAAAATAAAATTGCACTCGAATCACAGGGTTATAAACAAAAAAACAACCTTGAGTTCTAATAAGCTGAAATGATTTGACAACAATTTTTTCTTGTTGGAAATCTATCACAGATTCAGTAAATTAATAATAAAATTTCTTGTTGTAACAATACTTATTCCACAATACTCATTTTAAATTAATAATCTACATTGATTGCCACTACTTAAGTTTGGTAAATTTCTCCTAATAATAATGAACATCAATCATTACAATTAATCTAATCTAGTATTTAGTTTGAATATTTAAAGATTATAACAATGAACATATCACTAATAATAATGTAGATTATTATTGTGGTAATTTGATTCATTGTTTCAAAACTGAGGTAGAATTAAATGTATAAAATATAAATAAAAAGTTAGCTTATAATTCATAATTCTTTTGCCTTTAATGTTATATTTATATAAAGTAGATTGTAGAACGTTTGTCTTGGTAAAGCACTCTTGATGGAGTCGATGTCTTCCCATTTTGCAAAGCGATAAATAAATTCCCGATGGGTTGAGTCTGGCGAGATTGAATATTGTGGAATAAGTAACGCACGTTGAATTAAGTTTCTGAATTTGTTTTAATGAATTAGACTTGTAACACTGCGACGTTTTTTCAGCAAGGAGGTGTAATAATGACATATAAGATGGGTGGAAAAATGATTAAAATGGCCTGACATTTAGACACATTAGGAGAGTATTTCGTAAGCTTCAAAATTTTTATAAACCAGTCATTTGCTACTTTATTATGTTTTGCTATTTTACGCTTCAACGGTAAACTTTGTATAACTTTTGGTACAACTGCAAACAGATCTTATTTGTTTGAAATGTTCTCAAAATGTATCCAACGTTTTCTAGTTATAAGAACTAGTTTTATAAATATAAATACAACCATGACTCAAATTATTATAATGCTTTTATAATATAATATAATATATATTTCGCACTTCATTAATCTGCATACCACTGTAATATTCCCCTAATCTTTAATAATTTGTCTTTAATTAAACAGTTAGATTTAATGTGGTCATCTTGAACTGACGTTAAATGTACTTATTTGAAAGTTAGGCAAGTGATTCTCCGTTTGTACTATGAATAAAAAAAATATGTATTAATTTTGTGTATCAATTTTTTTCAAAAGTATACATTTATAAAATTCAATTAAGTCAACCAAAAAACCTGCATAAAAAGCAAAGCAATTCTTACAAAGAAAATTAAAGCAACTAGTGCTATTTCAAAAACTTTGCCAGAAGAGAATCAAGTGTATTTTATTTACTTATTAATGCTAATAATGAATCCGTAGAAATCACAATATTACCCAATGGAAATGGTTAATATTAAATTGCCTACAGGATGTGCGGCCTCTATCTTTCTTCTCCGTGTTCAAATCTTTTTTGGCTGACTTACAGTCTGTTAGGTCAACATATATATAACAGATTTAAATTGAAAAAATCTATTACAGTGGTGTACCTCTCTGCAGTCTCTCCGGGATAGAATGAGTTGTAGAGTTCATTTATTCCTAGGTTAACTGTGATCATATTACATCTCGACTCCTGTATCTGTCTAACATTTAACGAGTCTCTAATAATTTGGGTATATTCTGTGCTTGTGTATAACAATTGTCATATCGTCTGTGCATGTTCGGGTATATTGGGCTTTCACAACTTCAACTCCTAAAATCACGCTGATTGATTGTATAATACCTCATGTCAATATGTCTCGCATAAAATCTTGTTAAGTAACATTTTGTTTTGGTGAATATGAAAATGAACCTTTCAGAGCACTAATCAAACAATCGATTCATATTTAAGTATGCATAAATATAAAATTACAAATATCAGCAATGCCCATTTCTATTTTCGAAGGATTCGGTGGTATTTTTTATATAAAATCAAATTTGATAACTTTTATAGATAAAATTTGTGAATAGTAAGACATTCGACTGGTGTTAACAATTCATTTGTGTTTTATATATATTTCAATGTGGAAATTATTGTATCTCATATTCATGATTGTAATCCAGACTGCATTTTCACCTATACGAGAACGTTGGATAGGTCATTGGCACGCTTCTAACATGTCTTGAGGAAATGGTCTCGCTTTAACATATATATAACACGCGCATTGCATCCGACTAAAACATCTTTCTCTTTACTGAAGGGAAGCAAATATTTTCAGGAGGTGGAGGAGTCTAGGCGGTCGCGGATCGCCAATAACAATGCGAGCCGAGACGCTTCACCCAACAACAACAGCACGGTCAGTGTCCCCTCAGCTGATCCGGCCCGCCCTGTCGCCCCACACTCTGTTGCCCAGAGGAGACCCTCTTATCCCCAGCCCCCGATTCGCCCCGCCGAAGACTTCGTCACCGCCAACGCCCTGCAGTCAGCCGCGTATCAGTGTCGAGTGCAGTCCTTCGGCCCCCAGCACCCGCACGACTATCTCGCCGCTCACAACAGAATCCGCCCTCTCAACGCCGGCATACCCCAGATGCCGCCTTCTTCGAGTGTGAGTGAACCGGGCGGACGGACGCTCGGGCGCACGGTCAACGCTAAACAGCGACGCTGCAACAGCTCGCAGAATTTCAAAGCGCAAGAGATGTCGGCGGCAAACGGCGGCCGCTTCCCACCTGACCAAATAATCCACGTCCCCCACCACCAGAACCAGTCCAAGTCTATTAAGAAGAGAAAGTCGTTCGGTCTCCAGCAGCAGCAGAGCGGCGTTTCGCAGGTGTCGGGGAAACAGCGACAGGAGTATAATCCGGGGGCACGATGATGAACGGCCCCGCCGGCAAAATAACAATTTAATAAAAAGTGGGAACAGTTCGCCTACCCGTTGAAACGACGGCGTCCGCGACCCTATTGTGTATATGATATGTTGTATTCCGTGATTTAGTTTTGTGTCGGGTGCGTCGTACGCTTGATGGAGTTTTTGTATAATATTAAGTGCATCATATGCGTGAATGTTATCTGAAACGGGTATGTCGCATTGTTAAGATTTAATAAGTCTCAGAGAAATCATTCGTTTGTGTATAAATATTCTGATTTATATGTTTCATTTAGAATTCTCACAACGTAAGGGCGACTGCATTTGATAAATGTTTAGAGATCACTCACTTTAGCTGATTCCATGAAAAATTTTATAATATTTCCTCAACCAATTGTCTATACAATTTTTTTAAATTTATATATTTTATCTACATCAATTTACAATCAATTAATTTGATACCAGCTTGGGCTATTCTGAAATTTATTACGATTTAGACCCTTACTAATACTCAATATGATTTTTGTATTTAGTTTTTACGGTTGGTATAACATGAATGTTACGATTGCGGCTATGTTCACTGTTATAGACAATCTATCGAACACTTCTCTGTTGTTATATATTTTGGTTGTTATAGTCAAGCTCGTCAAGTAGCATGTTGTAAAGCATATTTATCGGTTTACAATCACTTTAATACGTCTAGCTACTGGACATGAATAATCGATCGTAAAGCATTTGCACGAATTGTGGATGTTTGGCAAATCAACTGTTACAACAGTGAGCATAGTAGCAGTTGCAGGATTTTATGTAATAATCGTAAAAACTAGATACAAAAATTATAATAAATATTAGAGGCCCACTTTAATAAGTGTTTTAAGCTCCTGATAAATTTTAGAATAGCCCCCGCAGATCACCTCTTATCAGATACTTCTGACCCATTTAATACTGACCACTCTTTAGAATCATTTTATTTTTATTAATGCTAACAGTTTTCTGTGCATGCAGCCGCACCCATATTTAAAATAGTATCGGTAAGAGGGATGGTTCATTGTAAACATAGGAAAAGCTCATAGACGAGGGCTCCATTTTTATTATCGTTGATTTTGTAAATTTTCAGTAAAATTCCTCTCTGTGGTGCGATAGGATTTACAAATATGCAGCCACTTTGTAATCAATTTTGGAAAAAAGGGTATGTCAATGGATTGTCAAGATATCAAAGTAGATTGAATATTTTTGTGCGACGGCCGCTATTCAAGTAAGAAACAATATTTTTTTCATGGAATTCAAGTGTCCCTTGTACTCGATAATTTTTTTACGATGATCTAATGCTATCAACGGAGGATGTTATCGATCCTGCAATCGAAGAGATAACTTGTGCATGAATTCTCTGCCATTTTTTTTAATAAACTTTTTGTCATCGGGAGACACCTTAATAGAAATGCCTACATTATTGCATTTCCAACATGTTTCATATCAATGTTGATTTATTATATAAATAAATATGAGAATGGTTGTCCGTTGTTGTATTCGAATGAAAACAAAACAACCATTGTTCCATATTTGGAATGTAACCAAAGTTTAAAATATTATTTTGTTCCTGTTGCCATATTGTGAATTTGAACCCGAATATTAAATGAAATAATTTTGAATGTTCCTAATGGGAAGGCGCTTCCCTTCGATCAAATTTGAATTCACCTGCGTCAATCTGAACGTTTTCTCGAGGCGTTCAGAGTGACGCGCCAAATGAGAAACGTTCCCGGAGGTGTGTATCGGCATTCCAATCATGATCAAATTTCGCGACGTTTGGTTAGTTTTTGAATTGCATGAGAGCATTTTTGCGTTTCAATTTTAAAATTGTTCAGAGACAACATCCGCATTGCAGTGATTTTAAAGTGTTGACAGTGGTAAAAAAAAATACAAAAAAAATAAACAAAAAAAAATATTTAAAAAATTGTAATTTACTTAAAAAATAATTGCGCGCCCACACGCACACTGCCGTGGTTTGCCTTCCTCTGCAGTCTGAGTGGACAATAATGGATAAACAAATTTAAAAATAATTTAAAATGAGACTTTTTTTCGCCGTGTAGGTAAAATAAGTTTAACTAAAATTAATATATCATGTTATTATTAATTAATTATTATAGCGAAAAGCATAGACCACACCCTTACTACGGGAATGATTATTTTCAAGTCTCACAAAAAAAAAATCTAAAAATTTAGTTATAATGAAAATCTCAAATAATCTTCGATTATGCCGATATAGTTTATTGAATATTGATAAGATTTGTTTTTTTAATAACGACTGCGGACGCAGTCAGTTTTTTCGCGGCGTAAATCATTTTTATATTACAACAATCATAAATATTGACAATGTAAACGAATCTTTTAGCAGTCCTCGCGTGACACCGCAGAAACACTCGCGGCTGCAACTCCGTCCCTCAGTGATTGATTTGCTTTTCCGAGAACTTTAAACAGATTTGTATACTGTTAATATTTCTGAATATTCCTATGCTCGTCTTACTAAATCTGCAATAATTATCGATACATTTAATAATGGGGGGGGATGAATTGTTGCCGCAGCATGTAACTTTATATTATACTGACACTTGACCATTTTGTAGCATTCTTGGAAAAGTTTCACTTCTAAAGTATGTATAAATTTTTTAATATAATTAATTTAATGAATAATCGTTGATGGCGTACAGAGTTATACAGGAGTCGGCCACTTTAAAGAATATTGTACATTTTTCGTGAACAGTCGACTGCGCATTTCGTCGTCAGCTATCTGATGAACGATATTGTTCGATCGACGTTTGTCAGTGCCCGTTTTGTATTCAATTATTCATTATGTCCACGTACGTTTCTGGTCGCTTTTCTCTTTACATGTGTTCAAAATTATTGTAAATTTGTCGTGTAAGCATTAGAATTACTAAGGAATTAGATTCCTTATAACTTATTCAATGAAGTCTTTTATAAAGATTATTTAAGAATATTTAGTTTTAGTGATTTGTAAATTGTACAACATACATAATACTAGCCTTTTGCGTAAGTGATTATGTTTCTAGTTGTTATTTGCGATGTTGAAGCTTAAACCCGACGTTCCCGAGAGATATTTTTAATATTATTACTATCGCTAACGATTACTATTTTTTAGCTCGTAAAATTATATTATCGATTCTGTCAAAACATTAGCGTCGTAGCTTTACACCGCGGAACCGCTCGTAATGACGTTGTTAAAATGTTACTTAACGTTCACTTAAGATGCAACTTATTACCGGTATTGAATTTTTTAACCAATGCTCAATCATAATACATTTTTACAATTCAATTAGTACATATTGTCATTTTTGTCTAACGGGTGCAGTCGCACTTCTGAACGATGAACAGATTGTAAGTAATATGGAAACAGAATCATGTTGTCTGTGCACTTTTAGTGGAATACAGACGATGAAGATAGACATTTAAGAGTCTTGTTAATTATCATTTCAGTAGTTTCTTTTGTTTACGTTAGTATAGAGTACTTCCGTGTTTTATCGATGCCGTTGCAGTGACAATAGCAATCTACCAGTTATGCTAGCATAATTTAAATGAAGTAATATTCAAGAAAATATCATTGAAAAGATTGCCTGCAGTAAGGTAATGCATTAGTTGACTCCTTTCGAATATTCACTCGCACACTGCGATTAAACACGCAAGTGCCGATAATAGCGTAACGATAAAGTTAATTTTATCGATTCAGTGATTGTCATACTAACTACTGTAGAACTAACTACTTTCAATGTGAGATTACTTCAAATATTAACTAAATCAATGTCGTATTTCTCGGTCAGTTGTGTGTGACATTTTGCACACATTTTTCCAAATTTTTATCAACTTTTTTTCCAACACAATTTTTTACATAGAATTTGGTCAAATGTCAATCTCAAATAAATTGCGGATATTTATCACTGTTTCTTAAGCAGATTATACAATTATTTTAATGCAGCCTTAATACAGCAGTATTTTTTTCAGTTCAATTTAGAGAACTATTTTTTTTTTCTCTCGATGCTCTTCAAGTTCACATCTGATAAACCAGTGTTCAAAAAAAACTACTTTAAAATTTCGATGGATTCACGTGACCCTGGTATTATTATTTTGTGCGGCATTGAATTATCTGTGGCCGTTGAATCACTTCTCAGTGTCTTAAATACATACATGTAAATTAATCAGTATTCGTGTTATACTTACAATAGTATAGTAGCGTACAAACTGCCGTGCCACATAAAATAAATTCATGTTTATTTTTCCGACAACGTCATCGCGTATCGATCACGTTTCAAAATAAATTCATGAGACAACAGACAGACGGTAGTGTGTAAAATGTGCTTTTAGTATTTACAAACCGATTGTTATAAATCTTCTGCTCGGCTCTCGATTGGCGAGAAAAAATTATTGTTTTCAATACTCGCAGAAATTTGGGCACCAATAAAATTAGGTTTTTTGCTAAAAGTATATTTTCATAAGTATAAATGAAATAATAATTAAAATTCTATTCAGTAATCGTAAAAAAATATAAATTGAAGTAAGCTTTTCTAAATTTTATTACAGTTGAAATTTTTTTTTCGTCGGTAGTGAAACATTGCTAAATTAATAAATTGTGCTATTTTCCAAATTTTGTTTTAGACACTGCCATCTTTTCGGCATTTTTTTTTACATCTCACAATTCGATAAAATAAATTTATTATATTAATCTATTTGAATCAAAATGAGTATTTTGTGAGATTTTAATAACTCTAGAATCCTTGCTTCTAGACCATATGGGAATTAAATATTTATAAATAAGTTACAGCAATCTTTCGTGAAAGCTTGCTGTTTTCTAATTTATTGACCGGCTCAATTGATTTGTTGCTTAATATGTTTTTATGTTTTGGTTTTGTTATTTTGATAATTAAATGCATACATTTTTGAATAATATTAATATTAAATAAATTAATATAATCAGCATGTATACAATAGAGTTGCGCAAATGCTGTAGTTATTTTTTTAACCGTCCTAAAAAGAGTAGTTGAATATTCCAAACAAAATATCTGAACTAAAGGTGATGATTTTTTTAGACCTGTTTTTAATCCTCGGTGTTATTGAAATCTTCACAATTCACTTGTAAAGAAATCTTCTGATTGATTGTTTTGACTCCTTCAGCTTTTTCAAATACTCGTATTCAGCCAACCGAATCGATATTATCTATCGTGTCCGGTGGAAGTATGATTCCCTGCAATTAAAGCGATGAGTGGAAAATATTTCTACAACAGGTGTGTTGTGTTCAAAAGAGATATCAAGGGAACTTGCAGTCGAGCTGCCGTTCTCCGTATATCCTTTGTTGTCAGTTCTACTAATAAAGTAGGAATATGAATGGTAATAAAAATTGTACTTGCATTAAAAAACACCAACAGAACACAATATAAATACTACATAAGCATTTCAAAATCAATGGAGTCGATTGGTCAATAAAAAAAAGAATGGCGGAATTTTGTACATTTCTTATGGATATTTTGCAGCATGGCTTGTATGTATTCATATAAAATTTGAAAGAATTCCAGTGAGAAGACGATGATGCACCGTATTACGGAAACAGCTCACACTTTTCATTTAAATTATCTTTAGGCATCGAAATTAAAATTTAAAAATCCGATAGTCTATTGTTACTAGTCTCGAAATTGTTTTATAGTCAATAAAATATCTAAATTAATCGTTTCTTAATTTGGCTTTACGTAATAGTTATCGTATTAAACTTAATAATGCCACCTGTGAAAACTCACGAGAGGAAAGCCTCCCTCTTGATATTATCCGATTTTTATTTAGTCATTACGACAGCGTCATTCAGATTCAGCATTGTCATTGAAGACCTTAAATATTTGAATTCTCTTTCAATATCATCACAATACAATGATTTAAACGACTCATATGTGCAAATAAAAAGGGTGAATGAACTCTAAAAGATATTAATCATATGTTTGATTCTAATATAGACCGTAAAATTGAGGCAAATTCAATCATTGATATCCATTTGATTATTATTTATTGATTTTTAAGTATGACCAGTAAATTGTCATAAAACCACAACACTTGAGATCGAAAGTGTATTCAGTGCATCTAAAGCAGCAGCTAAAGTATATAGTGATAATTTTATAAATTAAAAAGGACTACATATTTAATTATGTACATGTTAAAATAATATAATGGCATTGATTGACTGATAAAAAATTATCCAATGTATACATTTACTTTGTTCACTGTCAATACTTAGTGGAAAGGCATTATATTCAAAGAGTAAAACGCTCATTTGTACCAATTCCCTTTTGATAATGTTCCAAATAATTCCACAGTTGATAATGCTCGTCGTGAACGAAGCGGGTCTTGATCATATTAAATAAAAGTGGAATTAGTACAAATGCTTGTTTTATTCTTTGAAATTTACTTTTATTGTCAATCTTTTTCTTAATACCTTGATAATATTACACGACGTCAAGCATTAGGCGAAGTTTTTGCAGCATTTTTAAATTGGTCTGAATCTGAATGATATGCTGTTTTTGCCGGGAACACATTTTGTTTGTCAATAACTCTTATAAACTAAGCTGAGACACCTTAATATTCTCTAAAAACTGTCATTTATTACATAGAAATGGAAGATATCGTCAGCCTTAAATGTAACGATTCTAACTCCACGAATTACAACTGTACAGGAGAGCGAAGAAACGTAATTAATTTATTGTGAATTTTTTTATAATAACTTCCGATTGGCCCCATTGTTTTATGTGTGTAATAATCTGGTGGTTATATGATAATATTTTTTTGTGTTATATGTAATTGTAAAAAGTTGTTTTGTGTCTTAAAATCATTGGGATATATTAAAATTATCGTTTTTGCGAATTACAGAACAAAAAATATACGCATAAGTGGTATTCGATTCTCATTTTGGGAGTAAGAATCTTTGCTCTCTAGGCTGATGGTATTGTTTCTTATTTTATGTTGATAATGAACTTGACAGTTTGTTTTTCTTTACTTTTACTTGTTTGACATACTTCTGTGTGTCTATAGCCGGCGGCTTGAATTAACTGCAGCGTCATCCGCTGCAATGATATGTTTATCATTGGTGTGTAAATCTTTTCCATTTGTATATAATTAATATGTATTTGTTATTTTGGTGTTATTTAAGGGAAATATGTAGTTTGAATTGTCGTATCGCTCGTAATGATGCTTCTTAATTTTTTCTCTGTACAATCGTAATCCTAGATTACTTTTCTATATTGAACACTCAGAGGAATAATATGTATGATATGCAATAGGGGACTGTTGTAACATTTATATTATGTAAACATCTTCAGGTACGGATCTGCCAAGTTGACAGTTAGGTGAGAAAACAAGTAAAACCAGTCAAGCATATGGACTCCTAATGGAGCATCAACATGAGAGTAGTTCAACTTGAACTGAATGCTATTTATTCAATCAAACCTCCTTTTTTAGGGATAGAATGAGGATATAAAGATGAAACTATGATATGCTAGCTAATCACTTTCACTACACTCCACCCCGTTTTTAGGATCGGACCGAAAGAAAATATTGACATTACAGATGTACAGATAATTTTTTAAATCAACGAATTTCCAAGCACGATAGCCATTTGCAAAAATCAATGTCATAATATTCTAGTTTTACAATAGTCTCTATATCAGTGGTTCTCATGTGCGGCTACGATGGCCGCATGCGGCCACCACCAGTAAAGTTTTTTTAGTATATGCAACTGCTATTTTTCACATACCTCGAAACAAAAATTTGGTGCGGCCACGAGACATTTCCATAGGACCACTGATGTTAATAATGCGGCCACAGTGAAATTTTACGTGAGAACCACTGCTTTATATTCATCTAATTACGTTAACGGCCAACGTTATTGCACTCTGCATTTTCTTCGTGTTATTCCGATAATTTGGTACATTGCAGAGTAAAATTTAATGTTTCATTATCACTGGTGGATGTCTATTATTATTGGAGTTGTGTTGCCATTTACGACCGTTCTACTGAATCTGACGGTACAAAGTCGAGCATCACGGAATAACACACAAGTAAAATAATATTTTTTTATTTCGAGTACGTTGCCATCAATAACCATAGACTCGCTTAAATCATTTAAGAAAGGGCACAATCATGTCGCTTCCTACTGTTGTTCCTCTGAGCTGTTTGATTAATTTGTATACAATAATTTTGAAAATACATTGGGTATCTCGCCGATTTTAGTTAAATTGGCTATTTCTGTGCAGAGATAATTTTGAACCGCTTCGGTTCCGATGTATTTAATATTTATTTTGCGGTAGAAATGAAAGTTTTTCTTATTGTTTATAATTATTATTATTATTTATGGTCAGTTGATTTTATTTGGAATGATATAGTCTATGGGACAGTTGGGTTTGTTAAGTTCTATTTATTATTTCATTTAAATGTTTAGGATTGTATCGTTGTATATTTTAGGTAGATTTCTAACCGTAAGCAGACATTATTAATGAGATATCTTTAAATGTTTAATTCTACGCTCGCAATGTGTGCTTCTGAATGCGAAATAGGTTGTGTTAAATACAATTTTTATATTAATTGAACAACGTTGCCTTTCACTTTTGATTCGGGTAATTGCATATGATATCCTCGATGATTCTTTTGAATTTTTAACAGAAACTGATACAATTTTTATAGGTTTATTGATAATATTTGTTATCTCCAAAAATCAGTTTAATATTATAAGGTGAACTGGCTAGAGTCACATCATAGGCGCTCGACAGCTGATTTGTATAGTGAGTCAATTGATGTACGATACATTTTCCGACTTACTAAATGCTAAATTGGTTTGTATCACGCTAAAAAGAGACAACGGCAATGTTGTATAAAAAATTGTTAAGATAATGCGATGAATTCTTAAATATTTGCAGAGAATTTTATGTGGGGATTTCCTCTAAGATACTCAATTGGCTTAAGGCGATTTGATGTGAATATTTGCATAATAACTAAAAGAATAGTTTAACAGTTATAATACAAAATGATTGATTCAGTTTCTCACAAAACAAGTATCCAACGTAAATTTAAGAAAACTACTTAGGAATAATAATATTTATTACAATTATTATTTTTTTATGGATCTTTTTCACAAACAATGCGCCACATATAATTTGTGATCGACAGAAGTGTACTTTGGATGTTATGAAATATTTTTATACTCTTAATTATTTACAGCTATGTGTGTATTCGAGATTTGTATAAATAAAATTCTCACTGCTTGATGTGACCGTTCAACGGAGCAGAAAAACTATTCATATGCACAGAGGAATAAACTGAAACATTATCACTAGAAACTGATTCACATCAATAGTATTTTATAGTTTAGATTTATTGGACAATCTTATAGCTTTGGATACCTTATGTTTCGTTTAATATCTTTTTTCTTCTATAATATATGCCGAAAAGCTGTATCGCGTAGAATACATTTAATTATAAGAATTGTTTTTCAGGTATCCGCGTTAATTAGTCGTTCAGTTTGATTCCTCTTTGCGTTCTGACATCCTGTCGTTTCTAGTTGTTTTAGGAATATAATACCAGTCCGTAATGCATGTCCTTCGATATACACAGGTTAATAACGTGTGTTGAAAAGTCCTCAGCCTGTACCCGAAGCAATATTTAAATAACGCAGACCAGACGGGTCGACTTCATGATACTTTACATCAAATTGACAGTACAAATTTAAAATATAGTCATATCTTTGTATTATTATTCTGTAATTAATGTTGTACGACAAACTGATTCGGCTTTGTGATTACTGCCGCCTTTTTGATCATGCCTGCAATATATCTGTCGATAATATAGAATATGTTGTAGAACATTTTAACGTTTATTAATACGCTCGTTTGTATCGGATAGAATTAAAACATGTTTAAAATAATGGGTGGAATTTTAGAAATGATCATAATTTCTTTTCTATCGCTTCCTAATCGATTCGCACACAAATACAAGTACGACAGTGCGGTGACCCACAAAAAATCTTATTTTATGCATGCAGCAGGATTAAAATCGAGATCTTGTTTGGCTGATATTGTGGGAAATAAGCAGAAATTTTCTTTTTATACACGCTAAATTCTCTACAATACAATAAATTGATTTCCTGATCTGCAAGCATTATTCTATCGTTCAAACGTAATTTCTGTAACACAAAGCAATAATTAGTGTAAATGTGGGTAATCATTAACAGTTAGTTATCCGGACAAATATAAGAAAGGTTCAGATAATAGCGTACGCAGAGTATGTCTTCAAATTTGCAAATTTTTACTCCGTGTCGACTTAGTTATTTTATAAAATGCATGAATACGTTTGTACATTTTTTTCCTTTGGACAACATATTGATGAAAAATTGAAGCTGACTGTGTGTGACACGTGCGCGGATCCTATTGCATTGTGTGGATTTTATAAAGTAATTGTTTCAATAGTTAATTACGCAAATAATTTCTAGCAATCAGATTGATAATCAAAAGCTAAATAAGGTTTAATAATTAGGTGTCATTTGTGTAAAATGTTATTTTTAAAGTTTCCATGATGGTTTTAACTCTCATATTTTCTATTCATAACAGTTGACACTTTTTTGTGTGGGTAGATTCTCTCAAATACATTAGAACTATAAGTTTTTACTGTCAAAGTAGGTTTAAGTGAGGAATCTGACGATAATGTATTAATTTTTGGTCATTTTTTTGTCAGTGAGAACGGGTCAGATGTTCGTGAGAACTGTTACTTCTTTATCGACTTAAAAGCTAACCAAAATTACATTTAATATTGTCTCGAATACAATTGTAGTACAACAGAATGTTTGGAGAATACGATTTCCAGAAGGCTATCGATTAGCGTTGTTTCAAATTGACTGTTTAGAAATAACAAGAGTAACCCACACGAGCAAGATTTACATTTGGAAATATGTAGATGTTTTGTTAATATGCTTTCCAGAATAACTAAATGTATGACATTAAATGCATGATTTCCTTTGCAGCGATTGCTCACTGGAATACAGAAAATATCATCATTGTGTTTGTGGGTTACTACTTTTAACATTAGGAATGCGTATTGATTATATGCTATGTAAATTTATGTTCAATGTTTTCATTTATAATTCTGATAATGTCAACCTTTCTGTTCTTTTGTAAACAAACACAAACGATACTTCATTACTATTGTGCCGTTATATTGTAATAGTTATAACTGAAGTCGCAGAAATCTCTTATTTCTGTCTGACAAATCCTTTACGTTAAGTAAATATCATTAGTTGTAACAATGGCCAACTAATAAAGTCGCTATTGATGATTATTAAATATTGCTTCCATTTAATGAATTTTGTAAGAGTTTTAGATTAAATTTGTGCAACATTTAGTAAAATTATTATTGTCGAAACCTCTATCTTACAAATTAAAAGTTTTACAGTAATTTGCAGAGTTTATCCTTTTTCTGGGTGCTGTGTTGCCATATGCAATTTGAGAAAAATAAAACAGGATTTGACAGAATGAAAGCTTGTTGCGCATATAAGTTTCATAGTCTCTAGTTTTGTAACCTAACTCAGTGTGGATAATTTGTATGCACTCAGAAAAGAATATTTTTTTTAAATATTCGCGTGCGTATTTGTCCTCCGTGTTACAAAACTATCATAAACGTGAGAGGGTTATGTCTAATAGATCTATTGCTAAACGATAATTAATAAATATTTAACATTTGTATATATATTTTTTATGTTAAAAGTTTCATTTTTAGTAAGTATAAGGTACTCTTTTTGAAAACTACTTTTTTTCTCATTCAAAATGGTCGCACATTTATCCGCTGTAGTGAAATTTTTTGTTATTGTAATTGTAATATGTATGTATGTATTCTTCCAGTTATTATTTTTACCACGGAGGATACTTAAATCATTTTTATGCATTAAGATGGACAAATTATAAAATTATTGAAACCTAATGGATAACATAAATTTTATTGTTTTTTTTTTTTATTGGAGTTTTAAAATGAATGCCATTAATGTAGACATTTTTTTGTAAACGACGTGTCAAACACAAAAGTAAAATTCTTGCAGCGAAAGAGTCTGGGTTTTTTGTAAAATGAAAACGCTCTGAAAGTGATTTTTCTAATGTGGATTTCTGAAATTTTCAAAATGAATACAACCCGATTGAATAAATATAAATAATGCTTGAAAGAATATCAACAAAAATGTCTCAACGATCGCTCGGTTGTACATATATTGCCAGTGGCAAAACGACTGTTAATATTTATTATATAAATATATATATATTTACATAACCATTGTAATATAGATAATATAAAAATATACCATGTAAAATATTTTACCAATTTCTTTTAATGAGAAAAATCGTCTTAAAATAAAAGAAAAATACACGAAAATATAAAAAAAATAAAATAAATAAAAAAATAAATAATACATACCCAAAGTATGGATAAGAAAAACAATATCTGTGTAATTATTTCAACCCTATCTTTTACAGGATACTCTTGTCTGGAAGGTTTATTTGGTGCTGTGTAAAATTCGATGTCCACAACCTTCCACTTCTTCTAAGTCCAGTTCTTTCCAATTTTTAAAGCTACTTATCAGTGAAAAGAATCATTAACCTTCCCCTTACCGTGCTAAAAAATCCCTTCGCAGATCATGCAGTAACACTCTGTGACCGTGTAGAATTTGTCATATAAACGCATTTCTAAAGCAAAATGACAATTTCAAAAAATGCCATATGGTTCAACATAGTGTATAGTTCTTGTTTTGTGTCATAATTTGTGGCTAGAACCTGAAAAACTTATACAAATCATGCATAATTGTCGAAAGCGGCAAGAATCAAAATTCTGTGCAACAGCTAGTAGACGGGACTTGTCTCGATCACGCTTGAAATGATACAGTCATACCCAAAGCGTCACGCAACTAATAATCCTTGCCGGCCGGCAAGCGGTTGGTAGAAGGGATAAGGAAATAATCAATCACACGCGTAAATACGTTATCTAAGTAAAACAATTTACTATATTAAAAAATATAATAAACATTTTTGATACATTATATGTGTTTGGAAACTTGCAAAGAAAATAAATCTTTTTGACAAACATATTTAAAATTATTACGAAAAACCTAAAATTCGACGGTTTATACGTAAATTAATTAACCTATATGGACCGAACGGACCGTAAATGACACTGATTGAAAAAAGAAAAAAAATATCGGTACCATCAGTGAGTTTGTACACACCTCTATCAAATAAACACAGTCACATAATATTGAGAGAAAAAATCGTTCAACATATTTATGTTTCGAAACACTAAAGCCATAGTTAATAAATTTAATGTTATGTAATTAATAATTTTGTCGCTTGTATGGTCGAGTGGTCAACGTTGTTGGCTTCGATTACGTAGGGCACGGGTTCAAATCCCGGTACGGAAAGTTTTATAAATTGTTTTTTCAATCGATTTATGAATTTCTGTTCGAAGGCATGGATGTATGTGATGTCTTGAATTCCCCCCTCCCACTAATCCTATCTTATGAACGGGGCATACCGAAAGCGATTAGCTTACCACTAGTCCTGTCCTAGCCCTATCCATCTATTCCAACTCACTTTGCATAAAGAGAGGTTGAGCAACTGAGTAACAAGCAGTTCTCGTAGAAGCACTTCTGTTGAAATAAACTCCATTAGGAGTCCATATGCTCCACATTGGGAGCGGACATGGTAAAAAATATATATATATATCAGTTTAATTTATTAACTATGGCTTTAGTGTTTCGAAACACTAGAGTCGTATTTAATAAGTGTCATATTATAATTGTAATTTGAATAAGGATGTTAGAGTGGATAACATGATGCATTGTGTATCTCTTCGGAGCCAGTATATATAGCTGAGAAAAATGTAAGTTTAATCATAGTTCTGACGATGGCGAAAGCCGAAATAGCTATCAACTCATAAATATAAAAAAAAAACTGTAGAACTAAATATGTTGCTGTTTTTACTCTATTATAATGGAGTCCTACCAAGTAAATGCAAAGCCAATAAATTAATATAACAAAGTAAATTTTGCGAAGTTAGTTAACGCAAAACAAGTCTTGGAATGCGGTTACGGAAACACTCACGTCTAGACTTTAGAATGTTATGGCGCGTCTGAGCTCATAAACATCAAGGTATAATATAACATTGTTCAATCACAATCGCATATTGTTTTTTCTGTGTTCTCTGTCTTACTCGTGGAATTCATCTAATTGTTTCGCTCGGCAAAACGAAAGTGTTGGTCACTCTTACATATTGATATTTATATATGTCTATCTCATGTTCGATAATTCTATATTTTTCAATGAGAAAGTCGACGAGACTTTCAAATTATGTATAATTATACAAAGAAGACGTTGAATGTATACTTTTTAAAAAAATTATTCATATGTAAAACTATTTTATTAACAAATAGAAAAAAAAAACATATTTTTTTGAGACCTATAACACGGGTATTTTAAAGGTGTAAAGGCCGAGATCCACTGTTGTTACTGCATGGGTACGGAAGAGTTAACATCTTTTGAGACAACAGGGCACAGTATTTCAATGCAAGTTATTGCAAAGAAAAACAGTGTCAATAGAAAGAAATATTGGAGAACTGCAAATATGGTAATAGAGAAATTGCAAAATAAGTGTGAGTTAGAATGAAGGCATTTAACATTAAATTGTGTAAAAAAAAATATATATAAATGAGTGAAGAATATTTTTTTTTACAATTTTTCTGGGGATATACATATGGTAATCCAGAGTATTTTGTAAAAAATAAACTACAATCACAGTGATTGTGTTGAGTATTTCACACCATCCAAAATAAGTATGCGCGCGTGAATCGCACCGCATGTGGTTCAAACAACTACAAAATTTGCATTTCTCTTTGGAAACGTCAAAAGATATTTATTGGAATCCTTGATGCTAATGGGAAATAATAAAAGCGCATATTTATGTTTGATAGTTTTTTTATGAGCGAGGGAGAGAGGGCACTGTGAAGTAATTAAAACACATATTTTACTCGAGACAATTCATTTATTTCCAAAAACTAATTTTGGTAGGTCATTAGTTTGACATATTTAAATTTATTTTATGTTATTTCTATAATGGCACTTAAAAAATAGAAAAAAACCTCTACACCTATTAAAAGAAACTGAAAAAATATCCAGTGAAAGATTGAAACTAATGAGTTTAGTTAGAATTTCAAATTTATTTTTTGTTGTCAATGGTCCTTTTTTTATAAAATTATTGGGCATATAAAGAGACTTACAAAATACATTAAAATGGGAAAATTTACAACATTTCTGAATATATTATTTGAGTCATGTTGAATATTTCTTATCATTTGAGCATCAATTTGAAATTTTCTGTTTATTTTTTTTGTCTAATATTATTGTGATGAAAATTTGGCACTACAGAATACAAATTGATCAAATCAGTAAAGAATTCTTTACTATCAGATTTCCACATAAACCTTCGCCTATTTTTTTAAGCGCACTTTTTTGAGAATAAATTATTTTGAATCGTAACAATTACTTTCAACTAAAGTGACTGATCAAGGTATTTTAGTGGTGTGGCGTTGAAAATCAAGAGTACATACTGTACGTAATATCTACACTTTGAACATAAGTTTGAAATGAATTCAAATAAGTATATCCAGTTTAATCAATGGTTGATTAAGCCTTAGATTAAGACTTTGTTAAATTATCTAATAATAAAAATAAATTCAATAGGTCCTGCCAAATAATGTTAATTGAGAATTATAAAATGGAATAACCAGAATACAAAAAGTAATATAATGAACAGTTTTATGTTCAGTCTAATTAATTAAATTTCTATATTTTTTACAATGGCAAGAAAATAAATATGATACTCGGTTTATGATTTATAATAAACATTTTCCTTCAACACATTTTAATTGCTCATTAAATGATAAAATATATTTTTTTTAAATCTATGGCAACAGTTTTTTTTATTGCTAAATTCAAATAATTTAAAATGGCTGCCACTCACTAATCACAAGCATATTATAGCACTATTATCAAATTAAATGTTACAAATACAATTGTAAATATAATATAAATTGTATAAAAAGATGAAAAAAAATATCAGTATACATTGATATGCAAAAAAAAAACATAAATATATAAATGCCCTCAACTAAACTGCAATTTATACAACAATAATTATTATAACACAGCTTTGAAAAAATATTTAGTATTATTTCAACTTTTGAGTATTTTTTAAAACACAACAACCTTTCTTGTAAAAACAAAGAAATACACAGAGTGAATATAAAATAAGTATCTGTAATAGTATGCCAATGGTGGTAATATAGTTTTCTTCTTAAATAGAAATTTCTTTTTGAAGCCATACAAATTGTTACTATTTGAGAGCCTGCATGAATTAAATTGTATTTTCTACCATTATTACCCTATAGAATTATAGACAATCGTCTATTTCCTAAGGTCTGAAGGTAACAAGAAGAAGATGAAGCCCAGTATTTGAAACATACAATTTCATTTGGATTCAAATACTTTCAGTAGAAATGTGGTTATTTGAGAACTTCTCGAATGTTGCTCCGTGTGAAAGTAATAATGATTGCAGTTGATATTTATTTGGCCATTTATTCCCTTTTCGGATAAGGTTAAATAAAGTACAATGCGGAAAAGATGAAAACATCACAAAGTTTAAAACATTTTCTCAATTGAGAAATAATATTAATTACAATGTAGAGAAATATATTTCAGATACCAATTGACTTACCATTGCAGCACTCACGAATATGATTAAAAAATGAACATTTATCAATATCTTTTAGCACAACCACCGTTATTACGAGAACATACTGTGTAGACAAAAATCTTTATACCTAGGTATGGAAAAAGTCAATATGAATATTTGTTTAGGCAAATACAACATTAAAGACATACAAATTTTATTTTTTATTGCCTATATTGACGTAAAATGAATTTTATTTGTTAAATGTTGTACTTCTATATTGCTGGGGTTCACGAAGTAGTATTTCGTTAAAAGCTGTTCATTTTAAATGCCACCAATTTCAGGTTTATAAAGGGAAACTGTCTCGTCTAAAATACACAACTTTAAGATCGGATGGATAGATCAAAAACCAACAGTTGTTTTCAACAAATATTAGGGTTATTGATTTTGCAATTTACGACAAAGGTAAATAAATAGATGTGAACACTTGATCCATCGAATTTCCATTAATCGTTCACTTAAATTGAATTTTAATCTTCTCAATTATGGGTGCCACCCTGATATATTGTGAAATTCATATTAACTAATTTCTCTTTTTATCATTTAACTATAAAAACATGATAACCTTTATACATTATTAGTTATAGAGGCTTCTAGAAAATGAATGCTAGGAGTTTTAGATTTTGTAAGGAATCGAAGATAAGCCAACCGAGTTAGCAGTCTCTCGTAACGTTTAATATTATAAAGGCGGCAAGTGACCGAGCTCGGGTAAATGAGACAGACGCCCAAATTGAAATATCGGGAGATGTTATTAATTTATTATGTTGTATAACATACCCTTAGAACTAAATAGGTAAAACCACTGACGAGGTTGACAACAATAGTGAAATATTCAGGGTGTATTATTTAAAAAATGAAATTAGTATAAAATCGAAACGGTATAATAATTATTCTTATTCAATTATTGTACGCCTAATACATTTTAGATTCAATAGATTGGCACACATGAGCCAGTGCACGGGCTCCATTTATTTATATTGACTATATATTTTAACTATCTAATATGTATAATATTTTTTTTTAAATGGCGATAGTTTTTTTATTATTATATTTACACATACATCCACAAAACGACACTCAGGACCAAACTTTTATATTATTGAAGGTATTGTTCTAGATAACGTAACAAATTATATACATTTAGAAACTATAGATTCTGAATTTAAATTACATAAAAAAATACAACCTTGTTCTATATATATTTATTTGATTTGTTGTATTTTTTTTCTTCCTGTGATAGTATCATTTCGCAACATAAAGAATCATTATTTCTATAAATTTATTTACGGTTCACTAACACATACTGACCCGTCTATAAACATCAATACATAAGATAACCCGTAAAGGGCAAAATCTATGATACTTGTTTGCCTGCCACCGATTGTTGAATTTTGGCAGCTTGCTTGAATTTGATAAATCACAGACCTTTCGGAAATACAACAGAAATAACTTTTACCTGAATAATGAGTATTGTTGCAAAAACAATTATTGGTCATTGTATAATTATTATGTGAAAATAAGAATATTTTTGAAATCACCTTCGCTAGATTTACATGTTAGCCAAAAAACCAAAAAAACATAGTCATGGATTACTTACAAGACAAAATTATAATTATCAATTTACAATTTTGTCAATCTCTTTCGCAATATTAAAATAGTGCTAATTGTGAGACGTAACAAAAATATTATGCAATCTTTCCTTAATCTTTGGCATACTCAAGTACAGCCCAAATTTTAAAACCCTAAATTATTATAAAAAAACATAATTTTACACTATGATGCGTATTATTTTTGTGATGGACACAAATGAGAATCGATTGACAATGTCTGCTTCAAGAAAGCAATCTCAGCAATGCAAAGACTAACATTAAAAAATAAGTCTGACACCATTTGAGACCCAGCTTCTTGGAAAATTTCACATTGAAATATTCCACTTTACATCAAATGTTCATATAGATGTGAATTCTGTTTTGGCACTGCTGAAAACAACCAATTTGAGACATAACTCCATTTTCCTAACGCACATTGGAAAACGTGACTGACATGTAAGCATGTAAATACCTATGAACAGTAACAAGCAGGTCGATAATTGTCAGCCAAATGATCAACAACCAAATCAGACAAGGGATACGATTCAGTGAATGGTTTTCAACATACTAATATAAAGGTCAGTGTGAAAAGGTGCAATGAATGTCACAGTTTGCTATTTATTGGATTGTTTAAATTGACCGTATGTTTTAGTGTAAAACTGTCAAAGAAGTATAAGCAACCTATCACATAATATATACGACAGCTTTTTAGGTTGGTAAACTGGTTTTTAAGTTGGGTACAAAGGGCTAAAGACAAATTTAATAAAGTTTAGTTATCTCGGAGATATCTGCGTTGTTACAAATCAATATATAAATAAAATACGATCCGTTCCCTAGTACATTTGACTATATTATTATAAAATACATGTAAACTAATGTACTTATGTATTATGAAAGGTAAAAAAACTTATTTTAACAGTATTAAACACCTCCATTGTGGATATACATTCTGATCACAAATACGATTTAAAAATTAAATTATCCTAAATCTTCAAATTTGAATTTATTCATCTCGTTTACCAAAACTTTCCGATACTTAAAATTTTTCTTTCGATAAATAATTGTTATAAAACATTTTACTAACCGAGAAATAATTACTACAGTTACTAAACAACAGTTAGAAGTTTATTTAGGCCTTTTGATAAATGATTTAATATCATTTATCATTATTTAGATAAAGATTTTTTTTGTTTGTAAGACAAAAAAATTATCTATCGAAAGAAAATAAATAAAAAATGTTTTGTTTGAAGATATGTATCGATATTTCAGTTTTTGAGAATAGGAGTGGTATAAAAATCTGGTGTAATTCTCAATAAAATTTCATACCGAGGTATAGATAAAATTATAACTCGCATATTAGGATGTACATTAAAATAATCCATAGACACTATCCTTACGATAAAATAGTAAAATACAATATAACGCTTTGTACATTCCCTCCGCTCGCCTATGTCTACTCGAATTATGATAACGGATCAGTTTCCTGAGCATTCTGCAGCAGCCCGGCTCTTTCATCGGCAGCCGTTCCATTCGCACCTTCCTGCCCCGTGGAATTGACACCGTTGATGGAAATTCCCGTTGCAGCACCTCCGCCTGTGTACATCGAGTCGTATACAGGATTCGCGAAATTCTGGAATCAAATGAAAAAGGGATCGTTGCAAAATGCTTTTCACGAGGGCATTTATATTTCCAACCATGTCTGCCCCATTGTAAAGAATATAGACTTCTGATGTGAGAACCGGTTGTTATTTAGTCACTCAACCTAACTTCTTCAGACGTGATAGAATAGCGGGACTTACATTTTGTACAACCACATTTTTTTTTTATATGCTCAAATTTTACCCTGATTTCGAACTGATTGTTTATAAAGAGCATAATTTTTAATGTGATACTTTCAAATTGAAATTTTTTGATGCAAAAGATGAGAAACAATATCATAATTAACATTTATAGACTTTCTGCATACTTTTTATTCATCTAACAAAAGCTCATATCACAATCTTTGTCATTCACACAAACACACAGTACAAAATTATTTATTAAAAATGAATGGTATTCTCGCAATATCCCTACCAACATGGATAAATAATAATGAACAAAAGCATCACTACACAAAATGATGACGAGTTTATAAATAATGATGTGGTTATTTGACTGTGAAATATCAAATGAAATTACACAATATAGGTGAACGAGTGTTCGCTTACCCTGTCTGGATCTAAATTGAATCCCCTATCGATAGGATCCAAATCTTCGTCAGCGCCGCCTTGAAGATACATTGGATTGTTTATCTCCACATTGTCCTGCAGCCGGGAATGGCTGAAGGATTTACCCCTAAAACACAATGTCATTTATATTGTAATGGTTACAGAACCGTGAGTATGAAAAATAATAAATTCTGTTTTATAGTGGCGAGATTAAATCTACTGCATGTTAATTTGATCCAGGAATGTAATAAGTAAAAGAAGATTTAAATATCGCTCAGCAAACTGTAATATGTCAAAACACACTAATTACAATTTATGGGTTACTGTTTGTCGAACAATATCTTTTTCATAATGCATTAGGTGTCAAAATTATTTCAACCAACATACCCAAGTCTCCTAATGTTCATATTCCACAGCAAATTTGCAGCATAAAGTAAATAATTGCAATAAAGTTAAATTAATGAGAGATTTTTTAACAACAAAATATTATAATTATAATGTCAGTATGGGAGACCTCTTAATGTTTCTGAATCATGAAGAATTCAACTATTGAACCAAGTAATTGACCGTGAACTGCGATATGTGCGAGGAGTTGAGAATAACTTCATCATTAAATGATCGCAGTTTGATTCACAATATTGCAAATGGTTGATGACAATTAATGTATCAATATATTTTCTTACGAATGAAACTAAACTTACTATGCACACAAAGTTGGATACAAGAATTGTTTTTGTTTTGCACAGTTTTTTTTTAATTTATCACACTAACTGTTAAGATAAAATATTTTTATTTCAGTTATTACTTTCCTCCATTTATTTAAGCTATTTTCAGGAATCTGATCTAGAGAAAGGACGATGGCGAAAAATGTATGTACAGTAGAACTTCGATTACCTGGATAGTTAAAAATGAACAGAAATTTTACAAATATGCTGCTTTTGCACGTGTTCATGGTAAAATTTCTTCCACCAAATGTCATGTCTGTAATACAACCAGGATCAGGATGTAATTCAAGAAAACAGAAGCTTCGATAATTATTGCCATCGGACAAACATAATGAAGAAACAGTTAATACCAAAATAAAACCGGATAATCAAAGTTCTACTGTATGTCATTTTCTGAATATTTAAAGATTGACACTAGAGAATAAGCCAGTAGAAAAAACAATGTATATCGATAGTATTAGTAGTCGTACCCTCGTCTTCTGTATATGACAAAGAGAGCAGCCAGCACAATGAGGACCAAGAAGAGAAGAACAAAAGAAACTCCTACTCCGGTCCAGATGCGCCGAGTTCTCTCTGCGGCCATCTGCTGGGGACTGTCCATACAGCGCGGACCGCCAAAGCCTACTAGGCATCTGAGATACAAAAAAAAAATAATTTTAAATATTTCATTATTATATATGAAGACAATCGACTTCATTTTTAAACAATATAATACATTCAATTATAATCATTGTTGTGTAATGGCAGGTGGATTTCCGAGGCGAATGTGACTAGAGGTAAATTGAAACAGTAGACTACTGGTATAATAAGCCCCGGAAAATGGAAAAGAATATCTAGAAACAGACAACCAAAACCAACAAACTTAAAATTAGTGAATGAAATTCTAATCTACTCACAGGCATTCGGCGTCTCCATTCCGACTTATCCTACAGACTCCGTTGTCAGGGTGACAAAGACCCCAGCACGGATCCTTCCTTCCGCATTGCTCTCCTCTCCATCCTTCGAGACAGTGGCACCGAGAGAAGCCGCCGGTGACAATGTTCCCGCTGAATGAGCACACGCCCATGTTTTTACAATGGTCCGTGCAGGGGTTGTCGAACGCTAGATAAAACTGCATTCAAAAAGAAAAATGTTTGAACAGTGAACGTGCAATATAGGATAAATTAAATAAAAATGACTATGTCAAGTGTGACGACGAACATACCTCACAGTTGGGCCCGCCGTATTGCGTCAAGCAGCGGCATACCACAGAGTGTGCCGTCTGAACGCACGTTCCACCGTTTAGACAGCCACCCCCATCTACTGCCAGGAGATCACACAAACCTTCTCCGGGTGACATATTTGCATTCCAGTTGTCAACTAAAAAACAGAAAACATTTAACATTATAAACAACAAAAATTAAGCCCTCCAGGGATAAATATGCGCAGTCGACTATCGTTGACTTAGAACACAGAGGTCACTGGTTCAAAACTCAGTATGGACAGTTTTCATAGATCGATTAATGGATTTCTGTTCGAAGGCATGGATGTATGTGATGTCTTGAATTCCCTCCTACCACCAATCCTATCCTAAAAAAAACGAGGCGCAGCGGGAGCGACTAGCTAATCACTAGTCTTGTCCTAGCCCTATTCTACATTTCCTATTATTTAAAAAAAAAAAAAGAGAGGTTAAGCAACTGCGTAACAAGCAGTTCTCGTAGAAAATCTTCTGTTAAGATAAACTCAATCAGGAGTCTTTATTGCTCACATTGGGAGCGGGCATGGATTAAAAAAATAAAAATGTAAATAGATGTGTACACTCCCAAATATGGACTCATAATAGAGCCTGTCTTGACAGAAGTCATTCTACAAGAACAGCTTGTTATTAAGTCACTTAACCTCTATTTTTTGGAGAGAGTAAAGATGACAGGACCAATGTTCCCTCTAATTTTCGGAAGGTTATGTGCGCAAAAGATATTAACTGTGCAACTTTGACAAGAAATAAAAAGATTTGTGCGCCACATAACGGTATTTAGACCTACTAAACGAAAAGGTTGATTTTTAATGATGACAATAATTAACAACATTATTTAATGTCAATTAATTTGTTCTGGTGGTGGTAAAGCTGATGTAACATTTATGCGCTCTGTTGTAATGTATGTGCGCGCGCTCACTGCTTAGAGGAAACACTGGACAGGACTATATATTATATTTTTTGCAAGGACATATAATCAGTTCTGTTATTTCTTATGTTTTATTTAATTTACTTATTGAAAAAAAACTTATTTATAAATTACCAAATGATAATATTTTTTTATAATGAAAATCAAATGTGAAAAATTATGCCCCGCATTTGTTGGATTGGCACGCGCGCAGGCTTTGAATTTTCTGCACAGATAACCTCTTGTTTTGGAGGGAGCATTGGATGTGATTAAGATATCAGATAACCCATACCTTTTTTGAAACTCTACACGATGGGATTCGAAGCCGTAAACACCATAACCGAAGCCAACAACGTTGACAACTCTGCCATCGGAATAACGATTATTTCATTTACGTATATTATAAGTGCACCTCGAAAAAAGTATTTCGACAGTCAACTGCATTATGATGAACTTTATCATATGAAATACGGTCACAAGAAGAACATTTCATTACCTGAAGTTCTATCACAGTCGGTACTGCCAGCAGGGCAGAGCCTCTCTTCGCAACGCTTCCCTGTGTAGCTGGCCGGACAGACGCACGCTACACGCTCCCCTTGTACGTGACAACCGCCTGTAACAAGATTTTTTTTTTTAAATTATCAGCATAATTGAAGAAGTTTTTTGAAACATGTAATACATGTTATACAAAACAAAATGTATTTTTTATAAATATCACTGTAAAATTACATTTTCTTATCAGTTGATAATGCTCGTCATGAGTGAAACTGGTCTTGATCTTTTTAAATATCAAGTCATTAAGTGACTCTATTATTACACAAAATTAAAATGTTTAACACCTATAACATATAATCAAAAAATAATAATTTCAGTTGACAATGCTCGCAATGAGCGAAACCTTTACAATAAAGTGGAATAAAGTACAAAAGAATATTGTGTTTTTATTAATATAATACCTTTCCACCAAGTATTGAACAAGTATTGAACACAGTGAACACCCTAAAAGTGAAAAACTGCTACATATTAAACCTCTTTATTTAATTTTTTACAACCAAATAATTTGTCTATTAAAAAAAAATGACCATTTTCAAAAACATAATCGTGATAATATTACCTAAATATTTCATCAACAGTTATTTTTGTAGGCGGCCAGGCCCGATTGATTTGCATCGGCAACATTATCTAACCTTCACCGTGAATTAATTTGCATTGCCAAATAATAATTATTATGTAACAGTTCGGTTAACCGAAAGTAAGAGAACCTGTTGTTATTGAACACAGTACGATAAAAACAAATCGATCGCACTGAATTATACATGCGCCCAAAATTTAAATACAAAAAAAGACCGGCTTTGAAGCATAATTAATTATTTCAACGACATAACCGGTTTTTGAAGATATACATAATTCAAAACGATTACAATATTACAGTTAAATGTCATGTTGGAAAAAGCATTTAATGATGAAATTATTAGATATACAAGAAGATGGCTAGTACGTGTAGATTTTTTTATAAAATATTTCGAATACTTCCAGCCAGGGTTGCCAAAATGCAAAAATTGTCCAAAAATAATTTGAATGTAATACATGTTAAGCCATGCAATTTACCACACCGACAGAGGCAACTACTGCAAGAATCACACATCACAAATTTTACACATCGATTTTGCAATTATCTAATCCAGTGCTTCCCAGATTGGGGGCCTACGCAGAACATGTTTTGTATTGAGGAGGGCCGCGGATTATTTTTTTAAAGATTTAGGGGGCCGTGGAATAAAAATGTTTGGGAAGCACTGATCTAATCGGTAGAAACGTACAATTAAAATATAACATGTTCTTCTGTCAACAACTATAGATAAAAACCAGTTAAGTAGTCTGTCTGACCTTTAATTCGAATTGATAATGTTTAGTTTATTTAGGAAAATCTTCACTTATTTTCGGTATTGAGTTATGATGTCTGTTTTTAATTAAAACATACAAATATAATTAGCATATAACGTTTTCTCCGACTCTCCGACTTTCCGTACCCGATCAATTAGTCGAATTAGAGCAGCGATACTCAACCTTTTTTTCATCTGGGCCCCATACCGGTTTTTGCTAAATTACGTGGGCCGCACCATTTTAATACATATACGTAAATTTACCACATACTATTTATAATATAGTGACATAACATACATACTCATTCGATTACGTATTTTTTTGCAAACAATAGCAAATTTTTGGAAAACTGGCTGCTGAATACGATTGTCTTGGGCCTGACATAAAATCTGAACGGGCCGCAGGTTGAGTATCGCTGAGATAAAGTGTGGGTATTTGCGTTGCATTGATACTCTACATTTTTTCATTCACATTCAAACGTTTCGTTGGCTTGTAAAAAATACCGAATAATTTTACGAACGGTTCGCTTGGCAACCCTGATTCTTTTTCCATTTAAATCAGACATTTAACATAGGAACGTTATTAAAATAAATATTAACGATGTGTAATAAAACATAAGATACGTGTGAAGGACTCCAAGATGACTTTTAATATTTGCTTAACACTTCCAAGAACTTCAATTATTGAGACTCAAAAATAGAATTAAATAAAAAATATATATGTATATTCAAGCCGACATAACGTGGATGCATGATATTGACATTCCACTCAAACACTTCATGAATAATAAATGAAGAGCCCGATGTAGTTTTTTTCCTCGTAAATTTTTAAATACTTAGAATAGTCCACGGGACTAATTCGGGCTAATCCGAATAAATAAAAATAGTAATAATTAATTTATCTAGAAATAATATATTGCATATGGGTGGGGGAGGGGGCAGAGATATCTTGGAGAAGCGTTTCAAATATAAAACGAGGAGTGTTGAGTTAACTTTTTTGAAAGATAAAACAAAACCTCTTAATTATTCTGTATTAGACTCCATTGGCGGATCCAAGGGGGGGGGGCATGGGGGCCATTCCCCCCCCCCTGAGGAGATTTTTTAAATTCATTTTTCTACTTTATTAAAACTTTATTGTGAAATGGGATCTTTAATTGTTTAGTTTGCGATGTTTTATAGAATACATACTTAATTATGTATGAGTACTTTTATATAGATATATTATTTTTAAATCATCTATTTTTAAATGTATTATCTTTTTATTATATTTATTTTCGAATTGAATGGCCCCTTCTTTGGACAATTTCTGGATCCGCCAATGTTAGACTCAAGTAAAACATGCCGGCTGCGCGGTCGAGTGTCAACGTCGTTGTCTTAGAACAGTGCTTCCTAATCAGGGGTCCGCAGGTTTTTGGCAGGAGTCCGCGAAATTTTTCATTTTTTCAACATTCTTTGTGATATGTGAAACATGTGAAATAAATAAAAAATCGAGGGTCCGAAGATTTTTTTTTAAGATTTAGTTGTCCGTGGCATGAAAAAGGTTGGGAAGCACTGACTTAGAACACGGGTTCGAATCCCAATACGGGTGGTTTTTACAGATTGATTTCTCGATCGATTTATGGATTTCTGTCCGAAGGCACAGATGTACGTGATATCTTGAATTCCCTTCCACTCATCCTACCCTAAAACGGACGTAGCGAGAGCGATTAGCTAAACACTAGTCCTGTCCTAGTCCTAACTTTCTATCTTTACTCTATTTGAAAAAGATAGGTTGAGCAACTGAATAACAAGCAGTTCTCGTAGAAAATCTTTTGTTGAGGTAACCTCAAATAGGTCATATTTCAAAAAAACATGATAACGCCAATCCGGTTTTAGTAACATCTGTGTAGTATAGAACATATAACTTTTTTTAAAATTGTGAATTGGTATTAAAATTAATTAATTAGAACGACACCTGTTGCGTGTTTGAAAAACGTTTATTAATTCTCGGTTTCGATTACGTTACTTCAATAAAATTTGCGGACCCGCGGTTGGCGATCGCTTGTCTAATATACAATGACAAAGTAAATGGTCTCATTTTACCTTGGCATTAGATATCACACAAAGTTGTTGACCAAGTAACGTCAATCAAGTGACCATCCGCTGATTGTTTGCGACGCCAACTTGTATTTAGCAAGACAATTTAAAAATTAAATACAGGATACCGGCAAGATTACCGCCGATGCACACACACAATTATTATCTTGCAATGTCAAATCAAAGCACATTCGGGGAATACCGCAAGTACTCGCAAAGGTTTCGAAAGTCCGTAGCGAAAGTTTCTGGGAATCCCCGGCAAAGTCGAGTTTAAATGATTCTCATGAAATCGGACATTACATAATAAACCTATCTCATTAAGCAGTCCGCAGATGAGAAATAAAAAAAAACTACTCAAGGTATTAATTATCTGATTGATCTTACAATGGACACGTGATTTGGATATGAAACGTTTAATACAATGAGGCAATTTCACCTGACAACGACGGCTACTGGGTCAAGTTTTAAATGGCATAATAGATAAGAACTGTCAGATTATCATATATTTATATACTATAATATAGCGCTTCCAGGAAAGACGCAAAAGAGAACGTATGAAAGAAAACAATTAAGATGCCCTTGTGTGGCCGAGTGGTTAACGTCGTTGGCTACCGCTACGAAGGTCACGGGTTCTAATCCCAGTACGGGCAGTTTTATAAATTGATTTCTCAATCGATTTATAAATTTCTGTTCAAAGGCATGGATGTATGTGATGTCTTGAATTCCCCCCTCCCACCCATCCTATCCTATGAACGGGGCGTATTGAGAGCGATTAGCTAACCACAAGTCCTGTCCTAGTCCTTTCATTATATTCCTACTCTCTTTGGAAAATAAGAGGTTGAGCAACTGAGTAACTTCTGTTGAGATAAACTCCATTAGGAGTCCATATGCTCCATATTGGGAGCGAACATGGTAAAATATATATATATATATTGTGGGTGTAGGGCTTGTAGGGTTTCAAAAACCGGCTTTTAAGCAAAATTCGCGTCATTCGAATGCCGGTTTTTTCAATTTGGTAAATTGATTTCAAGTATCAAAATTAATATCTATTTTTTTACTATGGTATTCAAGTATTTTGACTAGAAACTCCCATGATTATAATTAAAAACGAGAAGAAATATGTAGTTTTATAGTGAGTAGACAGGTCAATGAATGTGTTAGATATTTTATATTTTAAAAATATTTTTGAATTTTCAATTGGATTGTTACAGTTCACGAGTTTACGGGCAGGTATAATTACTTCAACGCCGACTAGAAACAATAAAAAAAAATATAAATTACAATGTTACAAAAAGGTACTCATCTTTAAGTAGCTTCGTTTATAATAAAAGTAGTTTTTAAAAAATCCATTTTCATTGAATTCCCCTTTTTGTGAAACTACGTTTTTTTTTGTTATTGTTATTTTAGACAAATATTTGGCATTACAGCCAATGTCAATGCGCCAAATATTTTTAAGTCGAATGATCATACGAGAAAAGCTCGATAGGATTATTTCGATCGTGATTAACTCCAAGAGAATTGATTTAAATTGAAAAAAAACAAACACGTATTATGTCTCAAATTTAAATTGAAACAATATAAATTAAATATAGGCTTTACCGTGAATCGAACCCAGACCCGTTTGATCGGTAGAGCAAGCTCTAACCAACTAGAGTGACTAGACCACAGCAGGCAACAAACTAGTTTATACTGAGTTTTCGGGTATATTGGAAATCGCAAACCAGTTTATTCAAAAGTCGGTTTTTGTACAAGCCCTAATGTTCAGTAAACAAGTGTTCACTCTTAAAATTAACTTAAACCCATGGTGGGATAATATTTAATACAAATTGTTGATATTTATGTTAAGGTAAAGTTACGAGCAAATGTGGATTCCTAGAATCAGGACATTATTGTTTTTTGCGAAGTAATAATTGATTATTTATCAACAAAATTGTTACTTGGAAAATAGCTGACGTTAACAGTATACTCGCAATTTGAAACATGGTTTATTTTACCTGTATACGATCAAGGAAAAAATAATTAAATAGATTCGTATTACGTGAATCAATAAATAAAAATGTATACTTAATATGTACATGCAGGCGGCTCACCTCTTACGAAACATAATTTAACGATTAATTACTGCGATTGATATTTTTACCGATTTACAGTTTTTTTTTAAATTTTAATCAACCTTATGAGAAATAATTATTGAACGTGATTAAGGACGGCGTTTGTAACAAATATAATTGCATTTTTATGATAAATATGTTAAATTTACGTGCACTGTTATATCGATCTTACTGATAAATCTTTTTATACACCGATACCTGCTCACCTTAACAATATATAATTACGTTAGTTTATTTAAAAAAATATAAGGTTAATCAAATCGACCTATATAAATAATAGATAATAATCACTTCTAAGGAGTTCTCTGACAATATTTGGTCAAAAGCCATTATATAAAAATAAAACACTATTCTGCCCAGTCAGTTAAAAATGCTCATGATTAGCGAAACCGGTATTTTTAAAATAGATAACACAAATAAGAATATAATAAAAATATGATTACGCATATCTAGTTCATTACGATTGTAGTAATATTATCATAAATGATATGGATCTCTTAATGGTTCCACTGTTGATAACCTATATTCCAAGTATTATATTATATGTATTGATTTGTTTGCCAAGTGGTTCCGTGATTATTCCGAGCACGAATTCTCCGTACACCGATTCTTCCGATTTTCTGTACACAAAATATTCCGTACATTTAAATATTTTACATACAGAATCATAGTTTTATTATGATGTGTTAGATGTGTAATTTCTTATGTACATTGTGCCAAATATTTTTCAGAATAGAAAAAGTTTAATTTATAATTTACATATTTTATATGGACACTTTTTCATTTATTGACTATTTTGGCTTATTAACGTATTAAATGATAAGCTGTTCACACACATTATAATTAAATATTTTGCTTATTTCCATTCTGAAAAATATTTGACACAATTGACGTAAGACATTATTAACACATTATAACTTAACAATGATTTTTATATTTAAATGTACGGAATATTCTATGTACGGATTATTCTATGTACGGACGAATCTGTGTACGGAGTATTCTAGTACGGAGATTTCGTATACGGAAGAATCTGTCCATCGTTCAAAAACGCCTTCTGCTAGAACAGCGGTCTTTAGTGCACAAGGTTTTTTGCAGTTCCTGTAAAATCATAAGAATGTTCCGTACAATGTTTGGTAAACGCTTTCAATTCTCGTTTGTGTTAATCATAGTAATGTAATTCATAGTTTTAGTGAAATCATCTTCGTTTTAGATACGTACTCCAAATTCTTCCATATTGAGCTGTGATGGTAATACCAAGACATAATTATTGTATCCCGACATAATGACATCATTAGCCACTATCTAGTGAATATACCCTGACTAAAAGCAACCAAAGCACATGCATTATTAGTAATTGTGTTGTACTTTAAGATATACGAAGAGAACACTAATGATTTGAAGAATGCATTAGATACCACTTAAACTATGTATGCATTATCGACTTAGAAAACCAGTCGTTTTCAAAATGTTTGCGAGTAAAATTAAAAAACCCAAACTGTTGCAGATGTGCAGTTCGACAAAACACGAAACAAATATCGTATCATTTACTAGTAAAAAGAGTGAAAAAAATAACCTTTCTAATTATCCGATCCTAAAAACGGGGCACGATGAGAGCAACTAGCTTCCTACTATATGGTGTACGGCAAAAATAAAAAATAAAAATGCAGAAAAGAAAATGATGGATGTTTAACATTTGTGTAATAATCGTAATAACCGACAAGCGGTAACTCCGAACGGAATGATGGACCAGTGTGTGGCCAACCATCGGTCACGTGCCCGCTATCTTTCTTTGATGTGTGCTAAAAAAAACCGATACCGAGGCCATCATATGCTGTCGTAGGCAATTATCACGTTCTTTACTCAACGGAAATTTACTTTCATAAACTGTTGTTAGATTGGACGATGAACGGATTCTTCCGAACACGAAAACTCCGTACACTGATTCTTCTGTACACAGAATATTCCGTACATTTAAAAATATAAAATAATGTGCATGTACTTATTTTTTTTTTACATTATTATTTAAGCTTTTAGAATACTTATTTCCATACTCAAAAATACTTGGCACCTTTGACATTAAACATTATAATAAAACAATATTTTTTATATTAAAAATATTTAAAGGTGCGGAATATTCTGAGTCCAGGGTTTTATATGTGGAAGTTTCTGAGTACAGAATAATCGGTGTACGGAGAATTCTTTTATGGAATTATCTTGTTTGGAACAATCACGGAACCGAATTGGATATTTTCACTTTTTTTTAAAATCTTAATAAATTCTGAGACTCAATTTGTAAAATCCGTACACCACCATTGCAAGATGTTACATGCAACTATCTCGCGCAGATGTTTGCGTTGTCTTCGACTTGCGGTGTTTGCGCATTGGCAGAGAGTTAATTAACCACAAAAGTTGTGAGTTGAGGTAAAGATGAAAATTAAACAAGCGTACGTGCCACATCCGAGCATTACTCAACTATTCAATATAATACCAGTTTTTATTTAATGCAATTAATATATCAACGCTGTCAATTCATTTGGAACAAGGTTCAATCCACGGCGAGAATAAAATTATTATGAAATTTATAGATATTAATATCGAGCGTGCTTTATTCTTTTTATTCGTATACATTTTATAACTTAAACTATGACAAAAAAATAACTTTAAAGTATGTAATTTAAAGTTTTCCGGGGTCAACGTAGTTGGCTTCGCTCGTGGTGGTCACGGATTCGAATACCAGTACGACAGTTTCATAAATTGGTGATTCAATCAATTATTGGGATTCTGTTCGATGTCATGAATGTCTAATACTACTTCTCATAGATACTAGAGGTCTGCACGGGCCCGGGCCTGGCTCTTACCCGACCCGACCCGACCCGTGGGCCGGGCTCGGGCGGGTAAGCGCAATTGAGAGTCGGGCTCGGGCCGGGCCGGGCTTTGGAATTTCGGAGATAATCTGGGAAAAAGTATAGCAAATCGCGGATTTCAAATTCCTCGGTGAGCTAAAAAAAAAAAGAACTTTCGGACATAATTTGGGAAAAAGTATAGCAAATCGAGAATTTCAAATTCCTCGGTGAGCTAAAAAAAAAAAGGACTTTCGGAGATAATCTGGGAAAAAGTATAGTAAATCGAGGATTTCAAATTCCTCAGCGAGCTAAAAATAAGGAGTTTCGGGCTTCGGGTCGGGTTCGGGTAACAAGTACGGTATTAGACTCGGGCCCGGGCCGGGTCGGGTGTGAGTTTTTCGGGCTCGGACCGGGTAATTTTGTAAAATTTTAGCCCGTACAGACCTCTAATAGATACTATCCTATAAAACGGGTCGTAGCAAGAGTAAGTAATTAGCCAATAGTACTACCTTAGCCCTATGCTTCCATGTTCTAACCCGTTGGCATGCGTTATGATCCAGCGGTCAGCAAACTGTGGCTCTTTTGGTCCCTTGAGTGTTGCTCTTCCACAAAATATGTACAGAGCGATTGAAACTTCGTGTCCCACGTGCAGAAGTCGGTTTTCGGTCCTAAAATTTACGAGTTGGAAGGGGCGATCTCAACGAACGTACCTCAATCAGATTGAGGACCTTTTATACAAAGGCCAGCTTAGATGTACCCTAATCAAGTTAATAGCTACTTACCTACCGATATAAATTAAGTTTTTAAAATTTGGCTCTCGAAATAAATTTCAATCGTTGTATAGTTGATATTTGGCTCAGTAGACTAATGAGTTTGCCGAGCACTGTTCTAGCGATTAAGCCAGTCTAGGGTTAACTCCCAGTAATGTCAATTCTTTTTTTTCAACTAATTTAAATTTAAAATCTTGGAGATTAGTGTTTGTAATGTCTGTTATTAGTAATTTTTTAAAGAATTGGCTGTAATGCTATTTTTTTTTGTTCAAAATATTAAAATAACAATAAAAAAAAATCCTGCTCCCTTCGAAAAGAGAAGCTGAGCAATTTAGTAACATGTAGTTCTCATAAAAAACAGGAGTCTAGATAATCCTCACTGGGAGCGGACATGGTTATAATTTTTAATAATAAATATGCGATATTCCAAAGCCACTGAATTTCAATAAATTGTCAGAGTTTTGAATTGATGAATGATGAATGGATTTGTATCCAAAGGTATGGCTGTCTATGATGTTATCACAGTTAGATTACCACAAGTCCTACCATTGTCTCATTTTTCTAAAACAATGTTTTTAACTTTGGTGCGAGAAAGCGTGGAAGAAAGTGTTTATTTTGACATGTATCTTTTTAAAAATATTAAATGCACTAAAAAATGTCATGTATGCAAACCAATGGAATTTTCGATCGAGTCGGATTTTTGTTGCTGTTTTATTTGCGGATTTGGGGATGCGAGAGCATATTTTCATATTCAATATGTTACAGATCACTAAAAAGGTTAAGAACCACTGATGTATCGTTACCGTATCAAAAAAAAAAGAGTTTGAGTTACTGTAACTTTTTGATACAATCTAAATTGAACATTTAAAAAAAAACAAATTTTATTGGTTGAAACAATTCGAAATATGCATTTTCTCGTCAATACGAAGATCTTAATCAATATTAGGGTGAACGCGAAGCACACAAGGACCCAGCTTCTCTTTTAGCAAAATACTGGTCGATAACCATAAGTAAAAGACGGCTAATAGTTGTATTCCAAACAATGGAAACAACAATTTATTTTTAAAATGACTGTAGATTCATAACAAACAATTAATATAGAATACGTTAAAAAAATACCAAAGGGAATAATCAGAGTTAATAGTATATTCTTCGGAAAATGAGTGTTGCCGTTTGCTGCATTTTTTCTTAAGAAAGGATAATATATATTTAATATAAAAAAGTATTATATATTTTTAAATCGCTTTATTTTGATATAACGTCGACTCCAGTAAAAAGGACGTCACATATGCTTATAATTATTATATATTAGGTAAAACGGAAAGAAATGACATTTTTTGTTATCGTGACAAAAAAAATATTTAAAAAAAAAATGATACAATATTATTCTGTTATATAATTTTCCTCGTTGTCTTTGATCGTCCTCCATAAAAGAGGCAACTTTTTGATACCCTTTTCGTAAAACTCTGGTGACTTACTGGCAAAATACAAATCCAGGTGATTTTTCACCCGGTCAGCGTTTGTAAATTTTTTGTCACGAAGTGAATGCTTCATCGACTTGAAGAGATAATAATCCTAAGGTGCTATGTCCGGTGAATATGAAGGAAGTGGCAGAAGTTCGAAATCAAGTTCTCTTATTTTTTGCTGAGTAATTTTTGCCGCATGAGGTCTCGCATTGTAATGTTGTAAAATCCGCCTATTGTTATTGACCAAAAAAGATCGTTTTTTTAATAACTCTGCTTTTAATCGTTCTAGTTGAGCACAGTATAGCTCTGCCGTAACTGTTTGACCAGATTTCAATAATTCAAAATGTATTTATTATCTTCGAAACATCCCACCAAACACACAACAAAACTTTTTTAACGTCAATGTTGGCCGAGGAGTAGGCACAGGTACTTGATTTGGTGATAGCCATTGTTTTTTCCCCTGGTATTACTGTAAAGGACCCATTTTTTGTCCCCGGTAATTATCTTTCTGAGAAATGGATCCGTTTCGTGCCTGGACAATAGAGAAGCACAGATGGTCACGCTTGTTCCAAGGCCGTTTGAGAGAGTGTGTGTTTTTGAGAGAGCTTGCGTGTGTTTTTTTTCCCAATCTTTTCAGATGATCTTGCACAGTTGTTATTGGACAGCCAATGTCGTGTGACAATTCCTTCACTATTTTACGAGGATCAGCTTCCACCAATGATTTTAGGACGTCATCATCGATTTTGAGGGGTCTTCCTGTTTTTGGTTTGTCCTTTAACTCCCTATCGCCACTTTTGAACTTTTGAAACCATCTAAAGCACTTTCAAAGTTTCAAGACGTCACCGTAAATGTCACAAATGGTCTTCGTAGCTGTTTTTGGTTTTAATCCTTTATCGAATAAAAACAGCATAAAACAGCGCAAATGTGTTTATTCAATCTCAGGCTTCTCCATTTTTCCACAACGGCAAAAAAAATATAAAATATGTTGAAATGGAAAGAGTACACACAGAGCTTTAAAATAATACCAACCTCGACGTGTTAGCTCAACGGCAACCGTTGACAAACAGATTTTAAAGTGACGCGCCAGAAAAAATGTCATTTCTTTCCGTTTTACCTAATATAACTCAAATGCCAAATCAACATTGATATTGACCTTGGCCGGAACCTTCCGATCTTCAACTGTTGCCACTGGGCCACAGCGGCCGATAACAACACTAAAAGATTAGTAGGAATGCTTGTTAATTCGCAACACCGGAGACACCCGAGTAGTATAAAACAATATTATGTAGTTAAGAGATACCAAATTAAACAAAGGTAAATATTGAATATAATAATGGTATTTTTCGATCCAATGGAAATCATTCCATATTTCCGAAGATAAATTATTTAAATTGTAAACGTAAAAGATGATTAATCACAGAAAATGTATTTTTTACCATGCTGATATCAACATGAGTTTTACAAAGAGATTCCTAGATAGGATTAGGACAGGATTAGTGGTTAGCTAATCGCTCTCACTACGCCCAGTTTTTAGGATTGGATTGGTGGGGGGAAGGAATTTTAAACATCACAAACATCCATGCCGTCGAACAGAAATACATAAATCGAAAAATCAATTTATAAACTGTCCGTACTGGGATTTGAACGCGAGAGCGCCGTAAGCGAAGCCAACAATTTTCACCACAAGACCACGGACACGTCCAAAATATATAGAATATTTAAACTCATACTATACCTAATATAATATCACTTTTAACTTAAAATACAAATATTACACAAAACAATAAAACTAGTAAAGTAAATAATACAATATGTCCGAAGTACTCGATTTACAACTTTCGAATGCGGTCGATTTTGCATAAAATAAAATACAAAAAAAATAAATTAAATTGAATTATTATAACGTAATAATTAGAATAATAGATGCTGCCGCGACGGGTTTCAGAACAGCACTGCGAGAGAAAAATAAAAATATTTTTGAAAATAAAACCGCTTATAAATAAGTCCAGTCGGGTTGCGACAGATACGAACGAAAGCGAGATGCGTTGAATTTTTGAGCCAAGTTTGACGAGCGAACAAACAATAATTATTGAGGAGCGTCTCATCAAAATTCAACTACTTATCAATTTTCATATTTTTGACACACATGAATAATTTCAATTACACTGTGACTTTTTTCATTAAATTTGTAATGTTTTTATAGTCATTGAATGCGTATTACTAACCCGCAGCGAGTCCTCGATTATCGAACGTTTTACTCTCAAACAAATAGATATTTTGTACATTGTTGACGAACACGCAACGACGTACGCGCGTAAATAAAAGAAGGTTACTAATCAATGTTCTCTTAAATGCCCATCGTTCACTTTATTTTACCTATTGTTCTTTCAACAAATGCATATTAAAAAATATTTCGTATTTGATGAAAACATTATTTTTTTAAGAGATGGCTAAAGAAAACCGAAACAGCGCATAACATTAATGCAGTGGCTCTTAACCGGTGCGTCACAAAAAGTCTTGGCGTCCTATGGAGAGGGCGTAAATCAAAACTCGTAGAGGCTTTTACATTTTTACGTCACATTCTCATTATATTTGTGCACACTTTCAATCAGTGCAGTTGAGTCTGAAGGAGTTTTCTTGCGACACACCGATTTGAAAGAATTGATATACCCTGCGGAATAGTTGCTATGCACCAATTGTGCTTGAAAAAAATATAAAATTTGTCTCGAGATAACAAACCATCGTTTTGGTAACAAAAACTTGACACTGCATAATTTCAAAATTATTAAATTCATACGGTGTTGTGTGACCTTAATGCTCCCCTGTTTGTAGTATAGAAAATAATGGTTTAGCAGCTCACAATGGTAGGATATCCAATTCCAAGCGGAAAGTAAAAATAAACAGTCGAAAAGTCTATGTGTATTCATGCATCATCAAGTTTGGACTTCTATACAATGTTCACACGGTGGAAAAAATAAAAAAATGAAAACCATTGAATTATTATATTGGGTTCCTAAGTATAAACGTGAACAAAAAAATATACTTTTTGACAATATATAGCGCCGTGCTATTGGTAACCCTCGTAAATCCACGTTTGCTAGGAAATACATTTTATCTTAATAGCAGAGGTTAAAACTGCTTATTTTTATTCAAAAATATTTAAATAAAGTACTGGTTCCCAATCTTTTTCAAATCTTGATCCATTTTACGTTTTTCCTCGCTTCATTCACCCAGAAAAAAATATAAAAGGTAGACGCAAAACAATATAAATGTTTTTTTTCACAATGAAACTGTGTATCACAATAAACTGTTGTCGGGTTCGGCGTCGGTTGCGGACCTACCGGGTTCGAACCCCGGTACGAACATAAAGTGGTTTTCAATCGATTTATGAATTTATGTTCAAGTACATGGATATCTGATAAAAAAAACATCTCTGCCACCATCTGATCGTAAAAACGGGGCAGGGAGCGCAAGAGTACCCCTTAAAAAAAGATAGATTGAGCAACTTATGAACAAGCAGTTCGCGTAGAAAAACTTAAGTCGATTATGAGTCCATATGATCTATAATACTTCGAAAGCGATTAAAAAAACTGTTATTAAATAAATACAAGTACTGAAATGTTCGTATAGTAATTGCACCGAAACAAACAGCTTTAAAATTATCTGCAGATTTTTTAATCACGGCAACGTGTGTTCAAGGTTTACCTTCACATCACAGTGATGCAACATTGACTGCATTGTGAGACTCTCGATCAAGAAAAAGTATGTTATTAAATCGTTGATACGACGATGAAAGCTGAATTTTGTAAACAATTAAAAAGTAGGAGTACCTCCTTGGGGAATTGCGACCCACCGGTTGAGAATTCGTGCGATAAAGTAACGATGTAAATGGTTTATTTTCTTGAATATATATATATTTTTTTTAAATATTTAACTGCTTTTTTCTACCGCCATGATGCAGTTTCTAAAAGCTCAGAGCTTTGAATCGTCAGTTGGATTGGCATAACAAATAAATAATAATCGGACACCACACGTCTACTGTGATGTATTCTTTTTTTAACCCATTTATACTCATGACATGCAGATAATAGAACGATTGACTAGCAACTGTTTTTACCTTCATTAAACCACTATATATTTAGTTCAATATTTTCTAAAATTTTCAAAACACGAATACCAAATTAGTAAATAAAAGCCAACCGGCTCCAGAAGTCTATTCGAAAATATTATTTAATAGATTTACGAGAATTACAAATGTACATAACTGCATTATGCAGGTGTGTATGAGTGAGACTCAACCAGCAGGACAGTCAAAAGATGTACACGTTTAATATAATATATTTTACCTTAGATTTTTTTAAACACAAAAATAGTAATCTATGATTTAATACAAAATAATACGACAGGTATATTTAAAAAAAAATCATGCATACCTACCTATCTATCTACTACAAACAAATGTAATGAAGATTACTAAAAAATCACACATTTAAAAGGTTTAATACAACTGAAAAATTCTCGTGCGTTTATGGCAACTGTTTTATTTGTAAAGCATGTTTGTTCAAAAACAAACATATTAGGTAAACAGGGTTGTCTTTTTAGTGAATATATTGTTTAATAATTTAGAAGGCCTCAAAGAACATGAAACATCGTCAAACAAAAACTACACGAATGATGAAATTACAAAAATAAACTTCATAAGCCAGTGTTTCCCAACTTTTTTAAAAAACGATCAATTTACTTTTTTTATCTGATTATATTTTTGTATAAACAGATCACTACTAACAAACGAATATTTCTATGCATGAACACTGTCGGTAACTCTAAATATTTATATTGCTTTTTATTACATATCATTCGAGGGAAATGCTTGATTTTGCCATTTAAACTATTTTCTTTGAAAAGTAATACATTCGGTCAGTAATTTGATGGTTATTATTAATAGTAAACAAGAATTTGTCACAGGTAATATTTTATGTTATTAATATTTTACAAGTTTCTTACAATTTTTTACTATCTTCCGATATTTACAAAGGTTCTCAAGGTATAAAGATTCTCAAACTATAACATCTTGAATGAATAAAATCAGCTTTATACAAATTTTATTGAAAAAATTAACGAGTCTCAAGCAATGCTCCCTCTAAGATAAGACGTTAGCTGCGCGAAAATTTCAAAGGATGCGCGGACCAATCAAATATTAATTGAATAGTTGTCTTGAAGTGCGCGCCAAACCGAATGAGTGCAGGGGGCTTTCAAATTGCGCGTGCGGCTAAGAGGGAATGTTGGTCTCAAGTCTTGGGTTGTTTAAACCGAATATCCCAAGATCCGAGATCCGAGCAATAAGCATGATTTCCTGGGAATTTATTCTCGGGTTGTCTTGGCACAGAATCCCTAATTACTACCAACCAATTAATAATGAGCATACGTAAATCATATAACATATTTCTAAAGCATTAGAAATCACGCAAATGATACCATTATTAATGTTACTGCATGAATGATAATTGGTGACTTAATGCACATACAATTACGATAGTACAGGTATTTCTATGTGCCAAATGTCTGTCACAGGGTACCTAATTTAATATTTAAATAGATAGTGAAATAAAAAGCCCTGAGGTAAAATTGAGGAACCAGTATGTGGCATTGGCTTACAGACGTTTATTGTGCTAATCAGTGGTTTCCAAGCTTTATGTTACTATGCTACATTTTTAGAAAAAAAACTTGCCGCAATCAATATATTATAACATAATACAGACACTTTTAAATGTTCAAAATGGTTATACTTTTAAGCATTGAAAATGTTGGGCATTAAATACCACCAGTCTTTTAGGTAATTAAAATTGTAATATCAATGCACAACGCTTTGGTTTGCAGCAGATTGAGAGTGGGTTGATTAATTGGGTCCCGGAAGGTTCGAAATACACCATTATGGTGGAGATGGAATCATCCAAAAACTGCTCTTGCTGTGCCCCATTTTTATGATTGGGTAATGGGGGGAGAATTCATAAATCCATTTTGAAGCCCCTTTGAATAGTTCCAATGTAAATTTAAAATTCTTCTAAATGAAAAAGTTTACTAACATCTGTGCCGATGCTTGCGAAAAAAATATGAATTCTATAATATACTTTAAGATTTCGACTGAAGGTGCTTGGTGGAATTTCAATATTAAATTTGAATCGTTCAAACTATGTACATTCTCACAAATTTTGTCACTAACGACCCGGGTTTCGCTTTTCGGCATCTTCAGGCGTTCAAGTGCACGGATGAAATTGAACTTGAACTTGTCAGTTGTTGTGAACTTGAACGCCTGAAGATGCCGAAAGGCGAAACCCGGGTCATTAGTGACAAAATCTGTGAGAATTTACATAGTTTGAACGATTCAAATGAATTCTATAAATTGTTCTCTTAACTAACACACAATGTTTTAAGAGTATAGAAAAAAAAAAAAAAAACTAAGCCCTTAATATTTTGTTGACGGTGTTATGTGATAAAACAGATCTTCTAGAAACAGTATTATTTAGGTATTCGACATATTAGAGGTGTATGGAACTGATGGGCAAAAAAATATTTTCCATGGACTCACCCCCATTCTTACAGAAGTCCCTGCACATGTCTTCTTGACAGCGGCCTCCCGATCTTCCCTGTGGACAGTGGCATTCTGGAGATCCCCTCTCGTTAATCTTGCAATAGTCCTACATAAAAAAATATGTTTCATTAGTATAAAATACTTATTTCCCATTTATCTGATACTTCTGGGTTGGTTTATTTCAATAGATTATTTTAGTAAGACAAATAAATGTGTTAAAAGTGTACTTAAATGATACAGCACTAAAAAATAGGACAAGTAAATTTAAAAAATTCTTATTATTAGTATTATTTTTGTCTAATTAGCTGTACCATACTGGCTGATATAAAATTTATTCAATATCCATTATTGACACACAGCATACTTACATCACTCGAGCAATATCCTGAACAAGCGCTGACGGAGCAATTTGGCCCCAACCACCCAAGAGTGCAGACGCATCTCGGCGAAGTGGCCTGCCCCCGGGAGTTGCTCGACGTGCATGTCGCTCCGTTTTGACATTCTACATTGCCGCACTTTTCGCACCGGTCACCTGAGAAGGAAATCATATTCATCAGAATGATCAATAATGAATCGGAGAGAATCACACAAGTATTCAATAACTTACCAACAAAAAATATAATGAAGAGTGGAAAAATTCAAATGTTGTTTTGTTTGCACCACACCAAATCGGCATGTCAATTTTGTTTACTGTTATAATTTGTAGTTTTAAATTAAAATCGACACATTTTTCCAACAATTGTGCCACGTGACAATTGACAATTTACCTCTGTAGCCAAATTCGCGTACCGGACCTGTCCGATTGTAGTACTTTAGTAGTAGCCCACATATTTCTTGTCTTTACACCCACACAATTATCAACAATGTAGAATGAAAGGTGTAAATTTATCATTACCCGAATGCGGATGTGTACAGAGACAGCCTTCCGGAGAGCAGGTGCCCCCGTTGAAGCAACCGCCGCCGCAAGAAATGAGCTGTGTTTCGCATCTTTCGCCTGTCCAATGTGGCGGACACTCACACTGTAAATTCATTTAAAATTTGTTACTTAATTCTTGTCACAAGTCGGAATATAACAAGCATTATTTTTTCTTTAAATCTGGAGTACATTAGCTTAAAGGCTAGTGATAATAATCATATGTGATGGTCACTGAAGGGAGTTGCGATTCAAAAGTCTTTGGACCTTTGAAATTTAAATTGAGAAGAAAATTTGTTTTGAGTATACAATTAACCCCCCTATAGCGTTACCCCCTATAGTGAATGTGATAGTCCCCCTATAGCGATCCCCCTATAGTGTATTTTTTTACAAAATGCTAAATTTTAGAATTTTTATAAATATATATATTTTTTTAATTCATGTCCGCTTCCAATGTGGAGAATATGGCCTCCTTATGGAGGTATCTTAACAGAAGTTTTTTTATGAGAACTGTTTGTTACTCAGTCGCTCAAAAGAGAGTAGTAGGGATACAAGGATAAGGCTAGAACAGGACTAGTATAAATATATATTACTATAAATACATATTTGATACACTTGCATTGAAAAAATATTTGTCAGTGCCTGTTTGTACTTTGACCTCACTAGAAAATAGGAAAAATGTTTGATTTCGTTTAATAAGAAGTTAACCTCAAATTTTGTAGATTTTGATTCCTAGTCCCCTATAACGTAGTATTCTTATAGCGTAGTCCCAATCTCTACGCTATAGAGGGGGGGGGGGGGCGACTGTACTTGGATATTTCATAATTAGTTTCATTATACAAGTTGTATTAGTTCACATAAATTATGACAATAAATTAGAACAAATAATCCACTATGGAAAACATGCTAGAATGTGTTAGATGACGTCAAAACTGTCACAAATCCAATGAAGGAGAGTGAACATATAAACATGCAAAATAGGGCATGCAAAGTATCTGTACATATTTTCCAATACAAAAAAAAAACCATACCTAATAGCATATAACTAATGCCACAACTTCATATGTATAAATAATATTGGCAATGTTTAAATAAAACACTGAACTAAAATAATGTTCAGAAAACATTGAATTGAATAATCAGAATTTTTATACAAAATATATGATTAAACCATTTAATATATTAATCGATTTAAGTGTTAAGTAAACATAACATGTAAAATGCTAAAAAATATTTTGAAATGTTGAACATTTAAATAATTGGGCCCCCGAGAGGTGAGTGAGCCAACTAGTAAAATCGTAAAACTCTTTTCTTGGACTTTTATGCACAATCATGTATTTATTTGGTGTTTTGGTGGATTGTATATTTTTATTTTACGGAGATAACACAATTGCAACATGTATTAACTGAGGTTACTTCACTTTTACGATACTTTAGGACATATAGAATATTACAACACATCTAACTTCACCTCTAATGGTCCCAATTCTGGTGTTATAATGCAAAATGCACTATTTCCAAAAATCGAACTTTTCAGTAGTCAAATACTATAACGAATAACACAAACAAATTAACATTTGCATAAAATATGATTTCCACTTTGAAAACGACAGTGTTTTAGACATTCTATATTAAATCTAATAGTACCGGTCGATTCTTTAGGCTTAAATTACCCTATCTACATACCTAACTCAATATCGCTCATTTTAGAAATAATACATTTTGCATTATAGCCCTACAATTGATCTTGTGAAAATTTATACTTTATCTTCTTTGAATGGAATGCTTTTAATTTGTGTTGCTTTAGTTGAAGTATAGTTTTAATTAATAATAATAAATGCTTTATTAAGTGTGTATTTTTAGTCTTCATGCACTCGAATCCTGCCACTGTGGTGTGACATCTAATTTGATGTCATTACTAAATGCCTTCATTATTACAATAATTAAGTTTTTTAATCTCCTGTAGATGAGAGCACCACTGAATATTTCATCACAAAATTTACAATATTACATGTTGTTACAAAGTAATCATTGCGGCTAAGTTCACCGTTTTATTCGACCAATCAAAAGAGTGTGTTGGAAAGAAATTCTTTTGAAACAAACTGTCAAAATAACCATATTCATCTCATTACAATCACTCCAATACTTAGGTATTAGTGTACATGCGCACTAGCCGCAGGTGGCCGAGGCTAACCACACATCGTACCTCGTATGAAAAGTGCACAGCAGTTATCAGCACGAACAGGTGCTTAGAGATCCTCCCTCAATTAGAAATCAAGGTCCAAATTAACTTTAGAATAGCCCAACATGGGCTACTTGCTAATTTTTGCTCTCATCAATTAGAAATATAAAGCAGGCAAGTATATTATTGAAAAGAAATAAAATATGCATAAGGATGCCTTATATAGATTTGCTATTTAGGATATTTGAGTTTTAATAAGTTTACATGCTGATACAATACATCTAGATCCAAAAGAAGCATGGCTATAAATCAAGCACCCATCACCAAATGAATACTGAATTTCCTACCGTAAACTCAAACCATTACCAAAATTAGATATAAATCAAAGTATCTCATCTAGACACCGCTACGCAATCAAATATGGACCTTGAGGACAGTTTCATCGCTCCTGCTGGAGGTGCAGGTCCCCCCGTTCAGGCACCGCCTGGCGCAGCGATACCTCTCGCACCGCGCTCCCGCATAACCAGGGGCGCAGTGACACCTCTCCACGCCGTCTTCCGCCACGCAAGAGCCCCCGCCCGCGCACCGCAGCGAGCAGGACGAGACAATCACGGCCGACCCCACCACGCAACGCCCCTAAATTTTTTAGTACCGTGGACTATCATTAAGGCGTGGATTGTTAGTGACACACAAGTGATAGAATATTGCGTTAGTTTACAGCAAAGTTTGGCATGAATCTGCAGAGTGCTATTATAAACTTGCACTTCATTCAGTCTTGTCAATCGGAAAACTCAATAAGTTATATCTAATATACTGTGTAGAGATAAAAGTATACATTAAATAAATAATGCACTTAGAAATATCTGTAAAAAAAGACTGTCACCTCAATGGCACACCAGACATACATGTGCAAGCAAGAAGCAAAGATCAACATTAACATTTTACCATAATTTTTGCCTTTTTTTGGTTCAGAACATGCATTTTTCATGATGCAACATCCCAAATATAAACAGTATGTGGGCACATATCTTAAGTATTTATATTTCATTAGTAACCGACAGAAAACATTACCTCAAACAATTGTAGACTGAAATGTTGTAATGTAATTGTAACTGAAATGTAACACGGCCGTAGACAATAAGACAAATGAATAAACAACAATTGACCGAAATATTAAGTCATCTAATTTATCTTTGGGTGGCTGTAAAAATACGAAATCTGTACTGCTAAAAACCATTAAGTTATTTATAGGTTTCTGCCAGCAATAACAGCCAACAAAACTGACTTAGTTCGTATTATTACTTTAAATATTGATACAAATTAATGCAATATGAGTGAGCTTGTGTATTCAGATGACAGAGCGTGTTTAGATCAATCGATCAACCTTTATAACAAGGTACACCAATTTTTTAATGCTATATGGTAGTATACTGACGATATTTGACCTGGTTTTTTTAACAGCAGCCAAAGTGTTAATATACTGGCATTGAATTTTCTTTGCAGATCCTGTAGCTGTGTGGTCAATGCTCTTGTTATTTAAAACATTGATGTCTATGGTGTTATTGTAACAAATGGCGCCTAACGAATCTCGTAGTATTTTAAAATTTCATATCATCTCCAGGAAAAAGACATCACAAACACCCATCTGTCCAAGATATCAAACTTCGATTGAACAATAAATTAAGTTGATATGAGGAGGGTAACATATTTTAATCATACCATAAAACAATGTTTGATGCCACATAGCAAGGGATATGCACTGAATACAAGTGTGGCATATTCAAACATGTTTGACAGATCTCCTAATGATTCAATTGAAGAATATTCACATTGCTTTGTTTCGCACACACAAAAGTAAATCTGCACAGTTCTACCATAACCACACCCCGCCTAAGAAGTGTGAACCCTCAGATTCTTCCTATTTCCAACTACCATTATCATTTAGAACAAAAAAAAATTAAATCGGTGTAGCTTAATAAGTAATACCACCCTCACTTGTTTTACAATGAATCATAGAATCTCATTAGTGACAAACATTTACATCAACGAATAAAACATGCGTTGTCGAAACATGTTCCCCATAAGCCATTCTGTGCACTGCATTAGCGGGCTGTACACACAGACACTATCACATTCAAGTAAGTAGTTGCGTATGCTTTAAAACAAAACAGTGTATATCCGACGTGTGAAAGAGTTTTTTCTCGGTTAAAAAAACAAAAGCATTTCAATGTGCTTCATTTATACAGATTTATTCTCATTTTAAAGAATACGTTTTACTCAAACGCAAGTGAAATTATCATCGTGTAAAGCCAGCTATTGAAAACATTATGAATTAATACATATGTACATTCAAAATAGAATTAATGACATTGATTGATTGAAAGCGAGATAAATTTCGTTCTCTTACTTTGGTAGTATTGTCCCCGGGCACCAGACCCAGTGGGCAAATACAGCTGCGGCCTGGCGGATCGGATGTCAAAACGCACAGAGCGCTCTGGTGGCACGGATTTGTATCACAGGTGTTTGTTACTGTGAAAAAAGAAACATAGCATTGTTATTAAGAAATGTATATACAGCATTCGAGTAGTATAAAATTATATTATACAGTACAAAAATTATATATGAATGATAAACTACATATATACAAAAAATAAATATATAGTGGACAAACAGTGAATGAACAGTTCGGACTGCGAATAATTTACATTTAACAAAAATGATCATAAAATGGGGCCTATAAAGAGACGAGTGTTAAGAACTGAGCTATCTCCGTTGACTATCATATTAATTTCTTCAAAGAAAACCAATTGACATTGGACAGATTCTGTTAGGCCATAAACAGCAAAAATAAACTCAGTAAAAAATTATTCATGATTCAGATTATATTCATTAACCAACCCAATCACCATAAAATTAAATCTTATATTTTAAAATCGTAACATTTATCGCTTGTATTGAGAGCTCGAACAATGAAAGAGAAATGAATTTTTAAAAAAATAAACACTACTTACAGTTTTGATTCTGGATTTGATCCTGGATAATGGCCATACCAGATATTCGATTCAGTCCTTGAACAAGGAATATCGGCTTTTCATTCCCAAACTTGTTCACCTTCATCACCGCTTGGCTGTAGTACGTAGATAAATAAGCAGTATCCTCAAACACCACCAATTTAAACGGCTTTTCACCTGCGAAGAAAAAATCACAAAATACATATTGATTTAAAATTAACCGTCATTTAAAAAGCAGATTGAACATATTTTAAAGAGCCATTGAAACTCACTAAAAACAAATCTTCGAACCAGTCTCCTGTCAGTTCCGTCGAGTTTAACCGAATCCAATGTACCCATTTTAGGATCGGCCCAGTATAATCTGCCAGCTGGAGCGTCCAATGAAAGGCTGGTCGGCCAACGCAACCCTTTGGAGGCTAGAACTCGCCTGTTGGTACCGGACAGAGAAGCACGCTCGATACGAGGTGTTCCTCCGACACTGCACCATGCCATTTGACTGTAAAAACAAAGGATATATTAATAAACTAAATCGGTATAAATGAAAGCTCCGCTATTTTTCAACATGTTTACTAAGAAAACAGGCCTATTAACTGGATGGTTGCCACAGACGATATATCTTGTCAAATTTTTCGTGCTCAACGCGCCAGATATGAGTAAACCCTGTATATTATAATTAATGTGATATTTTTAGTATTGCAAATTTCTTAGTTGTTTTAATCTTTATTTACCCAGTCTCTGGACTAACAACAATGTCAGTTGGTTCCACAACGCTGCTAACAAGTATGGCTCTCATGCGACCGTTGAGTGTTGCCGCATTGACACTGCCTAAGGAACTCCTTGAACCGCCTTCCGTCCAGTATACGCGCCTTGATAACCATTCAATGGCCAACCCTCTCGGATCTATCAGGTCTGTTATCTATGAAATAAAATATAAATGTATGTCCTACAATATACCATAGTAATATATATAATTACTTTAAAAAGATACATAGAAGAGTAATTGAGGTGGGTCAAAAGTATATATTGTCTTTTTATAAGCCAGAAAGGTGACTCACAACAGTGTGCATGGTCTTCGTGGTAATCTGCCCGATGACAGGAGGTCCTTCAGGTGGTCCACCCGACATGTCCACCGAGAATGAGGCGATCATCTTCATCCGATGCTCGATCCAGAATAGCATCGTCTCTTTTGGACCCCACAGTAGATCGAGGGAACCTATTTTCAAGCTGTTGGAAAAAAAATATTTCTTCAGATACAGCTTAAATCAGTGTCATAAAAAAACTTAATCAGGATTGGCGTAAAATGAAATACACCAGAAATGTACTAAAATGAGGACAAACACTATTCTCAATGGGATATATGCCACCAACTTTGCCTTTTTGTTTTAACCTTTATCCACGGGACCGAGTCGTTCAATGCCCAGCGGTCCCGTAGGGCAGTGCTACCAAACCTTTGTCATTTCACGGCCCTCTAAATCTGAAAAAAAAAATCCGCGGCCCTCCTCAATACAAAACATGTTCTGCAGCAGCCCCCGGAGAAATTCTGGGAAGCACTGCCGTAGGGGACCAGTGATTGTGGTACATTTCGCGATCCAATTACACTGATATGATAATAGTATTCAAAATATGACCTTATGTAAATAATGACTTTGAGATACCGAATCATAATTTTATTTTCGGTTTTGATAAATATTTTTGTCATGAGTAAATGCAAGCATCTGTGTTACAAGGTCGACTCTTGGAATATGCGTTGTGTTATAATGTGCGGACCATAATAAATCAGCTTTTTAAATGCCTTTTTTAGGTATTTTTATAACATGTTACAAACCCAGGTAATGAATGATTCTTATTTAAAAGATGTGTCAGAGAGTCGTCTCCGGGTTTATATGGGTTGAAGATACGGAGGTCAGCATCGCTTGCCACCACCAGACGAGCCGCATTACCTGTAAAAGTAAATTCATCCATAGTATAAACATTTCAATATTATCTATGAACTGTGCAAGCCGGGATTAAGACCAAAAAAAAATTTTTTTTTTTAACTTTTCCGGTTTTAAGCTCAAGAAATGGGACCCCAATACCCACATTTTCTTAAATATCTATTTTAATATGGGTGATACAATGTTTATAATTAAGGTATTCTTATATCATAGTTTTTTGGACCTTTTGTAGTTTATATAAATATGCGATAACGCGAGTATGCGATAAGGAGATAAGCGCCCGCTTATCAGCGATCGTTTGTAAGATAACTGCGCTGAACGCGTCAGTTGCAAATTAATATTGGCACTGGAATGACGTCTTTTTTACGTGCAACTTAAAATATGATTATTTATTAAAAAACCACAGATTTTTATAAAAAAAATGTATGAGGAATGATGCAGAGAGATATTTTAAAGTCCTTAGACTATTTTTTTTTTTGAAATTCATAAGAATAAGGCCAATAATGAGGAAACCACTGGGGTCCCTAAACAACCCCCATCGGCAGAGAAGTATTTTTCTAGTCTCCGAGCCGCGAGAGTTAATATCTAACTGTAGACATACATAAACTTTACCATGCTAACCAATTCAGCTCTAAAATCTTCAAATTGATGGATTTGTGAAAGCACTCATATTTGGTAATTTTGCAATTACAATTTTTGAAATTCTATGAATTATAAGTTATACATTAATCGATGATTGTTCTCCCGTAAAATGGCTGAATGTGAGAAACTAATTTAATCAATCTGTTGACGGTATTGAAATATCAACGTTTTTTAATATGACACAATTGGCAGGAAACATTTCAAATTCAATTCTGGAGTGGGTAAACAAGATAATCTAAAATAACCCACACTATATATATGATTATCATAATAATTTATTAAAGCAATTCTGTCTGGTAACTGGGAAAAAAAAATTGTATAAATTACCTAGAGCCTCACAACTTGGCTTGGAATTGTATGTTTGCGCATGGAAACCAGGAGCACATCTGAAAATAATAAATATTTAAAATAAAAAGTGCAATGACGGTGACGTGGGAATCAGGATGATCACTGGGCCGTTGGGTTTGGTGACTTCAAAAGATTACGAAAGAATACTTTTCTGCGTGATCATAATTTAAAATAACGTAAGAAAATTAAATTATACGCATAATAGTTGACATATAATTTAGTAATAAACTTGCGATGCGAATATCTCCGAATTTGTTGGATTTAAAAGAAGCACGTCGACATACTCGTTCTGCAGATGTGGTGATGAGTAACAAGGTATCTGTATAAACAAAACTAACAATAGGTCAATCTATTTCAACAGTAAGTTGCTAAGTTGAAAGTTATAAGCTTATAGTGAAAATATATTCGCCCAGTGCTTCGCGAATAATCTATAGATATTGTTAAATTATAAATCTCAGTTTTTGTGTCAAAATAACAACCTTCAAAAAAAAAAAAAAATGCTTTCGATCTTGTGTCGACTGTGAGGAATATTAATTAAGCAAAGAATATTTCAACTTAAATTGCATGTCACACAGACAAAAAACGGAGAGAGAAAAACACAATAACTTGTTAATTATCGCAAAAAAAAAATTGGCGGAACAAATACGATATATCCACAATCCATTGTATTTAAAAAAAATTAAGATATACAATAAAAAATATACAATGATGGGTATATACTAACTTGCAAGTGAATGTCCGTGCTTTTTTCTCGACACAGAGCTGCGAGCAGGTTCCCAATGAGCAAACTAACTGCTCACATTCAGCTTCGTCAGACATGTCACCGCAATTATCCTCGCCTATTTAAAAGAGTTGATTGACAATTTATGAGTTTTCAGGAAGGGGTGGGAGGCAATATGTTTTTTTAAAACCATGCCTAAAATTATTTCTTTTTTAACTCATCTCTTTGGAGAGCGGAAGGAAAGAAGGAAGAATGAAGAAGAGTACTAGTCAGTCGCACTCTTCCTGCTTTGATTTCATTTTGAAAATGTTTTAATACCTAAAATTGGTCAACGACCAAATTTTTTAAAAGTTTACAAATGGTGAAATGAGTAGGTAACAGTAATATAATTACCATCGCATGTTAGATTCTTGGAGATGCAGAAGTTGTTGGCACACCTGAATTGATCGGTACCACATAGCCCTTTTTGATGACCTAAAAATGAATGAACAACATAATATGATTATAATTGATTTAACCATCGATATTTTCACTACCGAGAAATATTATCATTCATAGCCGTATGCAAACTGCGTCCCATTCAGCTCTTAAATATCTGGTATTATTTTCAAAACTAATGAATAATAGGTCACTAGCTGTAAGCCCGTTGACCTCAACGGGGGGATTTTTGTTGCATTTTTAAGAAGTCAGAAAATTACAAACCTATTTATTGAATAAGCCAGAAATTCTAAAAATAAAATAAATATATCTCGGGGCATATATCGACAGCATGCCCTGTAGTATTTAAATTGTAAATTATTTAATTTTTGGAATAATGTTGAGTTTGCTAACAATTATTTTTCCTATTAGCAGAAATATACCTCGTAAATTACCTAATTTTTGGAATAATGTTTAAGTTTGCTAACAACTATTTTTCGTAGTGACAGAAATTTCGTAAAATATTAAATCTTTGGAATAATGTTCACGTTTGCTAACAATCATTTTTCATAGTAGCATAAATCGACTTCGGCACATATATCGACAGCCCTGCAGTTTTAAATTGTAAATTACTTAATTTTTGAAATAATGTTTAAGTTTGCTAATATTATTATCATTTTTTCACATGCAAAATGGTATAAATTAATTGCACATTTTATCAAAACAAAATTATCAAAATGTTGACTGATTCTCCAAACAGAAATTGTTTTTTTAAAATATATATAATGATTTTTACTGAAGTTATTTTATTACACATTATGCTTTCGCCAACAACTAACTATACCACATATGTACCTAGATTAAAAACAAATCTTGAAATAATTGCGTCTTATATTTATTTTTTGAAAAACATATTTCGCTAGTCAATCGGATTTTGTTATTTTGGTAGCATTTATTTTCATACGATCAAGATGTACTGTGATTTAAAAAGAAAGTTTTCAAAAAAAAAAATTGTTATAAACCCAAAAAAAAGCGCTCTAGGCTAGATTCGAACCAGCTTCCTACAGGTTACCAGCCGGGCGCTCTATCAAACTATTTCGCTTACTTTATTTATATTTGTATTTGAGCATAAATTTACCTTGTCCAAAGCATAGACTCGTTTACTCGTTATTTAAAACAAAAGATACAAAACTTTTAAATTATCGGGATAAATTCTAAATACCCTCTGTTAAAAAGTAAAATATTTAATAGCCGTCAGCATATGACACACATGGAATATTTGCATTTAACTGTCGAAACTATATTATGTAAAATATGCCACATTCATATTTGACAGACGTCACAATATTCAATTTTTGAATCTTGAATACAAACAATCGAAGTCAGTTTGTGAATCACAAATATCGTTCCATTTTCAAATGCTTGATTTATATAATGTATTTTTATCGGATCTGATATTTATGACGTTAGCTCAGTTGATAGAGAGCTCGACTGGTAATCCAGAGTTCTGTGTTCGATCCACGGTCGCGGCGTTTTTTAGTATGAAATTTTTTCAGCGATTTGATTTGTTTCGTCAAATAATAAACAGTGTATTGGGAAAATATGTCTTTAGTATGAATAAAAATATTGCGTCAGCGGAGCTGGTGAGGAGGAGGTAGGGGGAAGGGGCAGGGGGAGGGGAAATCGCGGACAATCATGCAATCATACGGACATTATCGAGTATTAATATATAGATTTTTATGAGACGATACACTTCAGACATTTTACAAAAAGTAGTACAAAGTTTTATATTTACAAAATAAACATTATTTGTCAGTTTGAATTAATACGTGCTCAAAGATTTTCAATGCCGAAAGGCAAAACCTGAGATGTTATTGACAAAAATTATGGAAATGTAAAAAAAATTGAGTGGTTTAAATTTATAAGGAGAATTATTGTAAAACTCACAATTTACTCCTTCATCGGAGCCATCTCCACAGTCATCGACACCATCACACCAACTTTGAGTTTGAATGCACTTGTGATTGGTACACCTGAAATTGAATCATGAACACACATATTATTATTTTGAAAAAACTGAGGTTACTTCCTTTTACCTGAATTACTGTAGATGTCATTCAATATTTGAACCTTGAATTCAGAATACCTTAGAAATATTTTAAGGAAATATGTGTGTCGCGACTGCTATATATAGCTCCTAGCATTTGTCATATTCCAGAGAGGCCACTGTTACCTGTAACTGTATGATATCCTTCCTCCTTCAAATATCATTGAAAAAGTGTTATAAAATTTAACCTGTATGTAGTAGGATTGCAGACAAGTCTCGCACACATCCCCTCCTCCTCATCAGAGTTGTCTCCGCAGTCATTTTGGCCATCACATCGCCACCTGTCAGGTATGCACCTTCCTGGTGTGGCTGCGCACGCAAACTGACCGATATCGCAAGACGTCGGACAGTCTGTCTCATCAGATCCGTCGGCGCAGTCCATGTCTCCGTCGCATTTCCATTCACTGTGAAATAAAAAAATATTTTATTGAAAATAAATTAAGAATTTTGTTTTGAATGAATGGTATTAAATAAAATGAAAGTATTTCCTATTCCAATGATCAGAATAAGGATTAAAACAAGTCATTTAATGATGGTAGTTAAAAATCTAACTCCCATTTCTCAACAAGTTATGGTAAAAATAAAAGATTGACGTTAGTTGAGGACTAGTATAAAGTCATGACCATCATAAACATTGTGTAAAAATTAATAAAATAATGTACGTAATCCGTACGTCCATTTATGGATTCGAGCCTTTAACTGAATATCTAGAACGATAAATATCGCTACATCTACGCAATCAATGATTTCTGTTTATTTTTTTTAATAAGAATTAGTTGATAGTCATTAAATATCTCTGTAGTGAGCGCTATTCTATAATGGATTATATACTGTATTTATATTGTCTTTTAACATTAAATTTGTACTGATTTTTTTTCTCTCGTAGGATTTAAGGTAAATAAAAAAGTTGTACACACTAAATTTCATTGCATTTATTACATTAAAATTATCAAACCAAAAAAACTTTTCTTACGCAAGTATGCAGTACTGTGGATTTTTGCATTGAATCTCGTCTCTAGCGCAGGTAGTGTTACAGTTCAGTTCGTCACTTCTATCGATGCAATTGTATTCGCCGTCGCATCTGTGCGAGCCTCTGATGCAGCGGCCATCAGAACATCTGCAACGTAAATGGGCTTGCTATTTGTATAGTAGTTATACCTTGATTCCGAATGTCTGGAATATGTAGCGGTACTCAATTGAACACTTGGTGTATATGTGTATATGTATAATAAACATTAAAAAATATAGAATAAGCAAATACGCTAAACATGGCGTACAAGTAGAATAGTTTGTTTTCGAACCAACGCCAATTGTAAACAGAGTTTAACGCAAAGATAAATGAAATGAGTAGACAATGGAAAAACATGTATCATTAAACATTAGGGCTGGGTGTGAGAGAAGCAGAGTAGAAACGGGGTATTATCATTATTAGTTATATTAATTTTAATGGAAATATTTACCTGAATTCACTCTCAGAACAATTTCTTGGCATACAATGTTCTTCATCACTGTTGTCACCACAATCGTTATCATAGTCGCAGTGCCATCTTCCAGGAATGCATCTGAAATTTCATATTATTTAATTATCACTGTGAAAAATAAAAATTATTTAATTTTACTTCTCAAAAGGCAAATAATAATCTTACTTATTATTGTTGCATTTGAAGTAAGTGGGTTCACATGTGTGTGCTCTAGGTTCACCCTTTGAACAAGAAGCGGGCTCATCCTCTTCACCTTGACAGTCGGGGTCACCATCACACTTCCACGCTGCTGGAATGCATCTTCCGGTATCACATCTAAAGAAAACAAAAAAATAATTACATTTACATGTCGAATTCTTAATCGTTTTTATTCATTCCACTAGGCTGAATAAATGTTGGGTTTATATTTCTAATCAAGTGATAAATATATAGTTGTGCAGACCTGAAATAGTCCGAGGAACACTCTCTCTCGGAGCATAGTTTCATCTCATCAGATTTGTCACCGCAATCGTCATCCATGTCGCAAACCCATACTTTTGGAATACATTTGCCATTGTTGCACAGAAACTGAAACAGACCAGAAACAGAATATAGCCAATGATATTTTTACTTTTCCTAAACAAGAAACGTTTGGAGTAATTTTTTCAATGAACAGAAATGAATTCAAATTTGATTTCACTTGATAGCAATTGACTAAAAAATTATAACATATTTAATTCTTCAAGAATTTTAAAATCGTTGGTGGTCATATCAACACAACAACAATGTCTTTGACAAATTTATAGCCGTGATGTTACTGTACTGGCAGAAGACGGTAAGTAACAAAATTTATTTTACTGTTAATTATTATTAATGCAGACTGGAACAAATTACTTGCCTCTTGCAAGTAATTTGTTCCAGTCTATTGATCCCTGGCATTAATTGTATCAGATAAGTATAAATCCATCTATATTTTCCAACATAAAGTATCAAGGTTTGAGGCAAATGGTTGGCTAATGTAATGCAATCAATTGTAATTTTAAAATTAACTACCATTCATATGTTTAAGAAATCACAGATTAGTAATTATGTTCAAGTGATAGTTTACAAGTATACCTGATTGGGCGGACACGTTTTGATGGGGCAGTCTTTCTCATCGTCACCAAACGGACAGTCCTCAGTCGAGTCGCATCGTCTTACGGATGAGATGCAGCGGTCGGTGACCGTTCCGTTGCCTTTGCACTTAATCTGAGATGCCAGGCATGTGAACTAAAAAATATCACTTTCATTAAATATTTAACATAGTCTAATAATATGCGCTTCAAATTTAATCAAAATCACTATCTTTCATGGCTGTGTTTCAATTTTTTCACAAATCATATGGAAATAAAAGGTCTTTCAATAGGGAAGACATGCCATTTGTCCTGCTATGTATAATTTGACTGATTTCTGAAAACTTCATTCTACCACTACATTTGAATGAAAATGTTACCACTCGTTGTTTTTGGGCATATTGTTTACCTTGTCACAGTCGAGTTCGTCAGAGCCATCTCCGCAGTTGTCCTCGCCGTTGCAGAGATGAGACGGATGGATACAATGAGTGTTGCTACATTGATACTGTCCTGGCCTGCAGCTGAACTTTTCGCACGACGCTGGCTCATCAGAACCGTCGCCGCAATCATCCTAATATGAAAGAGAATAATAATTACATGTGCATGTTAAAACCTTTATCTAAGTGTCTGCCAATGAAATTTAGGTAGTTACTTATAAAAGTTCGGTATTAACATATTTGTTGTTTAATATTGATAGTATAACAAACCTGCGTATCGCATCTCCACCAGAAAGGAATGCACTTGAGAGTGTTGGAGCAGACAAAGTGAGCAGTGGTGCAGTTGGGTTTACATGATCTGCCGTCATCATCCAGGATGAAGTTCTCAGGGCATGCGCAGCGAGCTCCAGTACCTTCCGATCCGGGCGTCAGCAGACAGAGACCGGTACAATTCAGGGCCGCACAGCGGAGACTGCGATCTAAAAATATTTTGTACATGAGATGGTTCAGTTAAAAGACGAATAACAATGATCAAATGTTTATTTGACAGCAGCACGACATATAAGTTACAAAGTGAAATCAACCCTTTGAGGTGTTTTTTCTTATATTTTGATTATTTATACTATTACTACACGGATTTTGGATACAGATCAATTCCGGGAAGAATATTGTTTATTATTTCACAAAGTAAATATGTTTTTTTTTGAATTATTAAATGCATATTCAAAATTGTGAAGTAAATTAATTTATTATGACATTAAAATTTATTACTTTACTTAAAATTTCAGCCTTACGATCTTTTTTTGCTCTAATCTGTGTGCATGTGACGCTCTACTGATGAAGGAGAATTTCGAAGCCGAAATGAAATTTTACATTTAACATTATACGGCTACCGATTTGTTTATAAATATTAACCATTTAAAAAAATTCTAATAATAATGTAATAATGACAATTCAATAAAAACACGAGAATGGCAATTAGGATTAGACTACACAACATCTGGACGCACATAGGACAGCGCTACTCGTCGAAGGGCTAAGGGAAAAGTTTTTTTTTACTACTTGTGACAAGAAAAAATTGATAAAATACATAAGCCACGTACAGAATATTGTGATAACACTATTACCGATGTTACGTGAATCTAGCACTAAGTATTACTGATTACTGATGAATTTGAGGCTTTCGGTGTGTATTTTTGTTCATACATATAGAAGTCATATAGAAGTCAAGTCAGTTACTCACTGGGGACAGGTCTCTGCCTGAACGGGTGGTAGATTCTTATATCCATAGGTTTGTGAACAAGCTTGGCCATGGTTCTGCAAGTGGAGCTGTTGGCCCTCGTCGATATAACGACCGTACTGTTCTCAGACCTGTGTCTCGATATGGTGTGTCTGTCGCACCTCTCGATTGTTTTAGTCTCCCAGTCGCTCCAGTAGACGTAGCCCTCCCACGCCGCTATCGCAAATATGTGGTGAAGGTTGATTGACGGATTCTTTGCTGAAAGTCATAGATAAATTGTAGTGTATTTTTAATTGCCACAGTCAGACACCCTTATTGCGTGTACACTTGATTTTAGTACCTCTGTTGAACAGAAATCGTACGTTCTTGCCGTCCAAATCGGCTACAGCTACGTAGTCTTCTTTGGCGTCGGCAAAATAGAGTTCTCTACTCTCGTGCGATATCGAAAGTGCGTTAGGCCAACCCAGCGAGGAATTGATGATCACCTGAGGGTTCGATCCGTCCATTCCCGCCCTGCCTATGTGAGCGTGATCGCCCCAGTCAGACCAGTACATCATGCTGAAAGGTCAGAATTACTATTTACAATAAAATTCACATTATATATGATTATATATATAGTACAAACACGTCTTTATTTGGTGTTTTGGTGGATTGCATATTTTTATTTTACAAAGATAACACTATTGCAATGTGTATTAACTGAGGTTACTTCACTTTTACGATACTTTAAGACATGTAGAATATTACAATGCATCTAAATTGTTTTTTTCTTAAATACCACTTGGCTCACTTCAGCAATAATGAGCCCATATAAAATATATACACTAAGCCTGTTAAGGGTGGCTAGATTTGAGGCTTGCCGTTGCTAAGATTAAAATATATTTTTTAAGCAATATAGCAATATAGTCGTTTTTGTGTCGATAGTATCAATAGAAATGGAATATTACCCATGTTTGGGGTCCAAAGCGATAGCTCTCGGTTCTTGAAGGTCTTTATTGAGTAAAACTTTACGATGTCTTCCGTCCAGTCTAGAAACTTCAATCGTATCAACTCCCTTGTCGCACCAGTATAAATTCCTTCCGATCCAATCTACAGCTAGCCCGTCGGGGTTTTGCAACGTCGACGAGTGAAGTACCTGTTTTCAATAGAGTAAATATTCAATTTCATTCTAATTCTTACAATTAAAATATAACAAAATTAGCTATATTTAAAGTCAAGCAAAAAACTTACTTGATGGGTAGTGTTAGATGACGCTCCTCCGGCATTGGTTGTATTCATGTCGCAGAGTCTCATAATATTGGATCCCAAACGGGTTACATCGGACCAATAGATACATTGCCCTGCCCAATCAAAGTCGAGAGCCACGGCATTCGTGAGGTGATTGGCCAGCAAGTTCGCTTCGCCGTTGGCCAGATTCATTGTTCTGACGTAGTATCGATTTGAGAAGATCAATGTTGCTGGGGTTCCTAAAAAATCAAACGATGATATTACCGAAAGTATTTGATTGATATCTATACATCAAATTATGGGGCTGGTGGAGCCGAGCTCCAATTTCCCTTTCATCTGGTGTATTTTGATGTTGCTTTTCCCGCGTAGCGTCCTGGATTTACCTGGGCGTAGGCGGGTGCGTGGTCTTTGGTTTTTGTTTTGTTTTTGTGGTGGTATTAGTTCTCATTCGTAGGCATTATATGTGACACTAGTGGTTGATTTAGTAACCTCGAGAGTGTCTGCGGCAGTCGTTCAGGTTTTGGAGATCGGGGTTTTAGCAGATGTTGATATCCAAACATGTGAATGTGGGGGATCGGGGGGGGCTAAGGAGGTTTCAGTAGGAGGACTCTCCGCGGTCGCGCTATGTTTGTGTGAGGGTAATCAATGTAGTCGTTAAGTAAATTTTTGATAAGATTGGTTAGGATGATCCGCCATGTCACTATAGAACTTCTTCGACAGTTTTATGACGTGATCAAGGATCGGGTCTAGGTTCATGTCTTTGTGTAACGTTGAACTTCACACGAACCAGGGTGCTCCCGTGACCATGCGAAGTGCTTTGTTTTGTATTGTCTGTAGTGTCCGTATACGATTCATGCCCGCGTGTGCCCATACTTGGCACGCGTAGGTCATGATCGGTCTTGTAATCGCGGTGTACAATAGTAATTTGCTTTTTACGGCAAGTTTACTCTTGTGGCCAATCATCGGATAGAGTCGACCAGTGATTTGCGACACCTGGCGTTTTTTCTCAGCAATATGTTTGCAGAAGGTTAATCGTGAGTCTAGCGTGAGCCCAATGTATTTAACCGTGTGGGCCCACGGAATGTGGGTGTTATGCATCCGGATGCCTTTAATGTCCTTATTGTGTCTGTTAGGTCTACGACTGAAAGTTATCGCAGTGCTTTTCTCCAGGTGGATTTGGATCCTCCAGTCGGAGCACCAGGTGGATATGTCCGTGCTTGCTTTTTGTACAAGCGCGGTGGCTCTGTTCCTGTTTAGCGATCTGGCCAGGATGGCTGTGTCGTCGGCATATTGTGCAATGATTGTTTCGTTGCTTCCGGGTATGTAGTCTGGTAACGGAATATCGTGAGTGTAAAGGTTGTACAATAAAGGCGATAAGGCGGAACCCTGTGGTACACCTGCTGTTGGCGTGCGCGTCGTCGATTTTACGCCATTGAATTTTACGCGGAACGTTCTGTTTGAAATGAATGAATTTATTAGTCCAAGCATCGGATTTTCGAGGCCAGCCTCGGAAAGTTTAACTATCATACCTTCGTACCAAACCTTATCAAAGGCTTTGGCTATATCTAGGAACAGGCCGGTAGTGAAACATCGGCGGTTAAAACTTTCCGTGATGAATTCCACTACTCTAAGTAGTTGATGGTTGGTGGAATGTTTGCTTCTGAAGCCGTGTTGCTCATCCGGTATGAGCTTTTTTTCCAGAGCAAATTCCTCCAATCGAGATTTAATTACGCGTTCCAGAAGCTTACCCATCGACGGGAGCAAGCTTATGGGTCTATGGTTTTCGGGGATCGCCGGTGATTTACCTGGTTTCGGTATAAGTATGACATCCGCTGCTTTCCAGGCGGTCGGAAAGTGGTGGACGTTAAGGCAGGCGTTTATTATCGATGTAAGCGCTTCAACACCATTCCCGGGAAGGTGTTTGAGCATGTTATGCTTTATTTTATCGTTGCCTGCAGCTTTACGATTTAATAAGCGTTTGATTCTAGTCTCTATTTCACCCGTGGTAGCAGGTTTGATAGGTGTCGCGGGTGGAGATAGTTGTATCTCGTTAGTGATTTGAATGTATTTAGCGGATATGTTTTCTATGCGGGTCTTAATTGCTTGATCGTTTGGATCGAAATCGTTCGGAGAGAATTGTTTCTCGAGTGAGTTTGCAAAAGTCTCTGCTTTTTCCACGGCTGTATACACCGGGCCATTCGGACCGTTAAGCGGTTGAATTGTACATTTTTGGGATCTGAGTATTTTATTAAGAGTCCAGTAAGGTTGTCCTCCTTTTTCTAACCCAGTGAGATATGCATTGAGTGAAGACGTACGATGTTCCTTCAATGCAATTTTTATCTCCGCGATGAGTTGATTTTTGTGCGTTCTCTCTATCGGGTTGGCGTGGTGTCGCCATTCCTTTGTCACACGGTTTTTATCCCTAATAAGGTTTTTAATCCTTGTTGGGATGTCAGGTCTATATTCGTTCGCAGGAACGCTGATCGTAGCGGACACCGAAAGTAATTTTACTCGAGTGTATTTATTCCATTCAAGGAAAACGGCATAGATTTTTTAAAAATATAGCTGATAAAAGAGTGAGATAAGTGAGATAAGTGAGAATACTTACTGCTGTTTGCGTGACAGTTGATTTTATCATGAGCCAATATAAATCCATCGTGACATGAGCAAACAAAGCTTCCCTGAGTATTTCTGAAATTAAGGTAAACAAATATTAATCATTTGTTATTCTTTTCTATGAAGTAAATTTTTCATTATTAACAGAAAACAAAACATTTCACGCCAGATATGGATACATAGATTAAGTTCTCAGACTTAAAGAAACATGTTTTCCTTCATTATAATTATATTTTGTAAAAACTAAAAGATCGCTGACTTTACCAGAGCTAGGGTAATTATTTACTATTTATTTCTATAAACAAATCATCAACTGTCTTAGATATTGTTAACTTGCTGCAGTTTAAGCAGGGCTTAAATTCTACTAGTACCCGTCACTTGCGTAAAATCTGCGGACCTCAATGTCATCACGTTTACTGGTGGTAACACTCAAGGCGGCTCGTGGCGTGTGCAAAGAGTGAGGCACACACACAGGCGCAATACTAAGATTTTAAAACTATCCACTCGTTTAGATCTAGTTTGTCGAGGCACCGAAAGCATCTCAACGAAATCCTCGAACCGGCCCTAGTAAGACCTGTAATTTAGCAATCAGGTGGGTCCGGGTTCAACTTCTGACAAGATCAAATATCAAATTTCAGCATAGGTGTTTGACGTCTTTCTCTTTGAGATAATCTTACGTGAAAAAAAATATACCTGTACATTTTTTAAAAATTGAGAAATTTTCTATTTGTTATTTATTATGGTCATCATAATAGTGCTTTCATGATTTTCTTTACCCTGCCGATCTCTTTAGTTTTTTCCAAGCCATGCTTGTATTCTAGCAGCTTTCATGACAGGCAGGATTAGGTCTCCCCTGGGGCATCAGCGTTAAGGCAAGCTCAATATAATATGGAATACTGAGCAGAGATTATTTTTTTAAAGCTTTGGAGCGGGATAATAAATTATAATTTATTAAATATATTAACAAAATCAATAATGGAATATATACAAGATGGAGTAATGATATACCGGCAAACTTGTCCACAAGGATGGTCGATGCATTCATCTACATCAATACAAAGATGTCTGTCTTTGTCGGAGATACGGTATCCTCGCTTGCAGGAACATGTATAACCGATCTTCAAATCGTGGCACTGATGGGCGCACAGCGACAAGTCCAAGCACTCATTGACATCTAGAATAAGATAAATACTTGTATAAATACAGGGTGTGGAGAAATCTTTTATTCTCACGGTGTTAAATAATAACAGGCAAAAATATTTAGGAATAAAGTGTCAACATACATTCAGCCCATTGCATTATTTTTTTTCAAAAGTAGGGTGGGATGTTATTTTGGGAGTAAGAGACTAACTATGTTACTATTACAGATATACTTACTACAGCTTGTTTCATCAGTCCAATCGCCGCAATCATTTCTTCCGTCACAGAGTAACTCAGATGAGACACAAACTCCATTTTCGCATTTGTGCTCCATAGTATCGCAGGCTCCTGGTTCTTGAACGGGACCTTAACAAAAATGGATGAACGGATTTTATAATACTGTGCACAATGACAGTTTCCAATTACAGTTAGTCAATATATTATTTATTGTGTCTTTTGATATGATCGCACAAAGGTGAGTAGAAGATTAATTAACCCAAGTGATGACAATAAGGCAAGAGTAGGTCATCATTTCACATGAGAGAGATCTTGCTATCAATAAAATACAATATTTTTGTATAGAAAGAACACATTAAATATATTACTTTATATGCCGTTTCTTTTTCAACTAGACCCCAATTTTCACATGCAAATATTATAGTTAAAAAATATTGTGATTGCAAGTTTTATGAATACGAGCAATGAGAATCTACAATACTCACTGCAAACAGCAGAGTTTTCATCAGAGCCATCTCCACAATCATCCCATCCATCGCAGAACCAGATAGCGAGTGTACAGCCCCCGTGGGCGCATGCCCTTCCTCCTTCAAAGCACTTATCTTTGCCCCGGCTGGTGGAGGTGTTCGAGTTGCTGTACGGAGACCCTCCACCGATTCCTTCGCATCTTTCTGGCTCGTCTGATTTGTCAGGACAGTCAAAGTCACCGTCGCAGTAATATTGCTGAAATACATAAATAAATTACCCATTATTAAAACACTGCATTTAAACAATTTCAGACTTTGGTTGTTTCATGCACAGTATTCAATTGTATGTTTTGACAACCGCCAAATGCCATTTATCTTTTCATGTCCACAAGTTCAAGACTTGATGACACGGTGACAAGGTCAAAGTAGAATTTTACAGTGAGAGATACCATTTTATTTGAATACCCATTTTCATGCCAAATATCGATGGGTAGCGAACAGGATAAGGACCTTTGTGGACTTCTATCAGCAATTGGTATTTTTACTCTATTGAATATATGCTTCTTGAAATGATTTAAATTGGTTCAGAAGAATAAAAAAATGATGTTTTAAACCTTTTTTTCAATTTCAAATTGTACATAATTTTATAGTCTTGGTAGTTGTGTTAATTTGAATTTATAAATATGTAAGCATAATTAAACACCTTGGGAACGCAGGACCCGTCGGCGCATTGCAAATGGTGAGGTTGACAAGGGCCCCCGGTACAGCCGGCAGCGGCTTCTTCGTCCTCTCCTCCCGTGCAATCAGCTTCCCCGTCGCATAGCCAGGCCCGCTGCACGCACCGGGACGTCTTGCCGCATCGGAACTCACTCTCTGAACACGTCCGCTCGTCTGATGATTATAGAAAAAAAAATGAATTACATTCCTATTATTTCTGATTACACTAATTCAAAAAGTAAAAGATTGCAAAGTCTTCCATAACTTTCATAAAGTTAAATACGTGAGTGATTACATTGAGGAGAGAAAGATAATATCAGTTTTTATATTTTCATTGCTTGTATTCCTGTTTCTAAGCAGTTACATAAATATTAGGCTCGTAATTCATTAATTTATTCATGACAAGATGGCACATAATATTTTACAATGACATCAAACTTACTGCAGTGTAAGGTCTCATCAGATCCATCGGTACAATCGGGACTTCCATCGCATTGCCAACTGGCCGGGATGCACTCGTCATTACCGCACGTGAACTGGTCTGATCTGCACTGGTGCTCTGAAAATGAATAGTTCATTTGAAACATTCATATTATACCACACAAATTTTGGAAAATGTACATAAATCTTAGCCTATTAATATTGAGGATAAATAAATATTTCTATTTGATTCCAGTACTGCAATGTTTTCCAAACTTTTGACATATGAATACTAGAGACTCCAATTCTTCCAAGTACTTGATACTCGTAATTTATAAATGAAGATTTATTTTCAAATTTTATTTACTTATTTTAAAAAAAATATATATATACTGTTTAACCTTTGCGTTTAACTAAGTCTTGCGTGTGGATTTTACTATCAGGTAATATACGTTTAATTCTTTTTTATTTTTGAAACGCATGTTTTATAAATTGAAATAAATGTATTAATGAAATTAAATAAGCTTATTTATTTATTTATATACACAAATTTGAATTAATAATATCTATTTTGCTACATATGAAACTACTCGAGTATATTCGAGTATTTTAAAATTTTACTACTCGATACTAGAGTAGTTGAGATGTTGAGTAATTGGAGTCTGAAAAATGCATATACTTTAATAACAATCACAATATATAAGCTGCTTGTTGCACCAGGCGCAGCCAAAGCCCGGTGCAGCGCGCACCCCCACCAAACTCTTCCCGTCCCCCAGGAGGTACGCGTACCACACGTTGGAAAACACAGCCTTTCTGGAATCAATGACACTAGAACCACACATCTACCAGATGAAATCAATGAAGATTTAAGTCAGAAGTATTTAAAAATAATAATGATATTTACCGTATTTCTTTGACTATAAGACAAAAATAATAAAAACGTCGCAAAAACTTTGTTTTAACAGAGAAGTCATATGATGACGATAAAAAGCATTTAAAGAAAGTACATGCGTACTTTCTTACTGTCAGTTTAGTTTCAGTAAAATTTTTACCCAAGCCGAAAAACTCACTACATCCTCTTTCATCGGCACTGATCCCGTCAGGAAATAGTTGGCCGTCTGAGCAGTCATCTTCGCCATCACATTGCCACTGCGACAATATACAAATGTCAAAGGCGCACGCAAATTTGTTTGGACCACATCTTAAATCAGGCATCTCGGTTGACGTCACTGCAAGGAAAAACATAATAATGTATCACTCTCATAGATCATGATAATGATTTCTCTTTAATTATATGAGAGTTTGGTGGCCCTGCAGGCGATTGGTACATGCTTCTGCGCTCGCTTTCTTCTTGCTCAGTCCCACAGTCAAAGGATTCAATCCACGATTAGAAACTTATCATTTTATATGTATTTTAGTTGATTAAAAAATAATGCAATTCTCTTTTGTATTATTTTCACAATTGTGGTGTTATAATGCAAAACATACTATTTCCAAAACTTGAACTTTTCAGAAGAGTGAAATACTATAACGAATAACACAAACAAAATAACATTTGCATAAAAATATGAAAACGACATTTTATTAAAACTAATAAAACCAGTCGATTCCTTAGGCTTGAATTACCCTATCTGCATACCTAACTCGATATCGCTCATTTTGGAAATAGTAAGTTTTGCATTATAACCCCACAATTATTCATTTGGATCATGCCCGGTTTCGCTTACAATGAGTATTTTCAACTGATAGAAGAATACAAACTGATACAGAGCTATTTATACAAAACAAGAAAGACTAATAAGGGTGTTTACCAACAATTAACAATAGAAATGTGAAAAGAATATATAATAGTACAAAATACAAGTAATTGACTATAATTAAAATGTTTAAGACCCCTTAGCTGTGAGTTAGAAGGCACGGTTGTCTGTATATCTTCATCACTTCCCACTTACCCATATCTTTAAACGAAGATGAAGATAATAAATTGCAATTTGTGTTGAGCATAGCACAAAAATAGTACATAAAAAAATCAACAAACCTGTACAATTGTTCTCATCGCTATTGTCGAGGCAATCGTTCTGTCCATCGCAAATCCAAGACGGATGGATGCACGGCGTTGTGTATTGGCAGCGTCGTGGGGGGGAATCGTCTGGAGGTTCACGTCCACGGAGTGCACCCGGCGCCAGGCAATCGGTGAGCGGGCATAGTTTCTCATCAGACGCGTCGGGGCAATCCGCCTTCATGTCGCAGGTTAGCGATTGGCTGATGCACTGGTGTGTTGCACATCTATCAAGAGAATAAAATTACTTGAGTGGAATATTTTAGAAGTGCGACTTAGAAGAACTAGTAGGTTGCATTTCAAGAAGGGGGAAAAGGTATCTCCTTTTTGCTACGTGCAAAGCCTATCAAACATGCTCAAACAAATAGTCTTCCCATCATATCGGGATATAAATTTGTAACTATTGCTATGTGTATTAACTGAGGTTACTTCACTTTTACAACACATCTAACTTTTTTTTCTAAAATACTGCTTGGCTCACTTCACCTCTAATTAGGCCCATATAACATTACCGTAAGAGTATTGTGATGAAATAAATAATAGGGAATGAAAAAATTAACTTTACACCATCACACTTAGCTACTATTTCCTATACGCCAGCGATTTCCAACCCGGGAGGCATGGACTATTGCTAAAGTAGGCGCGAGCAGTCCAAAATATACAATAACCTTTTAAAAGTGTCTTTATTACTATATGAAATAAAGGATGGGGAGGCACAAAGATATTTTTTTCTTCAAAGGGAGGCGTAGTAACATAATGGTTGGAAGCCACTGCTCTACACTGTTTGATACAAATCACTCTGAGCTCTGTCACATAACTTTGGTGGTAATCATTATAGTTTAATTAACTCAATCATACCTGAAGAAGTCCCCTTCGCAAGAACAAAATTCCTCATCAGAACCGTCACCGCAGTCGTTTTCCTTATCGCAAACTCTAGATCTGCTGACGCATCTGTTATTGGTACATTGGAAGAACTCATCCGTACATTTTCTGGTCGCTATAATAAAAAACAACGAAAGTAAAAAAACCATTTTTACTCTGGGAAGAGGGATAAATATTTGCAAACAATTCTCCATTATAATTAAGTAGACAAAATCACTTCATTTAATTCTACTACACTATCGAATGTTATTTCACGATCGCATCTTTAGGACTACGCTACATGCAGACTATTAGTGGCTTATAATAACGGCGTGCGTCCATTTTATTTCTAGTTAATGAAAGTAATCATGTGTCATTAAAATTTTTATAGATAATTACCATTGATATTATTCGGTTATCATGTGTACAATTTATATTGAAACAAATATCACTCAACCCTCGGGCTATAGAAGCATGATAGGGTAAGTCTGACCTTGAGCGCTTTATACATTGTATTCAGCACGTTTGCATTCTAAATAATTCAGGGCTGTGGAGTCTTTCCCGTAAGTCGTGGAATCAGGGTTTTTGTCCAGAGTCGGAAAAATCTTAAGACTCATGTGTATCGACTAAATGTGTATTCAAACTACAATAATCCATAGTGTTGCCACTGCATGCTAGGCTGACTAAAGATGATCTGATGGTATACATATCGACTGTGGAAAGGAAAAAGGACATAACCCACAGTTTTTTCAAAATAGATTTTTTTCGATAATCACAATGTATCCAACTTGATGAATGCTCTATCAAAAGGATGTAAGCTGCAAATGCCGAATATAAATCTAAATTTAGCTTTTAAGTTTGAAAAAAAATGAGCTTCTGAAAACTTAAACCATGTAAAAAAGACTGAATAAAAGGTTTTTCCTAGACAATTTTAAAAATTAATATTAGATTTTATCAATTAAACACCAGTTTAGAAGTCTTTGTGCAGTTCAAGGTTGTGTTTATTTCATAATTTGCATATGGCCGAAAATCAACAAAACACGTTTTTTGTGCCTCCTGTAAAATTTGCTATGTGTGGGTTACGTCCTTTTTCCTTTCCACATTCGATATATATAAGTTACAATGAAACAATTGAAAAATTTCTTTTGAGTCGGAGTCCTCTTTTATTTACTCGACTTCACACCCTGAAATAATTGACACTGTTAATTTTATAAAAGTTTTAAAAAATTTAATTTACCGCAATAGTTTTCATCCTCGTCACTACCTTCAGAGCAATGATTGATTCCGTCGCACGTTGCCTCCATCGGTATGCACCCCCCTTCTGCACACCTGTACCATATTTATAAAAAAGATGAACGTGAATTTGCTATGCATACCAATAAAGTGAAAAAATAATATACTCATAATGCATAAGCTACGTGTCGGTCTCATTCCCGCATATACAGCACTTATTTTGAACGGTCTAAAATATTCAACACAATCACGTTTTGAGTATATAGACGACGCAATTACGTAACGAGTATTTTAGACCATCCAAAATAAGTGTATGGAATAGCACTGCAGGAGATAAGCAAGAATCAATTTCTTTCAATTAATATAGTTAAGTGATATATCATGAAGTACTCAATGTTCTAGTTAGCACTTCACACTCTGCTTACAGGATGGCTTCAGAGTTTAGCCTTATTTTTCTAACCCAGAATCTAGCGTGCTGTACAAATAGGAGTCTACTACAATTTGGTTTTAGGTATATTCAACAGGCTTAAAATTAAATAGATCAAATTTGCACTCACGTAAAGGCAGCAATACCAGCCGGACACCTGGTGGGTGATTCAACACACCGGGTACTCTCCGGAGCCAATACTCGACCTGGTGCACAGCCGCAGACCACCTTTCCTGCCGCGTTCACATTGCACGTGTCCGTGCAGCCACCGTTCAAGATCAGACAAGGGTTTAATGTACCTGATCAAACAGACAATAGACACAGTTCAATCGTATTATAGACACTTTATACGATTTCGGTGATAGTTAAATAGTTTTTTCTGATAAAAAAAATCACTCACAATCATCGGAATCGTCGGCAACGGCAACAATCCCCATCGGCCTCTGAATATCCTCGCGAAGTTTCACTATATCCAAGCCGGTTATCTTGTTGGCCCTCACCACCGAGAGGAGAACCCAGTCGGTCCAGAATATGAAGTCTCCGTAAACCGCCAAGTCGAATGGATGGGCCGGGGTACCTTTCATTATAATCTACAGAAAAGAAATCATTATCAGATAGACATCTTTGCGCAAAATTTGTATGTAAGCCCACTGATTCATAGCACAGTTACTGTGTAAGTAGTGTTAACAATACTTGCATGAATCTTTTATTCCATTATTTTTGTTTACATTCAGTCTTCATTAGTTAATCTATTGCTTAGATCAGGGGTGGGGAACCTTTTCTTCTCTTAAGGCCGCATTCATTTTTCTGATTCGACATAAGGCCACAGTAAACATTGACTAGGGAATCTTTAGTCGGAAACAGGACTTTTCGGTCAGAATATGTCAGGAATTTACAAATTTACATCAATTTACAGAATCACAGAATTGACCAAAAGGCCGCACTAGAGTAGCCAAAAGGCAGGTTCCACATGTCTGGCTTAGTTGCTATAAATTTCAACAAACACCAGAATTATTGGACTATGATCAATTATACAGCGGTAACGTTTTACAAATAATAATTCAAATAAGGTAACAGATCGAATAATTATCATTAGAGTGTGGAGCATATGGCCACCTAACAGAGGTCTCTCAACAGAAGTTTTTCTACGAGAACCGCTCGTTACTCGATCTCTTTGTACACGTCATTGCTGTATGCTAAACTCATATGGCTAAAATTATTTTTTTTATTAAAAACTGAAGAGATCAACTCACAATTCTACGCGTGCCGTCGTACTCGGTCCGCTCAATTTTATCTAGCCTGGCATCTGCCCAGTACAACTTCTGCGCCTTGTGGTCCAACGTGAGTCCGTTGGGCATCATGATATCAGTCTTGATGATTGATTCCAAGTTGTAACCGTTCGTGTGGGCGCGCTGCACACTGGGTGAATTCGTGTTCCAGTTTGTCCAATAAACGCGCCTAAAAGAATACCAACCATTTTATTTCTCGACTCAATAATTGATTATCATTTCGGTACATTTCAGGAGAATTTGGAATAAATAATGATGTGTACCTTTTTTATTCTGATTTGAAACCGGTTGTCATTCATACATTTGAAAATGGACAAAGTTACAGAAATCGACTGTGTTTAGGTAAAAGGAATCAACTCTTAGTTTATTGAAAAGTAATTTTATTCGATTACCACAATTTTTACAACTAAATAGACAATCTGGCTAAAGTATTTAAGCCGCAAATGTCAAATAAGTATTTAAATTTAGCTTAAGTTTGAAAAAAGAAGGGCCTGTGAAACAATTGCACTTACAAATTACAGCTGTCTACCGCGATACCCCTGGGCTTGTCATTGACTTCCAATTTGAGGACTCTTTTCACCAGCGATTGTTTTTCTTCGCCACCTGTTGCGCGACTCGCTCCCGAGGCGGCCGTCGTCGTGTTGGTGTAACTCTCGTATACACTCGTCAGGTTAATTTTGTTAATGGTGGCATCGTTATTACATGTCCAAAACAAGTGATTAGTGATCTGATCGAATGATATACCTTCCACGGAACCTTGACCTATAAATGTAAAAATAGAAATTATTTTTAATAAAGATTGTTATGAACGCAAATTGAAGACGATTCCTATGTTTGATAACCAGTGCTGTTTATCACAGATAACTCACGGTCTACGATCACTCCATATCCTGTGCCATTGAAAAATACAGTATTGATGCTTCCGCGCTGTATATCTGAGTAGAACAGTCTCGAAGACTTGTAGTCAAATGACAATCCGATAGCATTACGCATAAGCTCTCTGAAAAAAAATACAATCTCCAATAAACAAAACATTAACATCCCAAACGGTAATTCTCAACAATAATACATCTAAAGCTTGTAAAGTAAAATTATTAATATAAGAACTATAATATTAATTCACTCCAACATTAATGTTGCTTGAATTTCATTGAATAGTAAACATTTATTAAACAAAGATTTTACCTGTTTTGTATACCGGGATACGGAGCATTAAGATCTCCCTCGTCAAACATATGGATGGAGTCAATGCTGGAGACACGGGAGTACATCAGAAAAGCATCGTAGGCTGTAAGAAAGATAAAAATCAATCACGCAACTACTTTGGTGTAAATGTGACTTACAAATAAATAAAAAACTGTATTTATTTAGTTTAGCAGATTTGTAGATTAAGCAGTCGACATGCAAAGTTATCAGGCTTACGTTTACAACTCTTCCCATCGGGTGCAACGTTCCCGTGCGGACAAGCGCATACAGCCTTATGTCCGTCGAACAAACAAAGTTCAGCACAGCCTCCGTTGAACGGGGCAACGCAAGGGTTCGTTCCTCTTTGACTGTAACAATAGAATATTTTATTTTCATAATAAGGCAGATAAAGGTGTTGTTTTAATATTATAAGGGATAGAATCTATAACTTCTGAATTTGATTGTGTCCTAAAAATCAAACGGATTTGCCCCATTCAATAATGCAACACAAAACTACATCAGACACAAGATCACGGAAGACCGAATATATTTACTTGGTGAATCTTTTTCAGCAGTTGGGATATAATATATGTATAATATGATACTTACGAAACTAATTCTTTTATCGAAATATAATTAAACTTTTCTTCAAAATGTTTAGATATAAAAAGTTTAGAGTCTGTTTGAAAGACCAAATTAGCAACCAGTATGAAAATAATATTGACAGAGTACATAGTTATATAAACAATGTGTTGAATGAATCGTTAAAAGTAAACGTCAGGAAATCAAGATGGATCCAAATTATGTTAATTACAAAACATTGCATTTTTTTTAAGGTATGAATGTTTCCCTTATGTGATAAACGATATCAACCATGATTGATGTATTTTATTATTTGAGGATCAGATTTACATCATGTAACACTTACCTGTGTTTGGAGAATACTTGAATGTCTTTGAGAGAATCGCCGATGCCTCTGGCGAGAACTTGATAATTTGAAACGTTGTAAGCGGGCGCCTTTTTTATGCAACCCCTTTCACTGACACTGAAAAATAAATTTACACATATAAATTGTTGTCATTGTTGCCTCAATACAAGTGTTAAATATCTGACTTACTTAAAAAAAAGTATTTTAAAAAACAACCAGACAAATATCAAAAAAATGCCTGTCTTTTATCTTGCTTTGTAAATTATTCTCGTCACCATACTCCTAGTCTTTGATGTAAGCACGTATTTTCAAAGAGTAATATGCAGTTGCAAAACTGTTTCTTGGCCAACAGGTGTCAGCAATATTTTCAAATTTCCCCATTTAACCTGTTTGATTGGAGCACATAGCAATTGGCAAATTAGCCCAATTAACCTCATTTGGGTTAACAAGTATATCTATCCCAGTCAAGCGGAAATCAGTACATAAATGTGTTAAAGACAACTCACTTGTCCAGCCAAAACAGTTCATCGTTGTAGACGGTGATCGAATAGGGAACATCCAAAGAGTTGTTCAACAGAATCATCTGCGAGGAGCCGTCATAGTGCATACAATTGATCATTGATTCTGTCCAATAGACTTTCTGGGACTGAAAATTAAATTTTATAAAGAAATCATTAAACAAATTTATATTTCCATAATGCTTGTTATACAATTTTGGATCTCTATTTGGAGCATATATGGCATTTAAGATTCACTGTTCTCCGACGTCTCTTTGCTTTCCCCTCATGTTTATCAAAGATCTTTTGGTGCAATGGAATTCATCGAGTTGGAAGAAGAGACTCCCATGGGGCATTCACATACATATACAAGACAGGCCCACCACCACTTATAATTTTCGATGTTATAAGTGGCTGGCTAATCCTCTCACTTATCTTCGAATTCCTGATGAAATCAGAACATAGAATCGCCAATATTTCTTCAAGCATCTTTTTTCGAAGCTCAGTATACAGTTACTCTGTAATTTCATTACAACATTTTTAGCTCATAGTAAAACTGTACAAACCTTATAATCCAATGTAAGATCGGTAATTGAGAACTGCGATGTTTTATTATACAGTAATGTCTTATTCGATCCATCTAGTCCAGCTCTCATGATCCAATTTGCACCAGCGTAGAATAAATAACCTTGAACGGGATCCACAGCGAGAGCTACAAATATAAATTAAATTTAAGCTAAAACAATGCTTGTGTCTCACCATCAACGAGCAGTTTTGATTATGTTTAATCTTTACATATTTCTTAACTAGATTCGATTACATTTTTTTATGCATTGGATGCTGCTATGTTTACTATTGCAAACAGTCTGAGGTTTGCAGTACATCAACATTCAGTGATTAAATTTTACTCCAGTTGGTGTAACGCCGCTAGCACACAGACACGGAAACGGAACGAAAGCGGACTGTACTACCATAAGGTTGTGCGTCGTACCGGTCTGCTTTCGCACCAGTGTGCTAACGGCGTAAATGGTAAAATTTTACAATCGCAATGGTGCAACATAAGTTGCCCACTTTCTTTATCTCAGTTTCAATTGACATTGTCACTACACTTTTAGTGTAACTGGGGTTATGTCGTAGTTTTTTTTCTGCATAATTTACCTGTCAAGGAATCCATATCGTTTGAAAGCAAAACGTATCTTGAACTTCCATTTAACCTCGAGACTTCAATGATATTTCTCTTTGGATCAGTCCAGTACATGTTATCAGCAATCCAATCTACAGCCAGACCTGTCAAAAACAATAATAACCAAATTAATGTTTGTATTTTTTTTTAATTGGACGACGCATTTGATAAAAATTGTGTCAATTTACCAGTTATCCAATCAATGGGCACGTTTTCCAAGAGTTGCCTGCCGGTTCCGTCGCGTCGGATTCTGCTGACCGTACCGTGGTCTGAATCGGCCCAGTAAATGTAGTCAGTGGCTGGAAACAAGGTAAAAAGAGTTATCGATTAGTAGGCAAATTCTTACACAAGACGGAATCAAACTTGAGATATTAAAACCATAATTTTGTATAACGAGGTTTTGTATTATGAAATCTTACCTGCATGATAATCAATACTAGTTGCCATGGAGACTTGAGAGATTGGTCCAAGAACCGCTGTAGAGTTATCACCATCCAAACTGAGTCCTCGAATCTCCCAGTTAATTGAGTAGAACATAAATTCGCTTATTCCTGAAAAAATTTCATCAGGATTATTAAACTGAAAGCTAAAATGATAACGCACAGATTTGCCACATTCATGAACTAATATATCCTTAATTAAAAGTCATAATATTATACCTATGCACTCATTCGGCTTGGCGGGATCAGACCTGTGTCCGGTAGCGCAGGCGCAGGATCTGGTGTAAGGGCCAGTCGGCAGACAAAGTTGTTGACACCCGCCACGATTTATAGCGCAAGAATTGTTACCCCGCTGCAGCGCCGCGTCATAGATCTTTATCGAAAGGACGTTCGCTGAAAGATAACATGCCAGTTAATAACTTGTGCATTCTTGTAATCAATGACCGTTTTTAAAGTGTTACCAATCCATAATCTCTTCGTAAATTATCTAAAATGGTGAGGTATGAAAAATCTTACGAGTATTATTTCTTAAACGTCGATCGTCATTGCATAGAGTCTTATCGCACACGTGTATCGCGTTGTCGTGGCCAGTAGCATAGTACAACTGATGGAAGTATGGCACCGCCGCTGTCGGTAGACTTTTTTTCGGTAAACTCACCTGAAAATAAATACTGTGTCAAATCAAAAAAGCCTACAAAGATTCAACATATGCAATTAATTCACAATCTCAAGATAATGCATTACCGTAAGCACTTTCTTTTTAGCAAAGTCGTAATACTGAATAGTGGCCGTGTTGACGTTCACCCAATACAAGCGTAGCGATTCATAGTCCATTGACAGACCTATTAGGAAACAACATATCAATTAGACACCTGTAAAGAATATTAGACAGTGACATGTCAATAGCAATTGAATCTCAGAAGTGTTAATTATCTTTATTTTCATGGTGAAAAGCTGTGTCAAGGAAGTGGGGAGCGTGGGACTTTAGATAGATTTATCATGAGTCAATAAAATCAAAAAAAAACATACTCTGCGGCATGCTGAGTTCCTTATTAACGGTCTGATTGACTAGGACCTCTCTGTACGACCCGTCCATATTGCATTTTTCTATCACCGAGATGTTGTTGATCATGTGCCCAAAGTAAATTTTACCCCTGCAAAAGAAAGTAACATTATTTTCATTTATAATATATTCAATAAACTACTTTCACAAAACAGTATCCGCTAAATAGTCTACATGCTATCATAGAAAAGAAGTTCATTTGAATAAATAAAAAAACCATGTCCGTTTCCAATCTCAACAGAAGTTATTCTATGAAAACTGCCTGTTATTCAGTTGATCAACATCTCTTTTTGGAAAAGAAAAGATGGTAGGATGAGATTAGAGCCCGACTAGTAAGACTAGGAGTAGGACAGGAGGTAGGGCAATTTAGACATAACCTTCATGCTTCCAAACACAAATCCATATATCAATAAACAAATCAATTTACGTTAAATTTAAATATTTGAACTGGGATTCCAACCTGCAGACACAACCAAAGAGGACTTGGCTCGAGCATGACAAGAAGCCTATAGGTTATTATTCCTTATTAATGCTTCATGAACATTTCTTTTCCATGCACGATTGCTTTTGTGTTAGGCTATAAATAGTTTGATCACGATCAAAAAAAGCGATAGATTTACCTGACAGGATCGACAGTTAAGCCAGAAACCTTCTGCAACGATTCCCCGGGAACGATAACAGCAGTGTACTCTCCTTTGAGATTGCAAACGGATATGTGTTCCTTCCCGCCAGTAGACGAGAAAAACATCAGACCGGAAATCCAGTCAATGGCAAATCCGGCTGGATTCTCTATTCCCGTGTCTACTATACTCTGCGAAGGACCCATTGTCAGACCTGTCTTTTTTATCTCGTTCATCTAATAAAGTACAATGAGTGAATTAAAAAATGAATGAATGAATTCTATTACAGATCGAGAATATTAATGTACATTTTTTTTTAAAGATCTTTCCTTACCTGCGTATCTGACCAATAGATTGTATTTGTGCTAGCGACAAAGTCCAGCTGCTGCGGGGATAGAACTTGAGGAATCGTAATAGTCGGGATGGTGTGGTAATACGGCTGAGATAAGTCGACACCACGCAGCTCATTCGGGCGGGAGAAAAGCAGCACCTTTTCATTTTCTAAAATGAATGATATTATTTTTAAAAGGCTATAATATATATATAAATATATGTTTATCGACTATAAACAATAATTTTTTAACCTTCGAGTACCTATATCTTGAAAAATCACACGGGTTCCGGAGCGGGGTACAATTGTACCCCCTAGGATTTTTCTCATTTAACGAAGTAAAAATTAAAATAATAAATGTCAGCAGTTCGAATGTTGATTTTGAGCATGCCCTGTCAAAATTAAGAGACAATTTGTCTTTTTGAATCATCCATATCATATTGCGTTGACGATACGTCAGGCGTATAGAAGCGGTAGAAATCCATCATGTCGATAAAAGCGGCGAGAGCGCACTGGCTCACTGCGCTCCCGCCGGCCGCCGGGCATGCGCACCGATAAGGTTACGATCCACACATGCGTCGTTCTCCCGGTGCGGGCGCAGGGTACGCTGACATCAGGTGTGTGGAGTTGCTCGGCACACGCACACACTCAAACGCAACGTGTATATGTGACCCAAATACCATTTGTTAACGAAAAACGTGAATATCTATTTTATTTTCTACAATTTTTCAGATTTTTTTTTGCATTGTATTCAATAGGATATGTTTGTAGATTACAATAAATATCAGCTAGATATTACCGATATTTAACAAATGGTTGGTAAAATAAGAATTTAGGGGCACAATTGCACCCCGCTCCGGAACGCGAAGGTTAAGCAGACTTTCATACAATGTTTTTTAATGGAAGCTATCGTCCGCTTTACCGCAGTAAAATCATCCAATGACCAAAGTAAACATTTACAAAAATACACAAGTGTTTATACTCGGCCATTTCCAAAATTCAGCTTGAAAGCGTTAATTTATTTTGAGATATTCACAAAAAATGTGTATGGAACAACCTCCACATTAAAAAATAACCATGTTTCCTTGAATCAAATTCTAATAGAAAATAATTTCATAAATACAATCTCAAAATAAATAAAAATGGGCAAAGTGAATTTTGGAAATGGGCGACTCATATTTGTATTTGCTGATTTGAATGCAGAAGAACTCGGACACACCAACGCGCCCTATTCTCGAGGGTTGACAGAGATGAGATATTGTATCATCACAGTATGCAATCCACCCGTGTTTTAACAGCTCATATGCTAAAAATGTCAAAACTTAACCCTCTCAAATTTTTAAACCACCGATAGGCTAAATTTACACCCCAGTTAAGAAACACTACTTTAATACACAGTAGATAGGCTGCAAAGACATTTGGGACAGTGTCAGACAAAAGGGTGAGTACCCTTTGAAGATAGATTTCAGTTTACAGGTCTTTTTTGACAGATATACAAATATTAAACATTTATCATATTGAACATGCATAAACGAATTTGCGTCAGGATTGTTCATACAACTAACCTACGCAGTTTCTTTGATCGGCTGCAAGTCTCATGACATGTGGACACGCGCACTGAAAGGTTGTTGGGCCATCCAATAAACAAAGATGCGAACAACCTCCATAATTCACTCCGCAAGGGTTCTTTCCATCTGAAAATGAAAAAAATACAGATATTTACTCAAGTATAACTTTCAGCACAAATTCAGAGAGTTCTCTATCTGCTTCGATGCTTGGTAACTTTTAATACTTGATCACTGATCAACTATAATCAAAGACAGAACGAAAGACCCAAGAGAATCGATAATCAATGAATTTTGTTAATTTTAGTCACTTTTTATAACCATTGACCACATAGCCGATGAAATGCTCTTGGGCTTTCATTGTATTGGGAGGTCATCACCAAATAAACAATTTTATTTGTTGACCCTTCAATTGATTCATGAATTTCTATCCAAGCGTGGATAATCTGAGATGTCTTTAAATACAAATATGTCTACGTGAGTCACCAGTCACATATCGCAACCCTAATGCAACATTGGGATAAATCGAAAAAAACCAATTTCGAGATAATTGAATTTTAAGGTTTATGCTGTACTTTTTAAAAAGTGAATTGCGGTTTTATTTAGTTTCTTTCACGGTTTATGATAAAAGATAATATTATTAATATATAGTTTTGTGTATATTTCACTGATGCAAGTTACAAGTTCAATAATTGTAAATGATTTTTCTTTTAAATAGAGCATTTTCTTATTAAATTGTTAAAGTGTTTCATTATAAAGGTTAACCTTTCAGCAATCGATTGGCATACTTATCTAAAAATCGACTTTTTTCACTTTATCTCACTGTTGCTTTATGTTAGCGATATTTTAATGAATAACTCACTATTCAAAATGGGATTGGTTGGAAGCAGATTCAATTGGTAGCATTATCGATAGTATCGAATTTGGTCATTGTAAATATCACTTTGAAGTGGCTAATTGAATCACATTACCATAAACCAACCTCTTATTACATTCAAAATAAAAACATTGATAATGGTTACCTCTCGGCTGCCTGCTGGGGTGCATAACCGTGATATCAAACGGCTGAGTGTATGTTCTTTGAATCACAAAGATGTCTGATCCGTTCCACTTATTAGCTCTTATGACAGCATTGGTCCTCCAGTCTGTCCAGAAGACGTGATTTTCAAACAAGGCAATAGCGAACGGATGAGAGAGCGTTTCGTGACCTCGCATCACAGCTCTGTGATCTTCGCCGTTGTATGTTGTGGTGTGTATTGAATCAGATCTATGGGAGGAGACATACTTACATTAATAATATTATAATAAACAAAATGTTTGTCATCATTCGCTCTGCCCTCTTCCTATGTCAACCATATTCACTGCCAATTGACTAAATCAGAGCTTCCCAAACTATGTTCCACGGAACCTGAACAGGTGTTATGCAAAAATTTGGAATGATATTATACGCTGCAGCCCATTTAAGTAATTTCTACTTCATAATGAAAAGCGAGTGATAGTCAATCTCTACTGATGTTTATAACGTCAAGTATTTTGTATCATTAAAAGCTATATTTAAGCTTTTTTTGTAATACGTTTTGAAAATAATAATTTAATAAATAGCAAGTGTTTTAATCACATATTCTTACTATCTATTATGAATTACCAAACCTAAAAAATAAGTCAAATGTGCTGTCGAAAAATCTGCATTTGCGAGGTGTTCCATTGCAGAATAAGTTTGAGAAACCCTGGACTTGATAGTCACTTAGTCTTGAGTAAGTGTGTATTAAACTTTCCGTTCATTTTATAGAGAACAAAATGAAGGTTAATAGTTACCTTGCGTCTATCCAATATATTCTTTTTGCTGTATAATCAAGTGTAAGACCATTTGGCCATGCTCCTTCAGAGATACGATCCACTCTCACAACAACAATTCTTGAATTACCAGCCAGTGTACAGCGCTCCACTCGAGGAGACGATATTTCCCAGTCAGTCCAAAACATCAACCTAAAAAATAAATTAACGACAATATCACTATGATGCAATGCTGCACTACTTGACCAAAAAAGTTTGAATAAATAATAACAGATGAATCTTTAAGCAAATAAACCATTATATATTTGGATGTCAATCTTATATGAAAAAGTGATCTTACTCTTTGCTTTGTTATGGAAAAAAAAGTAATAATAGGAGGAGAAAAAAGTAATCACCCCTCTCTAGGATCAACGGCGATCGCCCGAGGACTCTCAATATCACCAGCCACTAAGGTTTTTCTGAAACTGCCATTCAACCTTGCCACTTCAATCTGGTCCAGGTTACTCTCCACCCAATACAGATTTTGACCAATCCAATCTACGGCAAGACCTTCAGCTGTTGCCAGTCCAGTCTGCACTACCACTTCTATGAGGCTCAAAGCTGAAACAAAAAAAAACAATTGTATTAACTTTTGTCATCCCAATTTGACGTATTTATAATTACATTAACCTTTACACGCCCATGCACTGCAAGCAATAGTTGTTGCTCACTGCCGGAGCATTTTGTTATCCATTGAGACATATAAAAAAAATCTCGAAAACTAGTGAACAGTAGATAAAATAAAAAAGGTTCTCAATTAAAAGGTTAATTCATATTAATGATATTGAGTTAATAATAATAATGATTCGATATCTTAAAGACATAATTAAACCAGCGTAATCTGACAGCAAATTGCGCCATGAACTAATACTAAGATTAGTTTGAACAAATTGAAACAGCACGAATAAAATTGAATAGACTAGTTTGATATATCAGTGCTCTGTGTGTTTACAAACGTATATAAAATTATGATTTGATATCTTGATGAAGTCATAATTTATGTGAGATAAAATTTTTCATAATCTATATATATAAAACAAAGTGGGGTTATTTACACCACGTATATCTCGAGAATTAGAGCACGGATTTCAATGATCTTTGCTTTATTAAATTCGTATGGGCCTAGAATAGCAGAATAAGCATTAAAACATCGGAAAAATATCACGGAAAAGAAATTATAAAGAAAATAAATATCTCAGTACAATACGTTTTTTTAAATTTTTCGAATCGAACGCGGAATATGACGTATGCAGTTTAAGCTTAATACACTAGGTGGCGTTGGTTGTAAAATTCATTTGTTTCATACTTTGAATTAGAGATGTACCGACGAACTTGGACGAACGTGTCAGAATTTCGAAACTAAATCTTCAATATCCATTTAAAAAAAAAACTTTTAGGAATTTATGTCTCATGTACATCACCGTCGCTAAAATATATACTGAAATGTGAAAAGACGAATGAAAGTACATAAAATCAGAAAGTATGTAAAAAAAAATCAGTATACTTTTCATGTATATTATATTGTTATTGAATACTATCAAATCATTATTTTATTTTTGATCCCCATATACAGTCAATCCTGTTTTTATGCAATTTCAAAGTAATGCGGTTTTTTAGAAATGCATTTTTTTAAATGTACCATATTTTACGATATATAAAAATGTTAAATATTACATTGAGAGCATATATCGTTGTATTTTTGATAGAATAGAGAGAATCATAAATACAACCGACATTTGAAAAAAAATACGATTTCGGACTGTTTAAATCATGTTGCATCTGCCATCGCTGAATTAAGGCCACCTACTTAGGTGTGTTACAGTCGATAAAACCATTGAAACATCGGTAATATCAGCTGAAATGATTACTTTAGCACACAAGCTTGGTGAAGAAAGGCTTGATACCTTTAGCGAAAATTACATAGACGAATTACTTACAGATAAAGCTATAAGTGACAAAGATGTCAATCATTTAAATTTAAATATTGACAAAAAACTAGAAAACAATGACGAACTGAAAGAAATTCTGCGATCCTTCACTGCGAAAATAATTGAAGAAGTTCGAAGAAGCCGTTCCGCCGCGTTACAGGGTAAAAAAAGCCCTGGGTATAACAAACTGCATAACCAATTAATTATCGAAAAAGAAAATCTGAACAAACTCTGATCACTAATTTCATTGTTAGAAAACAACCATACCATGTGTGGAACATTAAACAAAAAAATAATATTTTTTTTTCTAATGTAAGATAATCTCATAAATATAATATTGAAGATTTGGAAAATGTTGCGTTCTTTGTTATATTGAGAATTTATATCATTTCGTAATATAAAAATATGAAAATTTAAAATGAACTTTCGTAAAATTATAAAAAAGTATTATTTGAATAATTTTGAAAAGATCCCTGTCAGTATGTTGGTGACATGCATTGAGAACAAATTTATCCTAGACCAACACATTCCTTAGCAACAGCTTTTGTTTGACAGTTACTGTCAAACAAAGTAGTCGTTTGTCAACATTGTGAAGATGTAATTTTATTATTTAAAATACAGTGAAATAAAGAGGTACTAGCTATGCCAAGTACTTCTAAACCAATTCGTAAGAGTGCTCGGAATGGTTTTCTAAGAGTCTTTCAGTTCTGTGAACATGAAAAATCTGAAAAAAAAACCAATAATTCCCTTCGGGTCGACATCATTGAATCACTTCGAACTGTCAATGGCGTAGTATGCCCAACATTTCGTGCTGCATGTCAATAGCTCAATTTGCTTAAAAACTATACTCATTGGGACATGACAATCGCTGAAGCAATTGTTTCTGCATCTCCAAGTCAGATACGCACATTATTTGCTATCATTATTTTGACATGCTTCCCATTGAATCTACGAGAACTGTGGAACAAGTACAAGAATGACATGTCCGAAGACACTTTACACCAAATTCGCGTCAGTTCAGGGAATCCCGATCTCGAGGTGAATGAGGAGATACATAACCAGGCGTTGCTTTTGATCGAAGATATGTGTTACCTCATGCGCTGCATGATGCGTCGCCAGATCAAAGAATGAACGACGCTTTCAATCGAGAATCGGAACGTAAACGTGAATATGATCGAGATGCATTGAACCAATCACTTCGAACGAATGTACCTTTGTTGAACCCCCAACAGAAAGTGTACGATACGTTAATGAAGGCAATTGATGAGGGAAATGGTGGCTTATTTTTCCTCCGCATTGGAAGCACTCAACTGAACTATGAAAGATCAGCGCAATGACTCAAAATGTTTTGGAGGAGCAATGATTCTACTATCTGGCAATTTTCGCCAAACACTACCAGTCATTTCAAGATCGACCGATGCCGATGAAATAAACGCTTGCCTTAAAACATCGACTCTGTGGCGCTATGTGAAGAAACTTCAGCTAACGACAAACATGCGAGTTGTATTTCTAAACGACCATCTGCCGCAGATTTCTCCAAGCATTTGCTGACTATCTGTAACGGCCGTGTTCCTGTTGACGAATCGAACGGATTGATTTCGATTCCGCCGAATTTTTGCAATTTCGTCTCAACGAAGGACGGCTTCATCAACAAAATGTTCCCAAACATCTAATCACAAAAATCGCAATTGGTCGAGTGAACGAGCAATTCTTGGGGCTAAGAAAAAACATATGGATCATTTAAACTTCACAATTCAAAATCAAATCGTTGATCTACTGCATTACTTTAAATCTATCGACTGTGCCACGTGAATAACATCATTTCAATGTAATTTAAATACTTTTCATTTTGAATTTTGAACAATTATTGAACTTAATTCATTTTGAGTATTCATTCAAACTGAATTTAATTCAGCCAACACAACATTTATTGATTCTGAGGCGGTACGAAGTTCGTCGGGCCAGCTAGTATTATTATAAACCAGCGTAGTCTGACAGCAAAATCCGCCGTGAACTATAACTAGTTTGAACAAATTGAAAACAGCACGAATAAAATTGAATAGAGGAAGAGAAAATTTAAAACTTTGGCGAGATTAAACTCATTCAGAATACTCACATCCCGCAATCATAGTGCCTCTGTAGATCTTATCATCGATAACATCAGTCCAGAACACCATGTTGGTGCCGTTGTGGTAGTAAAAGTCCACAGCGATCGTGTTTTTCAGTGAAGAGATCAGAGCCTTCGACTGCATGGTTTGTAGATCAATGCTTCGCAGCTCATTTCTGTTGCTGAAGATTAAATACGGAGCAGTGCCATCTGGGAAACGAAAAGGAAACATTATAGCAGTGTTAATTGTTCTATATTGAAAGAATCACTATTGTACATTTAAAATATTAAAATACTACAATTAGCCGCTCTACCAATGATCTTCACCTTGTATTGAATACATTACTTTATTTACTGACCAAACAAGCGTCAGAAATTCCATTCAAAGTGCCTTGAAGGAAATTGTTCAGTTGCAGTAAAGCTATTTGGAAAAGAGAAATAAGATTGACAGGAGACAGTATATTGGAGGAAACATTTGTGGCCAAACATGCCCAAACAAAGAAGAAAAACGTAAAATTAATTAATAACATTTTTTTTACACTACTTATGTTACGCCTAGTAATAAAACCAGAGAAACAACAAAGTTATCAATACATTTTTTAATCAAGATATTAAAGATGAACTTCCACAAAGCTACTACCATATATTGTCATAATTGCTGCATCTACCTATGATGCGATCATTACCTGTACTCTTGCAGGTGAATCCATCATCAGCGAGTCTATACCCTTCGTGGCAGATGCACTTGTGTCGAGCTTTGCGATGTTGGCACTCTTGTGAACAGATTCCCCACTGGTTGCAAGGATGTGCGGTGGAGCATCGCAGTTTATCCGGCTGAAGGAGAAGATCAGGCGGGCAGGAGCATACGAATCCCTCAGGTGCATTGTGGCACGTGTGTGAACAGTCCATTCGTAAATCGCACACTCGCTCCTCTTGAAAATTAAACATAACGTATTTTTATCCGTATATCCTGCACTAACGAAATTATTAAGCCTGGAAAGTTATGTTTTAAAATAGTTAAACCAAAATGTTCATTATTTACGCATGAAAAAATATATGATGTTATGAATCTAAAAGCTTTGACTTACAATACATGCCTAGATATATATTAAGTTCACCTGGACATTGTAGAAGGTTATGTATTAATTCCAACAAGTGAAATGGATTTTTATTGATAAACTAGAGCTATAGATTTGTTTGCAAGTATTAATTGTTTTCCTTGCTTATTTGAAACAAATAATAAAAATAATGTGACTGCCAAAAATCACTGATAGGTGTAGTATTCATATATGAATAAATGATGATATTTTATCAAAAATATACAGAAATAGCAACAGATAATAAACGATGCAGCACTCTGCCAGGTCAGGTAATATCTTACCGCATCTTAATCCTTCATCGGAGCCGTCATTGCAGTCCTCGGTTCCATCACAGAGCCTATCTTGATGAACACATCGACTGGCATTGTCACACCTCCTGGCAGGGTGTTCGCAGGACAAAGGTGCGAGTGGTGATACAGTTGTTTGGGAATTATTTCCTCCGCTCTCGTTAGAAGAGTTTGTCGGAGATGCGGTCGGACATCCATTTTCATCAGACCCGTCCAGGCAATCCACGCGGAAATCGCAACGAAATTCCTGTGGGAAATCAATCCAAAGCCATCAATAAATACTGTACATGCTACAGTAAAATGTGGAAGATATTTTAGTTTATTGTTCACTCACTAGTCTCATTAAAAAAAAGTAAAATGAAACAAAGCAATAAACTATCTTGTGCTTCAAACCGTATCACTTTTAAAATTTTAACTTTATTTCTGACCATTTCGGATTTTCAGTGGATTTTTTTTTTTTTTTGTTAAAATAACATAAATCATAAGATTGTTAGGGCGAAATGTTAAACACAGCTCAGTATGTATTAATACTTTACGCAACGGTAACCAATAAACTACATAAACTGTACAATTTCAATATATGAATTTATTAAAAAACTTTTATATGTACAATATGAGCTTAGTAGATACGACTATGACATTAAAATTTATTATCAGCATTCTCTCGATTGTTTAGTAGACGTCAAGTAAGATTGAAGCTATTCTGAGGTATTGGCGACGTAACTTCAGTCCATCCATCGATGCTATTTATTTTAATATCCATGAATCTGAAACTTTTTGGAGTAATTCTAGCTAGTTCTAGTGCAAGAATTGCCATCTCGCGTGATATTTTAGTGAATAAGTTTGCCAAGCCAGATGATGGTACACGAACCTTCCTAATGCAGGCATGGTTGGTGCATCGGAATTCGTGAGGCTCGCAGAAGTCTCTCCCTGTTTTCTCCTCGCCAGTCATCGGGTGATGCCTAGGAAAATAAAAAGGTTAGATTTATTAACATTCAGAAATAGCATAAAATAGCATTACAGGTCAAATGTTCTTTTTACAAGAATTGGCAATTATTCTGTCGCTTCTTTTGGAGGTTAAGGATGGAAGGATCGAGCTAGGAAAGGAGCTCTAATCACTCTCGCTACACATCATTGACATCTTTTGAATAAGCATCCTTAAAGAAAAGTTGTCTGTATTGTTTGTTGTTGATCACTCAGCTACAGGATGGAAAATTCTATTTTCAGGGGGTAAAAATGTTTTCACCGATGGGCTGCTTCACAATCAAATTGACAGGTCATAATAAGAAGCTAAGCCTGACCTGTTGTTGTGTCCAGGTGATGGTATCTTGGGTAAAACAATAGTACAGTTATGCTCGTCGGAGCCATCAGGACAGTCTGCAACTCCATCGCACTTGTTCTTCATAGGAAAGCATGCCTCTTGGGTTGCACAGAATATCTAAAAACAATTATAGTAAAACGAATTCTATACTGGAAAATTAATTGTTTATTGTTTCAGATGAGGACAATACATGGCATTACAGCTGACGCCAATTCGCCATGCACTTGACAATAATGAATATTCATAATATATTCATCATTACATAAAATGCTAGTGACAAATTAGATTGATCATTTCATTTAGTAGTGTTACTACATTATACTGACCTAAATTAAGAATGTCAATTTGAAACATGAATAATTTCAGTTAACCCTCTAGAGAGGAGCTTTTTTTCAATAATAAATTCAATTCTGAGCCGTATTGAATCACAGAAAACTTTTATTTCCAATAGAAAAGGGGATGAATAGCGGGATCAATAGATAACGGTGTTTACTGTTACCATGTGGCCACACTCGTCTTTGGAGGGTTAAGGGAAAAACCTTACCATTGTTTTTGGATCACACACATCTAGGCACGCCTTTTCATCGGAATTGTCGCGGCAGTCATTATCGCCATCACAAACAAACAAACGAGGTACGCAATTCTTATTGTCGCATGTGAATTCAGATGTCTGGCATTTCGGATAACCTAAAAACAAATTTTGGATTCAAGAATTAAGATGAAATTTCCATCTGTAATTGACGACTTCCATAATTTAGTTTACAAAAAATATTATTATCTACAGCCCAAAATATGCAGTAAACCGTTGTCTGAATCTTTGAATGAAATGTGAATCTCCATAGCTATTACGCTGTTACTTTGTACTGAACACTGAGCATATTTTGATTTTTATTTTTAGTTTATTTATTATTTCAGACCAACGCAAGACGAATTGTTTTGCAACAGCCGTCGATATCACATTATACTACATTAATTTTACTTACTACAATTTTCATCCTCATCAGACTTATCGTTCTCTCCGCAGTCCAAATCAGAATCGCAATGCCAAGTTAACGGAATGCATCTGCGGAATACACAAGTGAATTTGAATTTATACCATTTTACAATACCATAACCAGCACTGATAACATTTATTTTTAATTTGTCTATTGCACTACAAACTCACCTGCCGGAAATTTTACAAGTGAACTGAGAGGGAGAGCATGTGTTGTTCCGACAATGCACAGGGTCCTCGTCACTGCCATCAGCGCAATCTGTTACAGAAGTCATAATTATTAAGATTAATGTTATTGCTTCTTTAACTGTGTTTAACTCAAGTGTAAGCCTGAGTGACTATATAAAAGTAGACACAGTAAAGTGTGTACAGACCTTTGTCACCGTCGCACAGCCAGTAATTTGTGATGCATACGTTGGTATCACATCTGAATTGATCGCTGTGGCACATGTTGTTTTCTGCAACAATTAATTAATTTCATTTAGTTACTGACCTTCGAGTTCTCATAGAGTGCATTCACATTGCAAATTTCTTCTTATTTTAACCGTTTGCGAAATTCGGGATATTTTAATAAATATGATGATTTTTATTGATGATTATCACTTCTCACAGACCAATCAATTTTTTATGTATTATAGCTTAAGGGGTTAAACGAAGTATACCTATCCTCAAAAGCTATTGGTAATGGATAGAACTGGTGTGTGATACTCACCGCATATACCCCCTGGACTGATGTCTTCATCGGACCCATCCCCGCAATCTTTGTCTCCATCGCAAACGAATTTTTGTTCTATGCAGTATCTATGAAATATTCATTCAAACGAGCATTGTTAATAAATAATAATCAAACACAATATGACACCAACTACACTAAAACCTCGAAGCACAGACTAAAGCAGGCAAGGCGATAACTTTTAAAACCATAAGTCTTTTATATGGTAGAGTAGGGCTTAAATGTCAATCTTAGCCGACAGATTTATTTTATATTTGACGGTAAATTTGTCTGATAAGTCTGTTGTATCGAGGTCCATTTCCAGTAATGCAAAATCAGTATTACCTTTGCTGGGTGCACTCGAAATGTGTGGACGGACATCTCGACGGCTTGGTATAATTGGTGATGGACACGCAACTCAATCCAGACGCGTCCAAGACTGAGCCATCCGCACATCCACAGACAGAGCCCTCGGGAGTTGCAAGGCACAGCTGAGAACAGTTTTTGGTTTGTTTCGAGCAATCGTTAGAACCTGAAATGAATTTAAAAAATGAGAAAACTCACACCAATGTCAGTTTACCTTGTTACCCCAGTGCACCGAGTGTTAATGATAAAGTAAACATCACAAATCAATGTTACTGTATTTTATATCACGCATCAAAATTTACAGTATGAAGCTTTTAATAGGCTTGATGTTCAAAAATGTTCCTAAATATGTTTTTACCACTAGCCACATGAAACACCTAGATAAAATAAAAATAGATTAAACTGGTCATTATTTCTACATACCTGTCTGCGTAAAATCATTGTACACCTTCATATCAAACAGCGGAGGACTCTCCGTGCTGAGCAGGTCCATGGTGTGGTTGACGATATTGTATCTACGGACGCCTCCCTTCTGATATTCAGCCCAGAAAAGATGGTCATTGTAATAAGCTAAGCCGTAAGGATGAACAACCCTCGAGCCGTCGAGGACCACCGCACGATTTGTGCCATCCAGATCTATTCGTTCGATTTTGTCAAGGAGGACATCGCACCTGGTAAAATGATAAGTGATTTTTTTAATTTCAAGTGCATCTGATGGACAAAACAGTTTGAAATATTTCAAGCATTTTTAGTATTTTATTCGAGACAAGTGAGGTAGATTATACAAATGAAAGATGTCATTTATTTATATTCATGTACATTACAAAGGAATTACCAATTATTTATATTACTTTTGCAATATAATATTAAAGTCGACTTTTTACTGTAACAGATTATAATAATCAAATTTATTATGTCGATCATAGTATATATTAAATTTTGGATAGTCACCAATAAAGCCTGCCAAGCTGATAATCAATTGTGAGTCCATTTGGCCAGTTGAGACTCGAGTTGACAAAGGGTTCTTGATGAGTCCCATCCATCCACGCTTTCTCTATTTTGCCCACCGGTTGTGTCTTTCCAACCCAATCTGACCAAAACATTAACCTGCAAAGCGAACACAAAATTATAAAGAAATCCCATGTATTGCATATGTTACTTTTTTTTTTTATTTTAGCCTAATTCTTCAGATTGAACTAAAATTTGCACCTAGAATTTCTATTCAGAAATTACGAGAAAAACCTAGGTAAGTAATAAAATTAAAAGGAAGTATTGCGACAGGATATAAAATTTAGTTAACTGGCAATAAAATTTAATGTTTGTTATAGAGACGACCTGCGTAATCAACAGTAAGACATATATCCGGATTGCGATGAAACATTCAATATCAAATATTTGATCTGTTGATATCTTATTTCGGTGACTTTGCTTAGATTGACAATTCTTCATAGTGTGGAATACTACTTTCAACCATGTCCGATCCCAATGTAAAACATATGTAATATTATCTAAGCACAAGTTATCCTACAAAAACTGCATGTAAATCAGACACTTCCTCTCTTTTTTGGTTAGAATAAGGACAGAGGGATGGGACTATTAGTATGCTGATCACTCTCGCTACGCCCCATTTTTTTCGTTATCTTAGGATCGGTTGGGCGGTATTTAAATTTCAGAAATCATATATATCTGTGTCTTTAAAGACAAATCCATAAATCGACTGACATATAAGTGTTGGTACAGGGGTTTGAGCTCGTGGGCACTGTCGATGAGGATAAAATGCTGACCATGAAATTTATTACTTATTTATTTATATTGATCTTTTTCCTTCTATTTTTTTTACCAAAAAAATCATCTTAGCTAACCTAGGAAAAATGTTATTTTTGTATGATAAAAAAATTATGAATTTGAAATCTTACCCTTTAGCTGGATGCAGCACAATTGCTCTCGGATCAGAAATATCGTCTCTAACAAGTGTTTTCTTCTTGTCAAAGTTATCCATCGAAGCCACGCTTATGGTGCCCAGTGATTCATCAGTCCAATACAAAGCCCTGCCCATCCAGTCTACAGCCAGACCTTCGCAGTTCCCGAGCGAACGGGAGCCATGTTTGGTAGTCGAAAGAATTGTTTCACGGCCAGTGCCGTTGATGTGTTGGCGTTGAATCATATTTCTGAAAAATCATTTAGTTTATGGTTTTAAAAATGAAAAATACAATACATTAATTTTATTTTGAAAGCAATCAGTGTTCTGTCTATCACACAAAATTTCCAAAAATGAAACATTAACGATAAAATGTTAATATGGTAAAAATAACAAAGTATTTTGTTCTATAAGAATAATAAGGTTGATAGTTATTAATGTTTCGTGCCGTCAGATATCTTATAATTCTTGTAGAACTAAATACTTTGTGATTTTTATTCTCACAAGCAAATGTAGATTCAATCAATAATAAGATATAATTTAACCTTTGCACGTCCGAGTAATATATGTACTCGTCCTTCAGGTCATAATCAAGAGCAGTCGGTTGACTCAAATCAGTGATGGGTATCATCAGTTGGTAATTATTCTGAGGGGATATTCCGATGGCCTTGATCATCGCTGGCCTACCTTTGCCGTATATCAAAAGGGTCGACTGTGAGAACACTAAAAAATAAACCAATCATTTGTCAATTTAGCCGTTGTAACTATCAGACAGCGGTTATAACTTTAGAGTAACTACGGCTAGATATATGCAGATACAAATATACAGACAGAATTCATTAAGTGTATTCTCTTTTGTTTTAGTACAACTGTAAAAAGTCAGCAAAGATATTCTCTGCGGATGTTGAATTTTCGTCATTACCTTCTTGTATAAAATTACGATGTAGCCCGGCGATGTTTTTTTATGCCACCTGGTAATTCACATGAATAAGGAAATCAAAATCATAACCGCAGACTTCTTCGTCTAAATATTAATACTTTAATTTATTGAGATCAACAATTGCATCGTCACAGTCTTCATTTCCATCGTAACATGGGAATTTATTATCCATTGACATGATATATTATTTTATTGTTTTGACCCAATTAAACGGAACGATCTCCCAGATAACCTAAGTACCAATCAAGGAGAATCGACTGTGTAAATTTTTGGTAATACCAGCTATGAGAGTGCTTAGCTTCAATATTTACACATGTTGATGCACACAGATCAGAAACTCTTGGATGTTTGGGTTACTTTTAAATGTATTTGAAATATATCAATGGAATACTTACAAGCACATTCGTGGTGTCCTCTCAACCTGTAGCCAGGCTTGCAGATGCAGTTAGCATATGGTTGAGGATTTTCGCCGCTACGGTAAGCAGTAACACAGATGTGAGAACACCCTCCGTTGTTTACTCTGCACGGATGATTTACTGCAAGGAACAATATCATAAGTAAGGATGAATTTTACAATCACTATTCCTTGAATAAAAAAATGCTATCGGACATTCTGGGAAGAATGATATGTTTTTTTTTCAGATATCAGTAGATTTATACAATAAAATAATAGGACAGGTGTGGTATCCATCCATAAAATAGTAATTCAATAAAAATGACATGAATGGTAATAGATAATAAGCAATGCTGCATATTTCAGCAACTGCGCAAAGCGATACCCCTCAAAGATTTGAAACAATGCAACAATTATGCAACAATGCAACTAAAAATCAAGAGTCAAGGATTGTGTAGAAATCTGCAAATATTTATCCCAAAATATATTGATTTATAATTTATATTAAGACATTTAATTCCAAGTATAGATTAATGGCCGCTTGTTCCTAAGAAGGTGAAGAAAATATAATTTAATGTTATGGTTTGTAACAAAGGTTGTAAATTATAAAGATTTTTGGCGTAAATAATTTGCAACATTATTTATGGATGACTGCTTCGTCCAAAATATGGCTAAACATTTACCTCGTCTATCGCTTTTATATTAATACAAATATATATTTTTCTAATGCTGGTTTGATACAAGAAAAAAGAAAACATTGTCGAATTGATAACAATATCTCAAAGCAGTGTGTTACCGTCGGGTTGACGCTGCTTGTGAAACACGTGCACTGAATAAGGCCTGGAGACGTTGATGTTTATGAAACTGTGATCTGACGCGTCACGCTTGTTCAATCTGATGATGGACTGGTTATGCCAGGACGTTACGAAAAGGCTGGACTCAAATACGGTCACCGAGTACAGATTCTGCACCTGAGGAAAAAAAAACATTTTAAACTCAAGTCTCATAATAAATCAGTTTGTATCCAAGCTCCAGGAAATGGGTGTCTTTCTGATCAAGTTTCTATGAAGCAAGTTCCAGTTATCTAAAACAATTACTTAACTCTTGAAAAATAAAAAATATGTAGAGCAGTAATGGCAAACACTTTTCCCCAATTGAAGCCTCTTTTCTAAAAACTGGCTTCCAGATCGAAAAGATCCATGTTACTACAGGTGGGTTTCAAACGTATATCTGGTATCAACATGCTTTCTCGTATTCTCAAGAAATACCTTTTTTTTAAATCTGACATTGATCGTTTTGTGAAATTAATGGGAATTGAATCCAGACCCACCTGATCGGTAAAGCTAAGCTCGAACTAACTAGACCACAGCGGGCAACATAATATCTCTACATTTCCCAATAAGCCACTATCTTTTTCACACGGTGAGAGGAAAACTAAAAATTATTTGAATAATAGATTCTATAAATATTGTGTTAACTTTGAGCACTTTGAGTGATGTAAAACTTGAATGGAGACTGCGGTGTCATTTAAATATGGAAGGCATGAGATTATCAACTTATAAATCGATAAAAAATTTAAGGTCAAATCGAAGTGTTGACACTAACCGGGTGTCCCTTCTTAACAGTCATTCTGTTCTGTCCGTCGTAGTCGATTCTCTCAACAAAATCCAGATAACCGTCCACCCAGTACACGTGCTTGCTTGGCATATCAACTGTCACTCCATACGGGTAGACAATCTTCTTGTTGACAAGCGGCTCTCGCGCCGTGCCGTTCAGGAACGATCGCTCCATCATCGGTGCAGTGTGACCCCATTTTGTGAAGAACATCAATCTAAAATAGAGAAAATTTTGTTTTACGCTACGGTAAATGTCGATGATTGGTTCCGAGGGCTATTACTGTTGGATATGCGTTATATTTGGCCAAAATTTCAAGTAACAGAGGTTACTTGAGGAATGGGTCTTGCCAGCACACTTCATTAATTGTGACACCATATAAATGAAATTTACTAACTCAACGTACTCGAGTGTTTTTTTCTATTATGCAAACGGAGAATATGAAAAAATTCACTGATCGCAGTATATGCTGATAGAATACTTAAATAGATCTTTTACTCCATTATATTGGTGGCATTTAGTAGTTTTGGAACAACTTTGAATGAACCATACTTATTATCCGCACATCATGCTCACAAAATTTTTGTGAACATGATGTAAAAAATCATTTTTGATAAGAATAAGTTCATTTAATACGTCAGTTACACAGAAGTAGTAATGCATTATATAAAGGCAGTACTCAAATAATACTTAAATTTAATCTTTGGGTGCTAAAACAGTCATACACAAATAGCCCGCTTTATACACAGGTGTATATACATGTGATTGGATAATGTGTGTACTTTAAAACATGAAAGAACTTTTTTTCACATTCTTTCTCGCTATAATCTTGTTACAAAGCACACCCAATCGTACATGAAATCGCCTCCGAGTAAAGTTTACTAATTTAATTAATGTGTCAGTCTGAAAAATATACATACCCTACGGTGGGATCCAGTGCAATACCCCGTGGTTTACTAATGTCCAACTCGATGAGTACATCGCAGGCATCCATTGTACTGTTGCACAGGATGATGATGTCTCGGAAATTGTCCAACATGTACCAGTTACCAGACACCCAGTCCTGAGCTATCTGGATTATCGCTGTAAGAAATAAACTATTATTTTAAAAATAATGAAAGATTTTTAATACTTTTTCCACTTAAAATTTATTTGATCAGGACCGGTTTCGCTCTTCGCGAGCATTTATTTTTATTATAATGCCATTCCACCAAGAATTTTCAGTGAACACCTTAAAAGTAAACTATTATTTACATATCAGTTCACTAGACTTACAGAGAATTTTACACCAATTGCATCTTTCTGGACTTTACGAAACAATTTTAAGTCCAAAATAGAAAACTCAAAGTCGTCGATTATTACCAAAAAATAAAATCAATACAAGATGATTGTCATATTTCACAGACCCGTTAATATGATACTGTTAAAGCCCAATGAGGTTAACCCTTTGAATAGTATCGCCGTACTGATACAGCAAAGTATTTTGTCGTCAATTATCTATTGCCATTATCTGATATTTTATTGAATAGGCCCGAATTGGCAGTAATAACTTCTATGTTATTATTTTCAAGTAATAAATAATTCCTCCATTTACACTTTTAACTATGCATTTTAAAATTCTAAAAAAAAAAATTACTACTGGAAATAATTAGTAATAATTTTCCAAGCAAGGCAGGCCTTGATCAGTGAAAAGAGCCATTACCCTTGCAACCAGATTGGTCTGGATTAAGTCACGGCAAATTTAGATTATTTCAATTTTACTTTGGATCTTTGATGTATCTTTTCTTTGACTTGATCACAACTGTCTTGACATATCAACCGTCTAAGCACTTAGACTAATTATCATTACTTACATTCCATCTCAGGAAACATGGTAGGTGACGGCATCACCCATTTTTCATTCAGATCATCGACACTAGAGCAGCTGAGCGACGATTTTGTTACCTTGTTGTGGATGTAGCAGACAGTTCTGAAGAAAACAACAACAATAAACACATTACTTGAGTAATAATGTATTTGAGAAGAATATACAAGTACAGTCTACAATTTTTTTTACTGTTATTGAGTTTTGTGTAATAAACGATACATGCAAGCATTTTAGATAAAATAAACACAAAATGTAAAATACTATTATTTCGGTAATGAAAATTAAACAATAAGGAATCGTCAATATTATGATTTAACATAAAAAGTTTAATGATCGTAGTATTTATGGGCCATCAGATGTATTATGAAATATTGAAAGTCCTAAAGATTAACTCTCCAAGGATGAGCGTAACCATATGGTCACAGTAAACACTGTTGTCTATTGATCTCACTATTCATCTTTTTTCTAACTGAATATCGTTCCTTTCACTCATATTTGGTTAAGAAGGGTACAGACCTCAGTTAGTCATCAGCCGCGGGGACAGAAACGGCCACCAAAAGCACATGCGATTTTTTGAATTTCCGTTTTTTTTATCAAAACATTAAATTATTTACAGTTCTTTTGCTAATATATTTGTATTTAAATTATGTTGATCTAAAGAGGTCAAATTGTAAATATTTTTAAAAATTTCACGTTTAGCTATATTTCAACCCCGAACGTTTGAGTGCCCATACGGTCCCGCTCGTCCTTACTACTGTCCGTACACAATATTACACGGTAATAAAGGGGTCATGCAGGGTTTCTATACAATGACTTTGCATTTTTTTTTTTTTAATTTTTGTTAGGAATAAAAGTTATCAGTGACTTTAATATGGCTTAAAACATTTTTTTTTTATCGAAAAAAAGCTCTCGTCTCTGGAGGATTAATTTGTCCGAGATTTTCACAAGCAGCATAGCTTGAAAAAAAAAATAACAGGAATGTATCATAGGATGTTCAGATAACCAGTTGTTAATAATTTTTAAAAATGTGCTATCTTGGCTCTACAACATTGAAAAATAGAAGAGTGATGAATCAAATAACCTGTTTGCAAAATTATATTCCAGCACTTGAGAGTTGAGCAATTTCAGAGTGGAGTTTCCCGGCCACGCTGCGCCATCTAATTTTACGCGTCTAATGTCATGCTGCGTTGAGAAGATAATGGAAGGCTCTTCGTCGGGAGGTACTGAAACCATAGAATAATAATTAATTGCCAACTGCCCCAGCACACTGAATGCTACCGATGTGAGTATGTTATCATACTAGACATATCATTCAATCAGAATATGGATCAAAATGTATGTATTTAACGGCTGAGAAGTAAATTAACTTTCGGTTAGATGATTTGCACTTACAGTGTAGTTCCCTATAGAACTCTGTTTGGCTAAAATATTGTATTTCTGAATTGAAATAAAATATTTGGTAAAAGACTACCTGGACGTCGAATATTATTTGACGTTTAATACAATATGGCCGTCGTGTCAATGCTGCCAACACAAAAACATATGTCACTTGTCAATTATTATTTTTAATTATTATACATACCCTAAAAATGTAATTTTCTCTGATTACCTTTAGAAATACTCCAAAAAACACTGCCTGGGGAACGAAACGAATTCCAAAATACAAATTCGTTCAAATAGGACGCGAATAAGCCCCAACTTTTGCCAAATTGGCGTTTCAGCTTTCGTTTCGCCCGCATCCACATATCCTCAATGTTTTGCGTATGTAATTCATTCTCGTTAGGATCCACAAAGTTATCTTGTTGACCCACAAAGAAATGTGTATAAATTCCATCCTCAATACGTGGAATAAACGAAATAATATGTGTGTACCGGACAATATTTGTCAAAATATTTCTTCTTGAAAAGCACTTGTTATTATAATCGGTCCGCTTCTTGCACTCTTCTATTGGCAGCACTGACACGGCAGTCGTATTGGATTAAACGTCAAATAATATTCGACGTCCAGGTAGTCTTTTACCAAATATTATGTGCACGGATAGTTGTGATAACAAATTTAAAATATACATTAAATATGTATTTTGTTATATCTTCAACAAAATCAAAAATCAAGTTCACTTGTACCAGTGAAAACCATCCAATCCACAAGTGAAATTATTTTGAACCCTATTTTAACTTGCTCACTTTTCATGTTTCTTGAAAATTATCTGAAGGTATACTTACTGTTGATGGCCTTGCAATGAGTAGCTGAATTTAATAGGTATCCATCCACACAGGCGCATGTGTAAGAACCGACCGTGTTCTGGCAACTCTGATCGCAGCTGTCTTCCAAATCGCACTCGTCGAGATCTAAAACCAGCAATGAATAGTCAATAGTAAAATAATCCTTTGTCGTCCTTCTAATTCTACGTTTTGTTTACCATCTACCGAAGGTATGTGAAGAAGGTCACGTGAATGAAATATTTTTTTATTGACAGACAGAATGACATACCAACACATTTCGTATCCTCGGGCCTTTGTCCGATAGGGCAAAAGCATTTGGGGCCGTCAAAAGTGATCTGGCATCCATAACTGCAGTTTATATCACACTTGATTGTCTCATTACCTAGAATAAAAAACGCAACACAATGAAACATTAGATGGCCATACATTGACAAGACGTAACCGACATTTTTTCATAAAATGAGTTATGCATATCATTTTCTTTGTTTTTTCAATGAAAAAATATTTTTCATTGAAATTGTTCTAAAGTTGAAAACACGTAACAGAAAAAAAGCCCACCAAACTGCCAGAAGATAGTAGAAGAGCTACATCGTTTTCCTACTGTTTGAAAATAGGTGAGAAAAAATTCCAACATGTTTACTGCAACATTTTGTATTGACAGTTTGTAACTGGATTAAAAAAAAAATGTTACAATTATGAATAAGTGTCTTTCATTTTCATTGATTTCTGAATACTTATTTATTTATGCAGTTTTTTTGGCTCTCCTGTAAAATTGAACAAATGTCGGTTACGTGTTGTCAACGATGGCCATCGATATGCTATATGTTAAACTTCTATTTTTACGGGAAAGAAAAAAAATGTCATTTAAAATCTTTCAGTTAATCCATACATGATATTATGACATTACAGGGTTGTGGAGTCAGGTAAAAAAAAAACGACTCGGATTTCAAAGAAATTTTCCAAGCATTTCATTTTAACTTATATATATATCTATACCATCAAATCACCTTTAGTCAGTCTAGCATGCAGTGGCAACACTGTGGAATCTTGTGATTTGAATATACAGCACTAAATTTTTTTATCAAATGGATCCGAGTAGTAAGATTTTTCCGACTCCGGACAAAGCCCCCAACTCCTGACTCCACATAATAAATCAATACATTTTAAAACAGTTTTTTGCTGAACTATCTGCCTGCCGTTGCTTCACAGAGAATAAGCTTTTAAAAATGGCCAAAAAGTGTAGAAGCAACCTTGTACATTAGAAATACACAAGTTTACACAAATCTATAAATATAAATTCTATAGCTAGATGAAAGATGGCAGTAGCGAAAATAAATATTCATCAGAAATAACAAATTAAAAAAAGCTGTCATGAAAAAATGGATTATACCAGTAAGTTTTCCCACAGTGTTAATATTACCATAGTAAGCACCAATCCTGTTCACAACTTCAAAAAATTTTAGTGTTCGAATTGACAAACAATAAACGGGGAGCAGTAAGCCCAGGATTGCACACAGCATCGCCATTCAACCACATTCAGAGCACGGTTAAAATATACTCACGGCAAATGTCCCATTCATCACTGTTGTCCGGACAGTTTCCGACACCGTTGCAGAAATTCTCAATTGCTATACACGTAGACATGTCTGCACATTTTGCTTTGTTGGGTGGACATACGGTGCCGATCGCACCTGAAAAGACACAGACACCATCGTCAATTTGAAAACATATTACCAAAGTATTTTATCAGCATTGTGAGTAAATAATAAACATTTTTAAAATACAGCAAAACTTTAAAAACAATATCAAGTGTAGGAAGTTGATCTGTTGCGAGCTTGTGTTAGAAAGGTGCTTATGCCCTTTGTGAGATAATCAAATAAAAAAAATATCTATTTAAATTTTGTTATGCTATCAGATTCTACTTTTACTGTAAGTTTTATAATATAATATAATAAAACTCACATATGCGATAACATTTCATGTATAATTAAGTTCACGGATTTTCCAAAATCAGTTACATGGCAACCTCAACAATTTATTAAGTTTTACTTTTCAAAGAGATTCGCGGTCTGCTGGTAACTTTAAGGGTTAACTAAATATGAAACTAACATTTTGTGGGTGCTTCATCGGACGTGTCTGGAGTCATGAAATCGGCCATCCCGCAATCAGGGTCCCCGTCGCACATCCAACCCGAAGGAATACACTTTTTTGTGATGGCACATTCAAATTGTTCTTCAGGGCATGATGACTTGTTAGCTGTGCAATAAAAGAAAAAAACATATTACAGCCATGTTCAATTGCTCTGTATTTCTTTTTTTTGTTTTCATTTCAAAATTATCTCGCTTTCAAGCTTTCAATTGATTTGAGAAAATAAGCAAGTAAAAAAAAAACAGCACAGTCATATGAGTTTTAAATCTAAAATGAAAATGAAAAAAAATGAAATAATCTTTATAATTAAAAATTTCATTATATTGCTTTGTCTTCTAACTCTATTTCTTGTTTTTGCTGAAAATTCTTTTAGCTTGTTCAGTACAGTATCTTCTGTAACTAAACTCGGTTAAGAAGACCTTGGGTTTAATTACTGAATATATCAAATACTTAGTATTTATTTTTCAATTATCTTTTGAAATAATAGAATATCTTGTCATTCCTTAGGTTGACTTCAAATGACTTTGTTTATTCTCCTTGTGTTTCTCTAAAATTATTTGAAATTCACATCAGGCAGGTCAGTCGCATCAGACATATGATATGCCTAAAATTATAGAAAAAAAACATTGACTTCTTACCACAAATATCCTCACAGGCTCTCCTCGAAGAGCATTTAAAGACTGGGATACAGCTTCCATCGTCACATCTTATCTCGTCATCATTGCAAGTGTTATATCCTGAAAAATAAAACAAAATTCTATAAGCATTGCATCACAGCACAGCGTGTTTAAAGGTATTATCAAATACATTTTTTTTTCAGTCATGTCTGCTCCTGATGGATATAGAGAACTAACGTAACATCTCAAAAGATTTGTTTGTTATTTGTTCAATCTATATTTTTCGGAGATCATAAGGGTAAAAGGAGGCTGAGGAAAGGATTGATATCTAATCGCTCTCCCTATGCCCATTTTCAGGATCAGATAAATAGGATATGTTAAGTCACAGACATAAACCAATACATGAAAGTATTCGTTGGAGGATTTAAGCTTACGAACACAGCAACTAATGAGGATCAATGCTTTTGACCACTCACAGTGTCGGCGTTACACATAGGTGAAGCAGATGACAAATTAAAAAGAGCACCCTTGATGTTTTCAGCTCTAATAACGTAGGCGAAAGAGTACAATCTTGTGCTGACCATAACTGTTTAGCTACATATATGCCTGTAATTTATTTTTTTATTTGTCTCACCACAACCTGCTATGTCTATGAAGCTGCTGTTTCACAAACAACTTCTATAACTTCGTTATAACGATCAATATAAGAAACGAATTTACTCCTCATTTTAGTGGCCCGATACAGAGCTACATGGTACTTTATCTTTTAACCATGCACCAGTGTACTTAAAAAAGATAAAAATACTATTAATTTTTACTTAAAAAATGATACAGTGAGTGTCACAGTTTCCAACTGGACAAGACCAGTGTTCATAAAAAAAACATATACAAAACACGATTTCCAAAAAAAAATAAGAAACGGGCCCAAACACCAAAAATTTATAAAAAAAAACAAATATTAAAAGGGAAAAAAATAATATTCATAAACCACAGATGAAAGGGAGATTGGAGTTAGGCTCCATAGATCCCCATATAAAGTGAAAGACACTGATGATGTTACCTTTCTAATGATTTTCAAAAAAATTCAATTTCAAAAGCTAGATGGCGTCGATTGTAATGGACTACGAAAGAATGTAACCGTACGTTCCATGATGCTTTAGGCTCACTTTATTAAAAATTGAGTAGTTGGACATTGCCATCATTACAATTGAACGAGGAGTGCATACAATCCAATTACCTCATCAGTCCAAATTGCACACTTCGTATTGTATCGTTGGCATTGTTCACTTGCGATACACAAACCACGGTCAGAATCTATCAAACCTTGACCTATGACCGGTGACCAAAAACAGGAATACCTTAATATTACAGCGAATTTTTGATTAATCGTTTTTGCAGGAGCCGGTGAAAATATATATTAAAAACTTGTAGACACGGTAAAAATTGTTTTTTATTCTCCACACACATATGAATGGACTCGCACTGGAAAATCTCAACAGAAGTTGTTCTACAAAAACTGGATATTATTTAGTCTTTTATTTTTATACGATTAGGACTGAACCGATAGTAAGCTGATCGCTTTCACTACACCAGTCCACACGAAATATGTTGTCAGTTAAAAGCATTACTGTAGAAAATTGTTTAAACTCTTCCCAGTGGTGTCACAATTGGCATACCGGTTCTACAATTCTATCTGGAAGAAGATAAAATTCATGTTCACGATTCCTCAAAAACATAAAGTATGACAATCTTATGAATGGCAGAATTCTCATCTGTTGTGCACGACTGGGCAATTTCTGCACGAGGGTTCTTGAAACGCAGACAGAGTGTTCCAACTCAAATCATTCAATTAGCAGCAAAGTAGCCACTCTCGACAATAATGTCTTCTACGTCGCATATCCATAGACTGACGTGCAGCAATGTAATTGTAAGCACGTCTGCACATTGTCTGTTTAGTGACAAAAAAATGTATAGACAAGATTATGGCAGTCTCGGTATTTTAAAAGTGAAGGCCACCTAAATCGTACAGAGGTCTAGCTTCAGTTTAACCGTTTGTAGATATTTATCGATTCAGCTTGTGTGTTTGTCTTTTCCGTTATGATTTCCACAGGTTCGAACCCCAGTACTGACAATTTCATAAATTAAAAGGCACACATGTCTGTGATGTCATAATTTTACACTAGAAAACAATGGCCGACAAAGATTTAATCACGCTACACTACTAAAAATGTGGTGGTCCATGGTTCAAATTCAAGGCGAGAGCAATAACATTTTTTTAAATCTTGGGCATGGCTGTTTATGATGGCCTCGAGCAACGAAATTCTCTTTATTGCTTGTATTACCATTTACTTGGTAGAACTCCAATGTAATAAGGTAAAAAATATCAACGTATTTAGTTCTACAATTTTTTATAAGATGAGTTTATATCTATTCGGCGTGCGACATCGTCAGAACGAAATAGATATAAACACATCATATCACACATAATTTCAATATTTCAAAATATCTGAGCATTTGGTAGTCATTAGATGTAATACCAAATATTTTAATTTCCTTTTCTTTTAAGCATGACGGGATTTTTTTGAAAAAAGATTGGCTTGCCATTTATAGTGAGAAACTCAGCACTATCAACATTAGGCATTTTGAATGTAGATATTTTGTTTTAATCAGTTATCCAGATTAGTGTTGGAGGACTTGAAAGCATCATTATTAAAATAAACATATCATTTTAAAAATTAAAAGTTGGCTTAACCCATTTAGGAAATTTAGCCCTATTTGCAGATTGGTGTTCAAGAGACAGTGTTACTACTTGGTCACAGTGATCAATATGTTTGTATTATAATAATATCCCACCCACTAGAAACCAATTTGAGTATTGAATACTCGATACTCGAGAATACTCGTTCATTTTTCTAGTACTCGATACTCGAGATTTATAAATGAAGATTCGTTTCCAAATTTTATTTACTTATTTAAAAAATATATACATAAAGTTCAACCGTTGCGTTTAACTGAATATTGGGCATGTTACTTTAGATGCATCACTAGAATCGGAAGATCTAGAAGAAGATTGCACATTAATTACGTCAGATCCAGATCATATTCAACAAGAGTTGAAAAATTACATTTCATCGATAAGTCATAAACCAAAAACTAAATTCCTTAAAAATTATTGTAGCCAAGATTTTAAAGAAGATTTTAAAAAGTTGAAATCATTTAAACAGCGAACAGAAAAACTAGATGCACAATTTAATTCATTGCTAACTATAAAACCGGCGTCCACAGCAAAAGAGTTTTGTCTACTGCGGGAATTATAAAAACAAAACTTTGAACCAATTTAATATTTGAGACATTTAATTCTCTATTATTTTTTAAATATATGTTTTATAAATTGAAATAGATGTATTGATAAAATAAAATAAGCTTATTTGTGTATTTATCATCTATTTATATACACAAATTTGAAATAATAATATATATTTTGGTACATCCGAAACTACGAATATACTCGAGTAGTCGAGTATTTTAAAATTTTACTACTCGATACTCGAGTAGTTGAGATGTCGAGTAATTGCGAGTCTCTACCACCCACCTATTTAAGAAATATCTATACATTTGCAAATTAGATACAACAAACACAATCTATTCCAATATTCTTCTTCGCTAATGGTCGTGAATCATAAAATAATTATTAATTGAAAACTACTTTATCTGTCGTGTGGTGTCGCACCCAAGTAATTAATCAGATGAATTAATTGATCGTTAACTTTTGTGCATTAGAATTTTGTATCTCGCATGAGCTTCTTATCACACCATTCATACAATTCATTATTTATACATTTAAAAATATAAAGAGATAACCTCTTGCTCTTTTTTCTTAGTAATATATAATCTGGTGACTATTCAAAAGGCTGAACTTGAATAAATGTAGGAACTTAAATAAGATGAGAGGAGACGGTATTAAACGTTAATTTAAATTTGATAATGGTTAAATGTAAAAAGAAAATAGTCATTACATATTCAGTGGCATTTACATTTCCTCCATGCAAAAATTGCACAGCCATTTACATTGGTAATAATTTTAAATAATTAAAGGAGTGATGATTTTAATTAAAATAATATTTTACTCCTACAACTCAAGTTGAATTTTTCTGGACCAGCAGCCTAAGGGACTACAGTGATTTTGCAATTGATTTATGGATTTCTGATTGAAGACATGAATGTATGTGATATCAAAAATACCCCCTCTTCTCCCAATTCAAATCTTTAAAAAACGTAGTAAAATACAAAATTAACTAACATTCCTACCCTAGTCCCATCTGTTTATTCTTACTCTCTTGAAATAACAAGCAGTTCTTACAGCTTTTTAAAAAATCTATGTCCACTCCTAATGTGGGGCATATGGCCTTTTAATGAAAGGTATCTAAGATGATTTTTTTTTATGTGAACTGCTTGTGAGTTAATGTGAGTTGCTCAAGCTATTTTTTTTTCGAAGAGAGTAGTGATAAAAAAATAAGGCTAGGACAGGACTAGTAGTTAGCTTATCACTTTCGCTTTGTCCAGCTATTTTAAGATTGGAAGGGTGGGAAGAGAATTTTTAGACATCATCCCATGAGATCCGTCACTTAAACCAATGGTGTTGACTACTACACCAAAAACCCAACTGAAAGAAATACATTTGTCGAAATAAAGAGTCAATGCTCGCTCCACATTGCAGACTTGGTAGAAAACCAATGTTACATGTAATATAAATTTTATTCAATATCTTATTTTAATTTCAGGAAAAAAATACGGTAAAATAATGCTGAAGCATATTATATTATGCAAATGCAAGAAAGAGAGTGCGTATTGAGATTTAAGCCCGTGAACATCGCAACCGAAGAGGGTTACGTTGACAACTCGGCTACAGACCAGGAAATAAAATATAAAGGAAAATATTTTGTGTGCAGTTAGACCTTTGGATAAGATATTAAGTATAGGTTTTCTTATCATGACACTTAAGAACTTATGGTGGGATGAACTGTACATTTAACCTTTCCTATATTATGTTATGATAATTGTTTATGAGTTATGTTATCATAACATTATCACTAAGCGCAACATATTATGTCACTGCAAATGAGTAAATGTTTCTAGTATATATATATTTATTTTTTTTCATTCGATGCAATCTTTGACTGTCGGATAGCCATCGCCTGTGTCCTAGCACTACGAACTCCGCTTAGCGATCAAGGTGTCTCTGGTTCAATTAATTTGTTTTATTATTAAAGTTGCGTGCCTCTAAACAGAATGTTTGCAATGCTTTTAAAGTTAATCGCAATTGATTTGATACCTAAGAAAATATTCGGCTGATCTGATACACTGGATGACATTTGACCGAAAGAAGGTACAAAAATAGTATTTTTAGTCCCGCTCGTCCTTACTTACTGTCCATACACAATATAACACGGTAATAAAAGGATGAGCATGACCATATAATCATGCGGGGTTTCTATACAACAACTTTGCGTTTTTTTTTTTTTTCAAATGTAAGGAATAAAAGTTATCCGTGTCTTCAATATGGCTTAAAAAATATTTTTTTTATCGAAAAAAGCTCTCGTCTCTGGAAGGTTAAATGCGGTTAGTAACACTTGGTCAATTGAAGTTGTTTTTTGCGAGCTTCTGCGAACAACCACCTCTTGTAAAATTAGCGTCAAATTCATGTCACTTAGGTTTTTCTGCCGATTACGAGTCGAAATATAAATAGGAAGCATACACTTACTTAAAAATATGTACTACGTATGTATGTACAAACAACTAAATGAACAATGATTTATAGAAGAAAAAAATGATATCACGTGATTGATAATAAGACCGTATCTCCGATTGAAAAATAATAACGATTATTCGCCGAGGCGAATAAACCGGTATTTTTAAATCTCCGACAACGTGATTTGAAGAGTAAATAAAACTGAGAATATCTGCTTTTTTCTTGCAACAAAACGGATTTGCAACACCGATGCAAATGCATACATACATCGAAAAAATAAGAATAACAAGTCATAAAAAAATGATTATTATAATATACTTAACCATCACTTGTGTTACATAGCTCAGCATCAAAAAAGTATAATGCCGCAATTGAAATTTAAATCATCCAAAAACAAACGATAGAATTATTTATTATACGTAACTAAAAATAATGATATGCATTATGCATGTTTGATTAAACAGATAAGTAAATGGAGCATCATCTCATCAGAGGTCGCTTTTTTACGAGAATTGGTGGTGATTAGGGATTCCAACTATTCGTCATTTTCAACTATCCGGATATCGAATAGTAAAATTGAAACTATCCGGATATATCCGGATATCCGGATAGTTTCAGTAAGTATGAACATAACAAAACATTACTACATATATAAATGTATGTACTAAAATAATACATTAAAAACGAGTTCATTCGTAATATAAGTCATTTATTCATATTTTAAAAATAAGATAGCATTAAATGTACTATATTTTAAATTTGATCTTAATTTAGTTTTAATTTTTCCTGCCGTTGAAAATACTCGTTCCGTTGCTGTTGATGTTGGTTTTATTGTTAGAAGTGTTTTAAACAATACTAATTGAGATTTTAGATAATTTAAGATTTCGACTGAAGGTGCTTGGTGGAATTTCAATATTAAATTTGAACGCATGAAGATGCCGAAAGGCGAAACCCGGGTCGTTAGTGACAAAATCTGTGGGAGTGTACATAATTTGAACGATTCAAATTTGAGATTTTAGATGATTTACCATAAAAGTCGTTGAAGATCCTTTGCATCTAATAGTTTTCCCACATTTATTTATTACACACCGCTGACTGCAAATTATTATCTTTTCTCATAAAATGAGTCCATACTCCGAGCGTCTTGACATGGCTTAAATTTTATACAAAATTATTAAAATTTTAAACAAAATATTTTTTAGCATATTTTAATAAACAAGGAATTACAGGCTGCTTTTGTTAACATGTAGACAGTCTCGATTGCTTGGTTTTCAGTAATGAATTGTAGAACTCGCACGCAAATGAAGATGTTTCACGATCAAAGTTTCATGATCAATTGATCCTGACTAAATCCTTTCCCACTTCTTCGATGCCTTAGATAGAGAAAATACACATTTCAATACTATTCCATCATATTAAAATATTGGAAATTTGCAGCTGCATTAGATTACTATAACGGCATTTCTTCAATGAATGAAATTTCGGCATTAAAGGTTTTTTTTTGTCTCGAGTCCGAGCTGATTCGTCGAACTTTTAAGTATTAAGATAACAAAATAAGATGTTAATATATAAGTTTGGGGAAAGTAAAAAAAAAACACTACTCCTAAGTAATCGTTTCTCCTAGGTAGTACATAAATACCTCAGTATTCATATCATCTTTCGTCGATTTTGTAAAATATGTATTTCATTTAAAATTATAACGAATATTATCCGGATATTTCCCCAAATATCCGGATATCGAATAGTTAAAAAAGGCCGGATATATCCGGATATCGGATATCCGGATATCCGAGTTGGAATCCCTAGTGGTGATTCAACAGCTCAACCTTTTCTTCGAAGAGAGTGACGATAATAGAAGGACGGCGAAAGAAAAGCACTAGTAATTAGTTAATCGTTGACATTAGGTTCAATTTTTTAGAATCGGATGTTAACATCTCAGACATTCATGCCTTGGGACACAAATTCATAAGTCTAATGAAATTGTCCGCATAAGGGGGTTCCGAAACCAAACGAATAGTATAAACCGGTGGTTCTTAAACTTTTCGAAGACACGGTGCGCTTTTTGCCATGAGAAACAATGGCGGCGCACCACAATCAAACGGGTGAAAAACAAAGTAAAATATGCGGACATATATACGTTAAACATTATTACAAACATAACAGTAGTACAATAAAAAATAATTAAAGAAAAGATATACATATCGACTGTGGAAAAGAAAAAGGACGTAACCCTCAGTTTTTCCAAAACAGCTTATTTTCGATAATCACAATGTATACAAACTTGATACACGTTCTATGCACTGCTATGCAAGCGGCAAATGCCGAATTAGTATCTAAATTAAGCTTTTAAGTTTGAAAAAGATGACCTTGTAAAAAATTAAAACTAAGAAAAAAAAACTGAAATAAAGGTTTTTCCTAGACAATTTCTTTAATTAATATTAAATTATGTCAATTTAACACCAGTTTAGAAGTCTCCTTTCTTGCACTTCAAAAGGTTGTGTATAATTCATAATTTACCTCCTGTAAAATTTGATATGTGTGGGTTACGTCCTTTTTCCTTTCCAAAGTCGATATGTATAGTACACATATGGAAAAACTGAGCTAAAATTAACCTTCAAAAATGGAGATTATTTGAAATGAAAACCGATTAATGAGAAAGCTGAGTTTGTCGGCTTTTGCAGATTTCAGAAATACTACTCTCAATTCTTCGTTTAGATTCGTAAGTGTTTCTCGTTTTTTAGTTTTCATAGTTCCTTCAGAAAATTTAATTTTTAGACAACGATCCGTCGACAAGGTGACCAACTCTTCTTCTTGGTATGGAAATTCACAACTTGATTTATCAATCGTGGCAAACGGATTCCGTAGTCAGTCATAATTTTCTATATTTAAGGAAAGAAATTAATACGACATATTTTCTTCCAATAAAATCAAACGTTCTGTTATCGCGGAAATATTTCCTTCGGCAATGTATTCGTTAGGTGAAGTTTTTATCTTTACTATTTTTTTTCCGGGGTGCACTGGTATAAACAGCACGGTCCACTATACAGAACGAATACTTCATTTTTACACGGATTATTTGTTCTAATTCTAATACGATTCCCAGACACAATTACTTTTTTACACATTGTTTTTTTTTGTGAAACGTACCTACGAGTGTATTTAATATTTTGACTAAATCTTTACCCCATCAGAAAAACGTTTTTTTGTACTCCTGTATTTTTTTGTGTGTTACCTTTTTTTGCCTTTCTGATGTTGAATTATACATAAATATAATTAAATTTGAATCGTTCAAATTATGTACACTCCCACAGATTTTGTCACTAACGACCCGGGTGTCGCCTTTCGGCATCTTCAGGCGTTCAAGCGCACGGATGAACTTGAACTGACGCTTAGTAAATGGATGTTTCGTGTTTATATATTAAATAAATGTATCACTGAGTCTAAAGCCATCGCTGGCGAAAAGGATAAGCTCATGGGAATTCCCATTCAAATTTAATATTGAAATTCCACCAAGCACCTTCAGTCGAAATCTTAAATTATATAAATATAATTCATTGCTTTTACAGTAGGGCACCTAAGCTGCAGAGGGTATTAATCCGCCTATGCTAGATAGTAGTAAAAATAGAGAAATTTTACAAATGTGTATTAGCTTACAATGGCTCGCATTATAAAACGATAAAAACAACAATTATAAGTTCTTAGTATGCATAGAAGAGGGAGGGAGCGAATGTAGCATTCATTGCTTTGTTGAATATAGCATTGCTTTGTTTACGAATTTCGATCTATTCTTGGAAAAAAAACACAGCGGCCATGTCCTCATCACATCATTGCTTGAAAAATACATCGGCAAAAACTCTCCTGTCGATCAATTCTGATAAATTCTATCAATCAGTCCTTCTGTTTCTATCGGACAACTGTCGGTCAACAACCACGCGGGAGGCTTTATTATATCGTAGCCTTTCTGCCAGAAGATGGTAACTGGTAACAGTGGTAACTAACGAAAAGGAGATAAACGCATATACAGAGATTCTTTGATATCAATTCCGTCTGATCAGGTGGCTCGTGCGATATCCTTGTTATTTTTTTTTGTTGAGCCTGCGAGCCTTTTGTTAAATTAAGAAAATCGCTAGTCTCAGATCAAATCAGTACCTAACTGCAATTTCTGTAGATGGTTAAATTGTATTTTTTCGTAAAAAAAAAGAGAGCTAGCCGTTTTTTATCCATTGTCTAACAATGCTTAAAAACTTCGATGTTTGATATTACATTGCATCCAGATGTTCTAAGATGTTCAGCGTAACATTTTTATGAACAATTTTATTTCAAAATATTTTCATTTTTTTTCATTTAACGACCTCTACCGTAATTATTCTGCATTGCTTTGAGAAGGTCAAGTTCTTTTTAAAGGCTCTTCACGAAACTACGAAAATATATTACTACCGTGCATTAAAAGCGAAAACAATCTAACATATTAACCCGTAACATGCCATCCTAAAAAAATCACGTTCCCTGCCATGATGGCATCTCAGTTTCACTGTTTATTGACAGTATTTAAACCAAAGATATAAGCTAAAAAATAATTTTAAAAATGTACATATTGCTAGAATACCTAAAATAATAAATACTTATTTACAATATTAAGAGAAATATTGAATTATTTAATGGCTCAACTATTTACGATTGCATCATGGGCATGGAGGTGTTAAGGTGATTAAGCCAACTGAAAGTAGAAGTCTACGACTTGAGAAATTTTATAGGCGCAAATTTGGAATTGAATCTGTGTTTGTCAGAGTCGCAAACAATCTCTCGTGCCGAAAAAAATATGAATAAGCAGTGCAGAAGCTGAACGAGGTTTGATGATTGTAATATAATTACGAGTTAAATAAGCGAAATTTTAATCAAGCATGTGTCATGTTTAATTGTCAGCTATTCATGTGTACCGCCATTTGCAGCTAATTAACAAAGCGCTCATAAAAATCAGTCGAAAAAATACATCACAAACAACCATTCAAAAGATCACCGCGCAGTATTTGAAAGAAATAGTTGTCACATATCAGTGGTCGAATGAAATAAACAATTACAAATTCTGATTTAGATTATATAAATCATATGGCATCCTCGCTGGGCCACCGACGATGTAACGACCTGACAGTGTGGCTTCTGTATAAAAGAACATTAAACATAATACAATACAGATGGCGTGTGAAAGCACTTTGTATTGGAGAACCGCGCAATCAATGTTCGTTAACAATGTAACAATAGATTGAATGTGCATACCATGTTAACTTATCTTTTCGAAAAGAACATTTCAAGATAGGTAACAAACAGTTCGACTGACAGATGTTTTCAATAATTGATTTTATCCGTAAGCGAAACTGGTGGTGATAATTTACCCACTATCAATCCTAGAACGAATTTCTGGCGAACATCGAAAATATGTAGAAGGTTATTTATCATAAAAATATAACTATAAATTCAATGTATGAAAACATACCTCGAGCGCAGTAACTCAAAATGCATATTTTTGAGATAATTATGAAACGAGATTTTTGGGAGGTTTAATCTTTGACTGTACATTACATACTTCTATTGCTTTGTAGATTTTTCCCGCATTATCAACTGATTCACGCAGGCCTTTTTATATATGTTTAATGAATCAAGCAAGTAGATTTCAGCCATAAGAACTAGGGTATCCAATCCCGGAGCCTTTTTGTGATCCAGGGATTTCGGGATTGACTAATTTTTAGTCAGAATTTTTCATTATATCATTTTCAATTTCAAAAATCCAGGAATTTGCCGATTTGCCCAAAATACCAGCGTGACTCGTTTTTTTTAGCTCTTCCGAGAGTTTGAAAATCTCAAAACCCAAGAATCTACCGATTTGCCCAAAATACCAACGTGACCCGTGACTCGATTTCGAGATTTGCTGAAAAATTCTCAATCCCGGGATTACGACCAGTAGCGGCCGGTCAATGTGATATTTGATCAATACACCCCTTGTATATGCAGGGGTGGCTATATTTCATGAAATAATATTAAAAAATAACATTTATACCATTCCCTCATTTTAAATTCAATAAAATAAAATTTTAAATAAAATAAAATATTTATTATAGACAATAAATACATGAAGAATTTAAAATGAGTGAATGGTATAAATGTTTTGTTTGAATATTATTTCATCTAATATAACCGCCCCTGCATATACAAGGGGTGCATTGATCGAATGCCACATTGACCGACCGTACCAATCCTGGAATTTCCGGATCACAAAATTGGACGGGATCCCGGGATTGCAAAGCTTAATAGGAACGTCTCAAAAAATATCGCAGTATGTATTTGTATTTACTCAAAATAGATTGAGCACATACATTTGGCCGACAGGTAGCGATTCAACGAAATCTAAAGTTCCAATGTCGATCTGTACGATCAATGGTTGATTTTGTATTCAATTTCTGAATTTATTTTCATCTTTTCATATCTGCTATGTTCATGCTTATTATCATCATCACATTTGTTTAGGTTACATCTTGACACTAATCATATGAAGTCTATTATATATCCATTTTTTCGCCACAGCAAATTGCTTTGACATTTTTTTGCAATGATGTGTGCGCCGTCTCAAATGCATATAACAGTTAGGGTTGCCGACATTGTGAATTTCTGATCAGGAGAAAAATATGTTTGTTGCTGTAGAGATTGGGTAGTTGTTAAAAACTTGTATTTACACAATATATTCACGCTGTCAATAAAACAAAGAGATCTTGAATACTTTTGACATTAATTTCGATTCGGACAGATTCACGGTTACTTTTAGATAGTATGTAAAGATATTTTAAAAAAGTCATTTTCTTATAGTTTCAAAACTAATCCATTACATAAAATAAATGAATTTCCATGGACAAAAAATGATAAGAGGTGAAGTCGTTTAATAATTATATATTAAAGCTCATGTTTGATTGAGTTACAGCGCAGCGATATGCTATGTCACTAAAGCGATTTTATTTTGGAGAACCTGGTTCCCGAAGAGTGATCAATAAGCCCAGAGGGGTGGCCACACCAAGGGTGGGGAACCTTTTCATTTCTAGAGGCCACATTCATTTATCTGATTCAACATAAATCCGCAGTAAAGAAAATGTTGTCACCTTCCACCCCTTTTTTTCGACTGTCGAACATATAATGTGAATATTTTGATCAAGTCATAAGGCCGCATCAGAGTAGCCAAGAGGCTCCAGGTTCCCCTCCACTGGTCTGCACACAATACATCATTAAAAAACTTTTTTTAATAATTTGTTAAATAAAAAATAGTCAGAGACCATCTGTAGTAAATGCGTTCTTTGACCGGCGTTTCATATGACAACACGCGATTAACAAGTTTTAAGATTCGAAAAATCGTTGTTCATGTTCGTTTTCTATAATTTCGTTATTGAAAATTCGAGACACCGCGCAGAAGGAAAAACGAGTGAACTCGAAAGCTATCATCTTCAACATGACTTAAGACACGGACAGTAGCTGCTGCGCAAGAGTCACGCACAATACGTACCTACATAGGTCAAGAACGTATTCGGGTCGGAATTTTTATTAGTACACCAATCTCATTATTGTGAACTTTACTAGAGGCGGCGAGCAGTTCGGGGATTGTTCTGCGCAACTCAAAAAATGCAGCATAATCGCTCGGACACATAATTAAGTACATCATAGTATTTCATTCTACCGAGGATAAACACTCAAGAGCAGTCGTGCGGAACCTGCGGCCTTTTGACCTGATCGGCCAATTCTGCAAATGTTTGTAAATTTGTAAATTCCTGAGATTTTGAATTCGAAAATTTTTGGAAGACCAAAAAGAAAAGCTTGGGCAAATCCGTAAATTATTGAGATTTTGGATGTCTAAATCCTTGAAAGACTTAAAAAAAACCGCAAATTTCTGAGCTTACAAATTGGCATGAAATTGTTTCCAGCCAAAGATTCCAAGAAGTCAATGTTTACTGCGGCCTTATGTTGAATCATAAAAATGAATGCGGCGTATAGACAAAAAAAGATTCCCCACCCCTGCTGAAGAGTATTAAACAGGGCCGTGGAGTCGGAGTCGGAGTCGCGGTATTTTGGCCTGAGTCGTGAAAAGTGAGCGGCTCGAATTTTTTTTATGATGTGTATTCATACAAAATAGTCCAAACATTGCATGCTTGGCTGACTAAAGATGATCTGATGGAATACATATAAAATATCAGTTAAAATGAAATTATCAACAAATTTCTTCGGAGTCGGGGTCGTATTTTTTTACACTACTCCACAGCCCTGGTATTCAAATATCATCGCCATACAATTTCTTGGAACATTATGGACTACTGTTGTAATATAAGGTATCAACTAGGGCTTGTCGGTTTTCAAGACCGGTGTTTTGGCTAAATTTGTGACATTCGAAAACCGGTTTTTCAACTTCGTAACCGGTTGTGCCGAATTTTTCATAAACGAGTCTATAAACAAAAAGACAGAAAAATTGGATCTTTTATTTGATCATTTAAAGACCATATGTTCCACATCATTATCCAGCTAAAGGGTATTTTCGATATCAGGAAATTTTGTTACAAAACGATCATTGGACGCTTTGTGTTTTCTTAAATCATATTTCCTGAAGAGGAACACCTAATAATTTCTTGTTGTGTATTATTATGTATATAAATAAACAACATTTAAGAAATTGAACTTTTTCTCGCTATTTTAATTGAATTATCCATTTCATATTATATCACATTCGAAAACCGGTTTTTTCAAAAGTCTGTTTTTGTATAAGGACTAGTAACAACTGAAGGTGCATGGTGGAGTTTGAATCGTTCAAATGTTCTCTTTCAACGCAGCTGAAGAGGGAAAAATGTGTTACCAATAAATTTTAGAAATTAATAGGGTACAATTGAGTTATTTGCCTATTTTAAATGAACGGTGAATCTTGCTACATAACAGCATTCAAAAAATCGTAAAAAAAGATTATTCACTCCCAGACCATAGACGAAGCCGTTCCGTTAATGTATATTTATTTGGTATGACATCGCATTCATCACTTGCGATATCGTGCTGTCTAGTAGAATAAAACTCTCCGCGCAGTTTTTTCCATGACCGCTCCCAAAGTGGAGTATATGGCCTCCTAATGGGGGTAGCTCAACAGAAGGTTTTCTACGACAACTGTTTTTTACTCAGTCGCTCAACCTCTCTTTTTTCAAAGAGAGTAGTAGGGTCAGAAGGATAACGCTAGGACAGAACTAGTGGTTAACTAATCGCTCTTCCTACGCCCAATTATTGAAGAATAGGAAAAGGTGGGAGGGGATTTTTAAACATCACAAACACCCATGCCTTCGAACAGAAATCGAAAATCGATTGAAAAAATGCTTTTCGTACTGGGACTCGAACCCGTGAGATCCGGCACGAAAGCCAACAACACTAACCGTTACGTCATAGGACTGCGCATAGAACCGAGTAGTAATTAAATGTAAGAGATCTAGCACTGTGTTATTTCGACGCCGTGTAAAAAACCAGTGCCAAAGGAGAGTCCAGTGTATACATGAAATAATATATTGTTCATAGATCACTATCCATATGATGAAATTAACGGACCCAAAGTATGCTGCGATGTCACGAGAGGAAACAAAGCGATTTGCGGGTGAAACGTAATTGCAGAGGCGCTGAGTGGTGATCATATGCACCGCATAGGCAAAATTGTGCCGTTTTCATGGAACTCAATAAAATAATAAATACAATTATCTCCGGCCAGTCATAAGCACCGCATTGCTGCAACGACAATAAATTAAAATGTAAATTGCTGATCTTTGGACGGAATGCTCAAGACGAAGTTACGCTACTGAATGTTAATACTTTGCGTAAATCTCGTGTTACACGTGGCGCCTACAATATGCAATAGAAATCTGATCACTGATCAATTTATTGATCATCGTATTACTCGGTTAACCGCAACTACCAAACCAGAATCTAGACATTTTGCTGTAGTTACTACTTGCTTATTTTTATGGACATTATCTTTTGAGCCATTTGTCGGCAACATTTTTACTAATACAAACACCCCGAATGGATTGCTTGTGACAAAGGGTGGAGAGCAACGTTCCTTTCAATTTTTCTATTGTGTGTGCGAACTAGGGTATCCAATCCCGGAGCCTTTTTATTAATTAATTAGATAAATTTTCAATCCCAGGATCCCGGGATTGGGATTAGTTCACCGTGGAATTTGAAATCCTCAATTCCCTATACTTTCTCCCCAATTTGTCACAAAACCTCGTTTTTTTTTTAGCTCGCCGAGGAATTTGAAATCCACAATTTGCCAATTTCGTCTCAATTTTCGGGATTTGCTCAAAATTTCTCAATCCCGAAATCCTGGGATCGCGACCATGTCAATCCCGGGATTTCGGGATCAGAAAATTGAACGGGATCCCAAATCTCGGGATTGGATGCCCTAGTGCGAACCATCAACGTGTGTTGTGTAAAAAATGTGCGCAAATATAAAAATTTGGTGAAACAAACTTATTTTTAAAATATTTCTGTGTACGGGGATGGAAAGATGTGTGCGGGCATATTTTGGGGGTAGGTGTGCGCGCGCACACCTTAGCGGGAACAGTGGTGGAGAGCCACAACTATCAAAGCAAATTCTAGTCATTTTGCTATAGCTCTTGCGTGATTATTTTATGCCAGTTGTCGGCAAACTTTTATTTTTATTTTTCAGCATACATTTTTGAACAATCAATTAAGAATTTAAGAACAACTGAAATAGGAAAAAGGTCACATGTATTCAAAGAACCTATTTCATATTTTAAATTATGTTCATACATACATAGTATAAGAAATTTTGCGAAATATTAACAGTCTTCCTTAAACACATAATATTCAAGTTTTCCATTTTTGTCACCCTCTGTGGTCTAGTTGGTTAGAGCTTGCTCTACCGACCAGACGGGTCTGGGTTCGATTCCCGGTTATGTCAAAGTCAAATTAAGATCTTTCAATTAATTTAAATTTGAGACTTAAGGCATGGGTGTTTGTGATGTCAATTTACTTCGGGATGATCTCGAGTGACTTACAATAAATTCTCATGTAGTTTTTTTCGCATGATCTTTCAACTGTTAGGCCAAAAAAAATAATTTAAAAAAATCTATTTTGAAATGGAAAACTTTCTTCGTTGATCGGCTAGCTTATTAACGAACATTAAAATTGTTTTATTATCGATAAAGCAAAAAAAAAATACATACAAAATGTTGAGTAAATGATAAGTGGTTTTCGTCAATTATACTGTTAATTTTTTCCCTTATACAACCGAGGCAACAGTTTTTAAAAATCTACCAAAATTTAATTAATTTTTCTCTTCTACTGTCTCGTTCTTTTTATATTATCAAGTGTCCACTTAATCTATAAAACGAAGTGAAATTGTATTCAAGATATAGCAAACGTGTATTAAAAAATCATTAATTATCAATACATCAATTCAAGTGAAGAACCGTCGTCCACTTGAAGCGAAAAACGAATCAATCATATTAATTGAATTTTTGCGCAATATAGATATCGCGACGCCCCTCGAAGCATGACGCCCTGTATTATACTGAATGCGGGCCTGGTGCGAGTCCCTCCGACATTGCCGGAATCTCATTCAAAAGAATTTATGAATACTGCGCAATATTATTTGAATTGGAAGCGATAAAACGTACGCCAAAAATACACTCGGTGTATTGTAATGATATAAAAAAAAATAGCGGACGAAAAATCTATCTCCGTAGACGCGTTCTCCCAAATAAACGCAAATAATAATCAAACGGAAAGCTTCTAATGTAAATTAGGTATGTCTTCTTTGATAATTTTATTCTTCTCTGGCAAAATAAATATTATATACAGTGGAACCTCTCATAACGAGTAATTCGTATAACGAGCAAAACAGATTGTGAAAAAAAACGAGTGACGCAGAAAGAGAGAGTCATCTTCACGTCACTCACCTGTGAGTGTGCACTCTAATACCATGGAACTGGGTGGGTGACAACGATATTGATGAGCTTGTAGATGAGCACAATCGAGAGCTGACCAACGAAGAGCTTATGGAGTTACATTGTTTTTCACAGCAATAATTTATGGAGAAGAGTTTGTTAGTGGAGAAGTAGGAAGTAACATATCAACAATCTTCTGGCGCAATAAGAGAAATGCTAAAAGCATGGGAAACTGTTCCATCGTATATTGAGAAGCATCACCCTAATAAGGAGGTGGCTATGCGTTTTACAAATGTATTCAATGATAATGCTGTTACATTTTCACCAAATTTCGACAAAAACAAATGACTGCTAATTTAAGATTTCGACTGAAGGTGCTTGGTGGAATTTCAATATTAAATTTGAATCGTTCAAATTATGTACACTCCCACAGATTTTGTCACTAACGACCCGGGTTTCGCCTTTCGGCATCTTCAGGCGTTCAAGCGCACGGATGAACTTGAACTGACGCTTAGTAAATGGATGTTTCGTGTTTATATATTAAATAAATGTATCACTGAGTCTAAAGCCATCGCTGGCGGAAAGGATAAGCTCATGGGAATTCCCAAAGATTTGAGTAGTGAGTGGTTTTAAGAATTATATTTATTTGTTTGTCGGCAAAGGTTTGAACGCTTGGTGCCAGGTGCGCCAGGTGCGCTTGAACGCCTGAAGTTGCCGAAAGGCGAAACCCGGGTCGTTAGTGACAAAATCTGTGGGAGTGTACATAATTTGAACGATTCAAATTTAAAATGACTGCTAGTAAAAAATAATCAATTATTTGTCATAAATAATAAACTAGTCGGTTTTTTATCGTTTTTTGCAAATCGAAATCGCATTCCAGGTTGTTACGCTCATTAACAATTTATGTAACTTTACTTTAATACACGTTAAAAATATAAAAAATGATTTTTTTCCGGCATGGAACGCATTTTTGTATTTTACATTGTTTTATATGGTGAAAAGTGTAAATACATTATGACTTCATTTGATGCGGTTTTTGCGATAGCATAAAAATGGCAATAATAAATCATGCTTCATTGTTAACGATGCGTCCTTATCAAGTGTGACATTTAAGTTTGCTCAATAAAATCTAAGCCAACAAATGTCTCTATTTATTTTTTTAATGTACCGCTTTTTCTCACGTTATCGAAAAAAATTATTCGCATACAGCTCTTAATCATACACAGGGATTGTGAATAGCCAGAAGTAAAACATCACCGTGATGTTTAAAAAAGATCAACTAGTATTTTATTTTACAACAAATGCTTTCCTATTTGTGTTCTAAACATTATAATATTCGGCTTCACACTCTTCTTATTGTGTATTTCGTAGGGCAACATGAAATGTTCGTGTTCAAATGTTTGCCATGGATGTCCCGTGCAATGCAATGTCTTTAACACGAGAGGTTAGGTGCGTGGAAAATGTAAAGACTGCGCAGGCCAAGCCAACAAATGCGCGGCATAATTTTTCATGTTTGATGTAACGAAATAGTGTTTTTCATGTTATGATTTTCATACTAAGAAATATCAGGGCTGTGGAGCAACGTTCCCTCTAAGCTGCGCGCGTGCGCGGCCGCGCAGCAGTTGGGAAGCCCCCGCGCACTCATTCCGGGTAGGCGCGCACTACAACACAGTTGGTCAATTAATATTTGATTGAAATTTCCGGGGAGCTAACCTCTTGCCTTAGAGGGAACATTGCTGTGGAGTCGGGAGTTGGACTCAGAGTCATGGAGTCGCGGTGTTTTGGCCGGAAAATGAGCGGCTCGAAACATTTATAAAAAATATATTTAATGATGTGTATTAAAACCACAATAGTCCATAGTGTTGACATTGCATGCTTGGCTGACTAAAGATGATCTGATGGAAGACATATAATATATACAAGCTAAAATTAAATTTTTGAAAAATGTCTTCGGATTCGGAGTCATCTTTTTTTAACACTCCACAGCCTTGATTATAGGGCGTTTAAGGAGTTCACCTCGTCTCATGGAATAATAATACGATAATGGAATTAATTCACAAAAGCTTTTTATTTCAACGTCATCATTCTGCACACTGTAGTGCAGCGGTCACCAAACTGCGGCCCGCCAAAGGTTTTCATCAGGCCCTCCAAAATTTCCCGATATTCATATGAATAGGAAATATAAATTTTATAAAAACCGGCCAAAACACCGCGACTCCACGACTCCGATTCCACAGCCCTGCTTATAATTGACCTTAGATGCAACAAATTTACTCAGTTTCTCAACCTTCTTTTTTCGAAGAGTGTGGGGATAGAAGGATAGGGCTAGAATAGGACGCAAAGTTAGCTAATCGCTCTTGCGATATCCCGTTATTTTAGTATAAGAAGGGTGGCAGGGAATTTTAAGTTATCACAAACACATATGCCTTCGAACAGGATTAAAAAAATGTTGTTCGTACAGGTACTCGAGCCCGCGAGGTTCGTTCCGTAGATTAACGACGTTGACCATTGCACCACGGACCCGAAATGGTTTTTAGCTATAATTAAATATGTATATAAAAAAAATAGTGTTTTCCCTCAAAAGTGGATTCCGAGATGCCGAATGGTCAATTCTAGTGAGCTTTCATCCCACTCGTTAAATTTACTAATGGAATATGTTTTACAAAGAATCTAAATACTAGACACTAATTAACGGAAATCCCTACTACTTAAAATGATTTTTGTATTTGGTTTTTACGGTTGGTATAACATAAATATAATAATATTGGCAAAGTGCATTGTTTTTATAATCGATCCTTTATGATCAATTCCACCAATCAAAACAGTGCGATACAAAAAGATTACATTGAAACAAACTGTCATAATTAACGCAAACTCGTCAAGTAACATGTTGACATATCTCATAAAAAATATTTCATAAGTAAATCTAAATGGAACAATATGGGATCGATGATCTTAGACTGGTGCAGGTACTGAGTCCAGTAGGCAAATTAAAACCAAGAGCTGCAGCTTTCCCATCCTATATGTATTAATAAAATTATGATTGAATATCAACGTAAGGGGCCATTATTCTGACTGTTATTTAAACGAACTGAATTATGCTCGCATTACTCTCGATTAGATGGATCGTAAATACTAACTTCTACTAGTTCGTACTAGTCAATCAATAGTCGTAGATCAGTGTTCCTGAACCTTTTTCCAGTCTCCCACGGTGGTTTTATGACTTCACGTATTTAGTTAAACTATCACTGTTTTCACATATTCTTATTAAGCCACCAGTCATTTATGTTTCGAATTGTTTTCATTTCACTCGTTTTATTAGTGAATCAATTATCTACTTTAAGTTCAATCTCAACCCTATCCTTCTAAAAAGCGAAGTAACAAGCAGAGCCGACACCAATATACATGCGAAATAGGCAACCGCCTAGGGCGCAAACCATTAGAGGACGCATAAATGGAGTATTAAAATTATTTTTATATGCTCTAATAATAAGGTTAATTTTATTTTGACGTTTGTTTTTGTTCGTTGTTATTATGTATTGTATGTATTATATATAATAAGAAAAAGAGAGGCTGAGCAACTGAGCAACACAAACAGTTCACGTAGAAAAACTTCTGTTGAAATACCATCATTATGCTTCACATTGGGAGCGAACATGGATACATAAAAAATCTATGATCTTGATCTATTTTTTTCATTATATCGAAAAAAAATGGGATATGTTAAAAAGGCGGCGCCCTAATAATTGTTGCCTAGGGCGATAAATAGCCTCGTGCCGGCACTGGTAACAAGCAGCTACCGTAGAAAAACTTATGCGATAAACTTCCTTAGGCATCCATATGCTCCACGTGCTGGCAGACATGGACGATTATTAACCTGTAATTAAGTGGATGTTCAACTTTATGTTACTAAGCCTCCCTTAGAAGAAAAAATATCTTCGCGCCTCCTCATTCTTTATTTCATTCATATACATACTAATAAAGACACATTTAAAGGGTAAAGACGTAATTTAAGCTATTCGCGCCTCCCTTCGCCTCCCAGTTTGGAAATTGCTCATATAAGGTATATTCGTAGTGGTTATATATATTTTTTTTTAATTTGCCATGTTTGCATCTTCTTTATGCGTTGATTGTGAATCAATATCAATCGCTTCAAAGAGGGCGCGGAAAAAGGGTGAAGTTAGAAATGGACATGTGCATGGCCAACTTTCAGCCCAATTTAAGACTTTTTGTAGCACTTTCTGCGCCTGGATAACTTTAGTTTTGATAGAAATATATCATCGAAGATAAATTTACAAAATTAAAAAGACTGACAATGCCCATTGCAGCAGCATTTGGGACTACAGATCGTGGCGAATCGTTTTTTTTTAATGAAACGTTCCTAGTTAAAACGAAGTATCGCAGCAGATTGCTCGATTAAAAAACTGCGATGCGCGTCGGCCACGGCCTACGGCCCCCTAAATCTGAAAAAAAATCACCTCAAAATGGCGGCGCTTCCCCCTCCGCACCGCGCGATGTATCAGTCTTTATATAGGGCAATAAATTCTTTGATTCTTTAGCTATCCAGTGGTGGAATTGAATTTTGGATAGCGATGATAGATATAAAGCTGCAACACCAAACTGTATCCCCCCGATTTTGTTATCATTCGTTTTTTGGATTGCCTCCCTATGGAAGCAATTTTAAAGACGTATTCACGTCAAAAAAATCCGCGGCCCTCCTCAATACAAAACATGTTCTGCGTCGGCCCCCAATATGGGAAGCACGGGGCTAAGATATGAAAAATATATCAAACCATATACATTTATAATTACAAGGTAATATAATTTGTTTTAATGCGGCCCGCTAGATGAAAAAGTTTGGGCAAGCCTGGGATAGTATGTAGATAATACCTCTCACTCTCTGAGGCTTGTTTTTATATTACATACATTGATGCATTTTAATACAAACAGAGAAATATAATTTAAAATCAAGTGACCCTCAACCAAGTGGACGAAACCCAACGACATGCATTCAAAACTCCACAACAGGGCTGGCACTAAGATAAAAAACTATCCGTAACCGTAATTGGAAAAAAATCTCGTGCATCCTTTTGAATATGCGATATGAACAGTCTCTTTGTTGGGTGTGTTTGCCCGGATAGGTAGTAATGGTCATTTAAAATACGTCTTGCGATATTTTTTATCGGGCGAAAAGATTTGGCACCGGGGTCATTGGTCTCGGGGTCCGGCGGTCAGAGCTCGCGGCTCGAGACGAAATAACAAACGAGACCGGGACCGCTGTAGACTGGTACGGGATGCGACCCCTGACCGATAGATACGGAGATAGCCACCTCCACCTACCTAAATCATTATTGTTGGTAATAATAATATGCACTTGAAGCAGCGTCTGGTACGTACAGTCCGGTGACTCGTACACATTGTACATGTATATTATTATAACGTGCGATACGTACTGTCAGCCTCAGTACTGTAGTCTAGTGGTAGGATTTTTTTTAAAACTTATCGATCACGGGTATTGGTTTAATTCTCGGAGAATTCAATATAAAATTTTGACTATTTAACACGCCTGTGTGGTCGAGTGGTCAACGTCGTTGGCTTCGGCTACAAAGGTCACGGGTTCGAATCCCAGTCCGGACAGTTTTATAAATTGATTTTTCAATCGATTTATGAATTTCTATCCGAAGGCATGGATGTATGTGATGTCTTGAATTATATTAATAAATAACTGATTTGTCGAGAATATATCGACTGTGGGAAGGAATAAGGACGTAGCCCACACATAACTTTTTCAAGCTTAAAGCATTTTTCTCTTCTTCTTCGGGGCCGAGTTAATAATCCTGAAATTCTCATGACTATTAACTTACATGCTCCCAATATATTCTTACGTGGGCGAAACTATGACCAAAAACTTTTGTTTCTAAAAATTTGTTCCTCGCGTAGGGCGTATGAGAAGCCAGTTCCAAGGGCTGTTCGACTGATCAACTCATTGCCTAAAGAACTGGACATTTTTAGCGACATTATTTTTAAACTGTTTGTTAAATTATACTATTTTATTTCTTGATTTTGATGTACATATTATGTAGTTTTATTTTATATTTTGTCTCATTATAATTGTCAAGTACATGGCGAATTGGCGTTTTTAAACAATAAACAATAACAAATTTTACAGGAGACACAAAAAAGCGATTTGATGATTTTGAGCTAAAGGCAAATTATAAAATATACATAACCTTGAAGTGCACGGAGACTGATAAACTGGTTTTTAATTGATTTTACCTCATATTAATGAATTTGATTCATTTTTTCAAAAAAAAACCTTTTTTCAAAAAGTCTTTTTTCGTGATTGCAATTTTCGCAGGCCCTTGTATTTTCAAACTTAAAAGTTAAATTAAGAAACTTATTTGGCATTTTCAGCTAACACCCTTTTGATAAAACGTGTATCAAGTTGTATACATTGTGATTATCGAAACAAAGCTGTTTTGAAAAAGTGTGGGTTACGTCCTTTTTCTTTTCCAAATTCGATATATTGATATATACTAACATAATCTAAGTTATATTCTTAATTTTAAATATAATGTGTAGTTTGGAATTAATCCAGCATAAGGAAATACCACATAAAACACAAACCATTTAACTTTTAGCACTGTTATATGAGAAACGTGCAATTTACCTTCGTTTAAATTTCAAAGGTTAGGGGCAACTACCATGGCATTGTAGATTTGTATTAGCATGTTGGATAAGCGGTCAAGATATCCCCTCGGCCTTAGACTATAATTTGCGTGCGATAAACTCACCGGGGATCAATCATAATAGCCCCATATACAGCTTTGATGTTTGGTTCTGAGAAATCAATCACATGCACATAAAAGGGGGGCGCTCTGAGCCAAGCGAAACATTGACTAGAGATGTTATCAAGAATGAAATAATAGACGTCACACATGATTGCTAATGCGTCAGATATTTACAATCATTGAACGGGGAAAATTTGTAACAAATCACTCCCAAAATCAACTGGAGAAACACTATCACCATGCCCCAATATCTTAAATGTTAAATTGATAGAGCCAAAATTTGATATTGACGTTGCTTGAATTTGAACCCGCGACCGGCAACTAATTTTATTTGGAAAATTTGATGAGAATTTGATTGCATTATACGTCACTCGAGATTAGAGGTCTGCACGGGCAAAATTTTACAAAACTACCCGGTCCGAGCCCGAAAAACTCACGCCCGACCTGGCCCGAGCCCGAGTCTAATACCGCACTTGTTACCCGAACCCAACCCGAAGCCCGAAACTCCTTATTTTAGCTCGCCGAGGAATTTGTAATCCTCGATTTGCTATACTTTTCCTCAGATTATCTCCGAAAGTCCTTTTTTTTTTTTTTTAGCTCACCGAGGAATTTGAAATCCTTGATTTACTAGCCAAATCAGGCCCGGGCCCGTGCAGACCTCTACTCGAGATAAACTCGAGGTAAATTAACATCACAAACACCCACGTCTTAGGTTTCAAATTAAAATTGAAATTGGTGACCTTACCGAGAATCGAACCCAGACAGTCGGTAGAGCAAGCTCTAACCAACTAGACCAGGGTTCGGCAAACTTTTTTTTTGAAAGGGTCAGATTGTAAAAAAATTAAACTCGGCGGGCCAGGTACCAAACTGTAAGATATTTATGTACATGCGTAATTCTATTACAAATGTTGGTCCAACATGCATACTTCTATTAGAAAGCGATATTTTTACATACTATGTATACAATTTATCTTCAACGATACAAAATTAAAAATTGTCAATACAAAAAAAAAACGAATACAATTTTTCCATTTGTTAATAAACGTATTAAAAAATAAAGTAATGTAAAAAACAATATTACCCCGTGGGCCGGATTGAAAGCAGACGACGGGCCGTAGTTTGTCGATCCCTGAACTAGACCACAGCGGCCGACTATTAAATTGACTTACATGATTTTAACGTGGTGTCTGTAAACGTATTAACTGTTGATACACAAAATTAGTAGCGATTTTTATTTACATCCAGCCATCTTCACAAGTCAGTTTGACAACGACACTAATTCTTGAACATTCGAGTGTAGTAACTCCATTTTGCGGTGTTTCACCTTCTTTTGTAGATTATTTTAAAAACTTTCAATTTCTGACTTTTTCCCAGTGATCAAAATCCCAGTATCCCGAAAACCCACATCCTAAATAATTGTGAAATCCGATATTCTCCGAGAATCTCAAACAACTGTGACACGACCTTGTGGTGAATGATCAATCCCGGAATCCCGAAAAAGGGTTCGGGATTGGACGCCCTAGTTAGGACAGGACTAGTGGTAATCTAATCGCTTTCGCCACGCCCCGTTATTTTTAAGTTGGAAAGGTGGGAGGGAACATGTATTGAAGGAGTTATCTTTTTCGTCATTTTTTTTCCCTTATTAATAGCAATCTAATTGTGGTTAGTTTATGGTTTCAGTACAGTTCAGTAATACATAAAAATAAGGAAATTGTTATATTTTGTCGTGGAAAGTTTTTTTTTTAATCTATTGTAGATATTTATAGAAATTACATTTAAAAACCGATGTTCATTTGCAACGAGGAAAGCAGAGCTAATAGTCTCCTAGTGGAAATTATTTTGTTGTACGAGAACCGATTTTAAATCGGTCGCTCAAACTCTCTCAAATCTGTAAGAATGGTAGGATTGTTTTGAAAAAATCTAGTAAATACTTAAATGTAATAAATACTAAAGTAAATATATAAAAATAAATGTTTGTTTGTTCTTGGTTCATGCATTGCCACACCACTCATCCGATTGTAAAAAAACTTTGACAAACTTTTTGCTTGCACTATGCACTTGCATAGGCATATTAAAATTAACTTACAGTAGGTCTTATATATTAAAATTAATGTTTGTATGTCGCCATACAGTCCATTTTGACAACGCATGCCTGCACTTGTGCGAAGTTTATAGTACAATTAACTTACAGTAGGTGGCGCGTGTGTCGTACCATAGACAATCGGCAGCAAACGTCAAACAGGCATAAAAATAAAACATGCACTTCAACAAATACATACACTTTCTTTGAGTGGCATTGCAACTAGGGCCTGTACAAAAAACGACTTTTGAAAAAACCGGTTTTCAAATGTCATTATTGTCCGAAAACCGGTTTTATCCGGTTTTCGAAGTTTTACAAAAAATGGATAATTCAATTAAAATAGAGAGATAAAGGTAATTTTTTAATGCTGTTTATTTATATACATAATAATACACAACAAGAAATTATTTGGTTTACTCCTCAGAAAATATGATTTAAGAAAACACAAAGCGTCCACTGATCGTTTTGTAACAAAATTTCCTGATATCGAAAATACCCTTTCTCTGGGTAATGATGTGGGGCATATGGTCTTTAAGCCATCAAATAAAAGATCAAATAAAAATTTCTGTCCTTTTGTTTATAGACTCGTATATAGAAAATTCGGCACAACCGGTTACGATGTTGAAAAACCGGTTTTCTAATTTCAGAAATTATGCAAAAAAAAACCGGTTTTTGAAAACCGACAAGCCCTAATTGCAACGCTTGCCGAGAACCGGCTAGTAGTAGATAAAAAAAATAGACAATGAATAAATAATTTTACGTTGTTTCGCCCTACTTGTCACCCTGAGCCCCCGATATTATGTATTGTTTTTTTTTTGTGGTAGTATGTAAGCTATTTCAAGAAAAACGGATTTGTTTTATATATATATTAGGCTGGTCTCATATGTATTGTATGGCGGTGCCTTATATTTATTTCACGAGACAGACGAAGTCGTCATCGGGTGACCGTAGTTCGCAGTGGGATGACCTATGGAAGAAGAACGACACCAGATACAAAACAAAAAAAAGTTTGTACATTTGTCAACACTTTCAGTACTAAAAGCACGCCTGGCATGGTTTCATTGTTTACCCAAATGTGCTTGTCGTGACCGTCGTCAAAAATAACGGTAGCGCGTGCCGAGTGATTCCTTTATAGTTTCTTTCCCAGCTATGGGTTGGTTCACAAACTCGGATTTGAATTTAGGTACACTTGGGCCTCGTATACAACACTGTTGTATAAATTGTGGCATATTTTTCATACAACACGCTTTATATAACACGGTTTCAATTTAAAAAATATATATTGAAAAGGATCCTATAATAGAAAGAAGTTCGAAATTTAAGAGGGAATTACAACAAATTTTGAAACCTTTATACGCTAAAAGCAGACAATCGCTTATTACCGAATTTTTGAAGGCTTAAGACCACAAGAAATCCAGATTCCTCCGATGATGATGAAAACTTACAACCGATCTCGAAAAAGAGTAAAACATGTAATAATTCTAAGTGATAGCGATGATGAATGAATGCTATATTGTGTTATCAAAATTTCTTTCAATAGATATGTAAATGTAGGTATATTTGTTTATTTAAAAAAATAAACTACATATGTATTTATATAAACCATCTTCGATATTTTTTTTTGGAACGCAATCCCAATTTTGTACAAAACACGGATTTGTAGTACACGACGTTTTTGTGGAACCATATAACCGTGTTATACGAGGCCCAAGTGTATTAGTAGGTTCATTAAAAAATATTTTTGTTAAATATTAATTTTGCTCCAATAATTCATTAAGTGCATATTTATATAGGTGTTGGGTCTTACGGCGCAGCTGTTAGCGTTGTTGTCTTTCGTGCCGTATCTCACGGGTTCGAGTTCCAATACGAACAGCATTTTTTCGATCGATTTCTGTTCGAAGACATGGGTGTTTTTGATGTCTAAAAATGTCCTCCCACCCTTCCGATCCTTCAATAACTGGGCGTAGCGAGAGCGATTAGTTAACCATTAGTCCTGTCTTAGCTATATCATTATACCCCTAATGTTCTCTCTGGAAAAGAGAGGTTGAGCGACTGAGAGAACAGTTCTTGTAGAAAAAGTCAGTTGCGATTATTTTGAGTTTATGCGAGTTGCAATAACAGCTAATGCTAATGTGACAAATATTTTAAAGTTGAAAGATCATACGAGAAAAACTCGATGAGAATTTTAGTATTTTAAGTCACTCGAGATAAACTCAAGGTAAATTGACATCACAAACACCCATGCTTAGTGGCGCGCGATGACTTTTTAACAAAACGAATGCGGTGAGGGAAAACACAAAGTATCTATATTTTTTGTCCGATTATGGTGTCGTAACTTCATTTACATAACCGACATATTCTGACCGTAGATTCCTGTTTCCGGACAAAGATTCCCTTGTCAACGTTTACTGCGACCCTATGTCGAATCGGAAGAATGAACGCGGCCTTTAGAGAAGAGAAGGTTCCCCACCCCTGGTTTTAACTCTCGTTAGACCGTAATATCAATGTTTTACAATATGTGGACATCGGTCCCAGGTCCATGGTCAATTCGTCTACGATTAACATCCATAGCACTTCTTGTCTAGTATCTCAATTTTTTTTTAACCATGTCCGCTCCCAATATTAAGCATATGGACTCCTAATGGTGTTTATCTCAACAGAAATGTTTCTACGAGAACTGCTTGTTACTCAGTTGCTCAACCTCTCTTTTTCCAAAGAGAGTAGGAATATAAGGAAAGGGCTAGGACAGGACTAGTGGTTAGCTAATCGCTCTCGATACGCCCCGTTTATAGGATAGGATGATTGGGAGGGGGTATATTCAAGACATCACATACATCCATTCCTTTGAACAGATTTTCATAAATCGATTGAAAAATCAATTTATAAAACTGCCCGTACTGGGATTCGAACCCGTGACCTCCGTAGCGGTAGCCAACGATGTTGACCATTCGACCACACAGGCGGCGGGAAAAAATAAATAAACAATAAAAATATTTTTAAAACACCCTAGACACATATTACCAAATCAAATACTACTTATGATGGATAATTTTGAATAAAAAAAAACTTTCTCCAGTTTTCGCCTATATCAGACAACATCATATGGTATTCAAAGGGTTAAAACTCTTATTGCTATTCCCAAGCGGACTGTTATGTTTTCATTTCGTGCAGCGGCATGGAATTGTAACATAAACATCCGAAGCATATGTGTTAGTGTTTATGTCGCTGCCGTTCATTTATCTATTCATACGATTGTTTGTTTTTAATTACATTCACAGAGTTCTAATCTGCATCGACATATATTCACATACAAAATGAGATGCAAATGAAAGGGAACTTGGTGTGAGTTTATTGAAATCACACGTTCGATATAGCGAGGCTTTCAACAGGCATGGAGCGTCAGAATGTGGCACGGGTGCCAGCTGTGGCACTAAACGCTGTACCCCCCACCACGCAATTTATAAAAAAACTTATCCCATTGATAGTTCGATTAAGCCCTAATCGCTTTTAGTGCGGCCCAAAAAAAATCAATAATCTTTAACGCTGTTTTTTTGCTCTGAAGCGACTTTAAAAATACTAATCAAATAACTTATTTTAATAGTATCGTATGTTTACTTCAGAAAGTTAAATACTGTTTTTTTAATTTAAATGAACGAAGAAATATAAGTAAATTCAGAAAACAATTAATCATGATTAGGGAATCCAATCCCGGGATTCGGGATCCCGGGATCCCGTACAGTTTTTCGATACATTTCAATCCCGGGATTAGCAGAAATGATCCCGAAAGCTTCGGGATTGGTTTTCGTATAAAGCAGAATTGTCTAGGCGTTGTAAAATAAAATGCAGCCAATATCTCTCGCGGCTCGGTGACTAGAAAAATACTTCTCTGCCGATGGGGGTCGTTTAGGGACCCCAGTGGTTTCCTCATTATTGGCCTTATTCTTCTGATTTTTTAAAAAAAATAGTCTAAGGGCTTTAAAATATCTCTCTGCATCATTCCTCATACATTTTTTATAAAAATTAGTGGTTTTTTAATAAATAATCATATTTTAAGTTGCGCGTAAAAAAGACGTCATTTCAGTGCAAATATGTATTTGCAACTGATGCGTTCACGCGTAGTTATCTTACGAACGATCGCTGATAAGCGGGCGCTTATCTTACTATCGCATCGCGTTATCGTGTATTTATATAAACTACAAAAGGTCCAAAAAACTATGATATAAGAATACCCTAATTATAAACATTGTATCACCCATATTAAAATAGATATTTAAGAATATGTGGGTATTGGGGTCGCATTTCTTGAGCTTAGAACCGGAAAAGGTATACAGACTATCTTATCTTCAAATATAATAAACAATGTTCATTATTTCACAATGCACAAGATATCATATTCGAAAATAAATTCTGCCGACGAAATCAATAAAATGAAATACAATAAGTCATTTATGGTAATAAATTACGTTTTAATGAATCACAAAAATATTTAGTTCTACGTCTTATTATAGATTACTGTAAGATAGAGGTCTGCACGGGCCCGGGCCTGGCCCACGGGCTCTTACCCGACCCGGCCCGTGGGGCGGGCTCGGGCGGGTAAGCGCAATTGAGAGTTGGGCTCGGGCCGGGCCTTGGAATTTGGGATATAATCTTGGGAAAAAGTATAGCAAATCGAGGATTTCAAATACCTCGGTGAGCTAAAAAAAAAAAAAAAGGGACATTCGGAGATAATCTGAGGAAAAGTATAGCAAATCGAGGATTTCAAATACCTCGGTGAGCTAAAAAAAAAAAAAAGGACATTCGGAGATAATCTGAGGAAAAGTATAGCAAATCGAGGATTTCAAATACCTCGGTGAGCTAAAAAAAAAAAAATGGACATTCGGAGATAATCTGAGGAAAAGTATAGCAAACTAGAGGATTTCAAATTTCTCGGTGTTTCGGGTCGGGTTCGGGTAACAAGTGCGGTATTAGACTCGGGCCCGGGCCGGGTCGGGCGTGAGTTTTTCGGGCTCGGACCGGGTAGTTTTGTAAAATTTTGGCCCGTGCAGACCTCTACTGTAAGAGGACACGTTTGACGATAAGTCGTTATTTTTTAGTATGAAATGTTTCTTGTTTCTTTATCTGCATTGTGCATATTTGCATATAATTGCATAGGAGTAATAAAAAATCACTCCTCCAGAACACCGATAATTAATTTTAGATTAAGCGCACCCCTTGTTAATGTATAGACAGCCCCCCTTTGTGCGTATTTCATTGTAATCTAGGTTGATATTTCGTCGATAATTTTCGACAACCTCGTATCTCAAAAAGTACAAGTTTTCAGGAGACACATACATAAATGCACTTTATTCTACAGCTATCGCTATAAAACACCACCGGAATGGTTTTGTCTTCAATATCTCTGAGAAAATTAATAAGGAAGGGATCAAAGACGTTTCTATCCATGCCATCCTCTGATCCATATTAAACATAGCACATGACCATTTTATTTTTTTGCCAACGTTCTTGTATTAGGTTAAATAAAACATGTTTTTTTTAATATGAATCAAAGGAATTGTATTGAAATTGTGAATTCATTACAGACAAAAGTTGAGACATGTGCTTGTAGAAAACTGACGACGATTTTTAAATATGGTTATTCAAAATATTCTTATTTTTTTGCAATCGGTCGTCTAGCAATCAATTATTCTATTTATGGTTAAGAACCCACATTCTGAAGCCATGAATATAAAACTGGCGTATATTTGAATATTTAATTTACAAACGATGTGACATATATAACACCACTAAATATGTGTACTCTGTAGTACGGTTATGTACATTTGCATTAGATGGTTTTACGTAATACATAGATAATGATTTCAGATATTTATGAATTCGTAAGTAAATATTTCATAACTCTTATCAGTGTTTGCACATCTGGCTGAATACATATTAAATCTAACAGTGTGTATCTATCTACCCACTTAGCAAATAAATTCGACAAATCACAACTTACAAATAAAAAAATGAACATATTTACAAGTAAATGTATCTGTTTTCGCAACCTTCAATACAATTAACACCACAGAACTCTTTACTAACTCCAAATAACCTCCAAATTACCTCCAAATTACTCCTTTTTTAAACATAAAATCAGGCACTTAGGATCACAACAATAAAAAATAGTTTTAAGTTCACTAGAGTTTAAGGGTTGGTTTACATGTGCGCTTCTAACATTATAATTTCATTTGTAGATATACCCAATAGTATTTTGTAAACGGTCATATGTATGAGAAGACCAGTGAATCCGAAAACAGTAAACTCGCCAAGCCCACGTCGAAGAAATTATGTAGAAAGTTTCGGATATGTAAAGACTACAGTCATTCAACTATGTATGTAAGTTATGATGTGTAACCCGACATTTTTCGTATATGATAAAAAAAATTGGGATGAAATAGTTAGTGACTTCTCAAAACAGCCAAAAATTAGATACGCCCTGAACTCATGAAGCATGCGTTATTACTTTTTCTTTATTACTACGTGACGTTTGACTAATTGTTATTTTCACAGGGGTGGGCTGGAGGGGGCTAGCGCGAGCCCCTTGTTAAATCTCAGCGCGGCTGGCGAGCCCCTTGTTAAGATAAGAAAATCATTCGTCTTAAATCAAATCAGCAATTTCTGTAGATGGTTAAATTTTAAGACCCTTCATTTTTTCATTCAGCGTTGTGGGCTTCCGTGCCGAACCTCACGGGTTCGAGTTAATCACTAGTCCTGTCTTAGCCTTATCATTCTATCCCTACTACTCTCTTTGGAAAAGAATGGTTGAGCGACTAAGTAGCAAACAGTTCTCGTAGAAAAAATACTTTTGTTGAGATACCTGCATATGGAAGCCATATGCTCCACATTGGGAGCGAAAACGGATACAAATAAATGGATAAGATTTACCGAGCCCCTTGTTAAGATATTGGCAGCCCACCGCTGTATTTACATTATAAAAATAGCTATGGAACGATACTATATACATTTAAATTAAAGGTAACGATTCAACAACAACAAAAACTTGATTGTTTAATCGACTAATTAGGATTCGTTGCCTATTTGAGAATGAATATAAGAAAATCGGAAATTAAACACCAGTAAAACCAAGCAAATTCTCTTCAAGAAAAACCGATTTTACCGCGAAAGCAGTTTGACGTTTGTGTAAAATAGCTTAACGAAAAGTGATAAAAATAGAGCAATGAAGAGAAACAAAATTATAATGTTGTCGGACGCATTTTATTTGTTAATATGATTTCTAGAATAGATCAACACAAAATTCAATACATGCATTCCTTCTCTCAATTAAAATTATTAAAATTTGGTGTTTCCATCATATGCATAAATAGGTCTTGATCAATATTTTCGATAATTCTGACGTAGAGCAAACCAAGCAATGCGGACCTCTTCCTAATTATTCGGGTAATCACCGACGGCAATATTTTTCAATTATTTGTATATAAAATGCAAATTTCAATATATTTTTTAAATTCAATTTAAATAATTATGTTGCTTTGCTACTGTGCGTTTGATAATCTTGAATAATTAATTAATTAAGCAAATTACACATGCTAATTGGTTTGACATGTTGAATCAAAACGTATGTGGACGAAAATAATTAATATTTTAACTTAATTGCGATTGGCAAGTAAATATCATATTTTTAATAATAAATAAACGAGCAATTTCATGCAAAATAGCTACTTAATTATGTCTTCCATCATAGCTGTCTTATAGGGGGCTTTGCCTCCATACAACGCAATAGAATCTGTGCTACCTTAGCAGGTTGTTTTCAGTTATCATTAATAAACTTTTATTATATAATCACTGCTTGTTAATATCAGTATTATAGAGATGGAAACTGCATTAATAAACTATAAAACTAATGTGTATACATTTATTTTATTTATAAATAGGGCTGCTTTGATAAAGTAAATTTACATTGATTTCCTGTTTAAATCAGGGGTATGAAATCGGAGTCGCAGTCGGAAAAATCTTACGACACAAACACATTTTTTAAGCATATAATTAATGATTTGTATTCAAACCACAATAGTCCACAGTGTTGCCACTGCATTTTATGATGACTAAAAATTATCTGATAAAATGAAACGATTGAAAAATTTATGGAGTCGTAGTCATTTTTTTAAATTTCAAGCCGGAGTCAGAGTCGTGTTTTTTACACGACTCCACAGCCCATGTATAAATGTCTTCTTATATTTTTTTCTACTAATGAAGAATGTTTAAATCCATTTACAAAAGTAAAAACCAGTCATTCACAGATAAGCAAAGAATTTAGTTTAAAAAATACGGTATCACCGAAAATACATCAACTCTCGCATTCCAGCTTTCATTCGTTCGTTGTGGTTACTTGTGGTATTTTTATATTCATACTGCATTGTAATACAATTTATTCTGATTGATAATGCTGTTATTTTGACCCTCCAAGGACGAGCGTGACCATATGGCCACAGTAAACACCGTTGTCTATTGATCTCACTATTCATCTCTTGTCTTCCTGAATATCATTGCTTTCACTCATATTTGATTAAGAAGGGTACAGACTTCAGTTAGTCATCAGCAGCGGGGACAGAAACGGCCACCAAAAGCACATGCGATTTTTTGAATTTCCGTTTTTTTAATGGACTTTTGAAACTGTTAGTATTTTTTTTAATTAAAACATCAAGTTATTTACAGTTATTTTGCTAATATATTTGAATTTAAATTATGTTGATCTAAAGAGGTCAAATCGTATATATTTTTAAAAATTTCACGTTTAGCTATATTTCAACCCCGAATGTTTGCGTGCCCATACGGTCACTTTTGTCTTTACTACTGCCCGTACACAATATTGCACGGTGATAAAAGTATGAGCATGACCATAGTCATGCGGGGTTTCTATACAACAAATTTGCGTTTTTTTTTTAATTTTGTTAGGAAAAAAAGTTATCCGTGACTTCAATATGGGTTAAAAAATATTTTTTTTATCGAAAAAAAGCTCTCGTCTCTGGAGGGTTTTAACCCCACAAAACAAAACAAGTCACAGCCGATGAACTCTAAATTAATCATCCCGCACACCTTATGACAACCGCTGGTTTATTCATATTATACATAATATATTATTGACGACTCAACCTAACTGTCAAGGACTTGACTCCGCTAACTGCAATTCACAATAATCATACGCGGTAAAGGTTAGAAAATATATTTTTGCTGGATACCTTGTTAAGGTTTATTTTTAATATAATGGTTAATTTAAAAACTTCGTTTATTTCGCTACTTTTCGCCTTTATAAGAAGCATCTTCAGACTCACTATCGAATAACAAAATATCCGTTTTTTACCATTTTTTAGGTAGAATTTTATTAAATAATGAAAATCAACAGAAATCATCGTGTTGGAGTTAGGGATTCTAAAGTCTCGGGGTTTTCAAAGTCTCGGGACTCGATACTTTTATTTCCCCTTCAATAAAATAATAAATTTACTAAAATTAACTATTCGTTCCATTATTTCTTGAAATTATGTGCGGTTATCCCATATGCATATCTGTACCCATCAAAAAAATAATCCGTTTTTCTTGGGGCTACCCTCTTATACATGCTTTCATTCAATACACATCAGTTCTTTTGAGGGTTTCTTAACCACAAGAATTGTTTTTTCAAAATTAAAATGTACAATTAATTATTAGCACATTTCAAATCACAGTCTCAATTCCCGGGACATTTGACACCAAAGTCCCGGGGCTCAAGACAGCGAAAAACCCGATGTCTCGACACAGAATCCCTAGTTGCAGTGTGATATCTACCGCCTCTTTTGTGAATACTGTTGAGCTTCTTTTGTTTGTCAGAACATTTCAAGAACAAGCACATAAAAAATCTCAACGAAAATATTTTTTTAGAGATTGCTTATCATTTGATCGGAAACCATCACAATTTTAATAAAAATAATTATGTAAAAATACTTCAACGAGAAAACAATAAAGGGCTTAAAAACTTTTCGGAAATCAATTATTAGTCAATATCATTTTAAAAGGGACCGGTGACAAGTAAAAAAAATGTACTGAGTAACTAATAATGTTTAAATTAATACAATTATTGATTATTTAAAATTATAATTAATAAATTTGGCAATAATAATTTAATTTTCCCCATACGAAGATAAGCCGACAATATATATTGTGTTTTAAATGTAGGTGTTCAATTGGATTATTTTTATGAAAAAAAATAATCCTAATCAAACAGGTTCCATTGTAGTCCGGCAGTTTCTTGTGGTTAAAAAAACGCATCGGTCGTTTAGTTTAAGGGTTACGAAATAAGACATTATTAAAAGTATGAAGGGTTACTTAACACCAAAGCCATTTTCTCAATAATAATTACATACCTATCTTCGATTTTTGCATTGAATCATTATAAATTCTCACTGTTAAATATTTGAAATTTGATGTGATAAAGTTACAGAAATTTCCTGTGTTTTATTAACGTAAAAAATATTCCGACGCATAAAACTCATATTATAACATTGCATCAAGTCATCTAAATTGCCATAATCACTATAAATTATCACACATCGACTGCATAATAAAAAAAAAAAACAATATTTTCTATCCGTCGGTCGCACAGAATCTTAATTACGTAAAAAGTAATAAAACAACGATTTATATTCCGATATGTGTGTATCGCTCTGATTGCCTTTTATGGTGATGTTAATTATACTTTTATTTTAATGATTATTCTAGGAAAAACTATCAATCAGTTTGGAGTGAAGATAAATGTATTGCCAGTAACGTGCATAGAATTTGAATATTCGAGTCAGCAAAGATCGAAGGCGGCCAATTCAATTAAAAAAGGGATTCATTATTTTATGTTATGCTGCCCCTGTTATTAAATTTGAGGGGCTCGAAAGACAAACAGCCCAGGCCTAAACTCTGAGTTTTGAGTATATTCAATTGTTTTACAAACTGCAATAAAACAACACAATTAATCTTAAGACAAAACTCTATACATCAGTGGATTTGGTCAACGAGAGCCACATCTGGATTTTCATAGCCCCACGTTCTCACGTAGTATTAAATAAACATATTTCAATCTTAATTGCTATATAAAGTATTAAAACTATTTTTATCAAGAGATATTGGGAGCCGCACATAACCCAATGGAGAGTTTTAACCCTCCAAGGACGAGCGTGACCATATGGTCACAGTAAACACCGTTGTCTATTGATCCCACTATTCATCCTTTTTCTACCTGAATATCGTTGCTTTCACTCATATTTGGTTAAGAAGGGTACAAACTTCAGTTAATCATCAGCCGTGGGGACAGAAACGGCCACCAAAAGCACATGCGATTTTTTGAATTTCCATTTTTTTAACGGACTATTTGAAATTGTTAGTTATGTTTTTAACCAAAACATCAAATTATTTACAGTTCTTTTTTTAATATATTTGTACTGAAATTATGTTGATCTAAAGAGGTCAAATTGTAAATATTTTAAAAAAATTCACGTTTAGCTATATTTCAACCCCGAATGTTTGCGTGCCTATACGGTCACGCTCTTCCTTACTACTGTCCGTACACAATATTACACGGTAATAAAAGTATACACATGACCATATAGTCATGTGGGGTTTCTATACAACGACTATTGTCAATCATATTCAAATAACCAAAGACACAAAGATGATTTATTTAAACAGACAAACGGCCTAATGAAATACGCAGTATAATACGCAGGGGCGTAGCCACCTCACAGCGAAGTCATGCACTGCATGAGGGCCCAGAGAAAAGAGGAGCCCAAATTTTTACATACTCAATATTAAAAATCACTCAGGGGGGCTTGCGTGACGTTTGCTCGGAGGGCCCAAATATCTAGCTACGCCACTGATATCACGTGATGTAAGAGGAAAGTTGACTAAGGTTACTTGTCCACTTATGAAATGGTTACTGGAGAATTCAAAAAAGTCAAAAAAATGTGGGTGGGGCCGACTGTCCTTTGAGCCCTCGATTTGAGCGTTGTGAAAACAAGCATTAATAAAATATTTTTCTTTTAAAAAAACAACATCAGAACAAATCAAAGTTGTGTCGAATACGCGTATCAAAATTATTGCTATAAGTTTAACAAATATTTACTATAAATTAAGTTTTTTTTACACTACTACCCGTTATTGATTTATTGAAAAATATTGTATTTTGGTTATAGGGCCATTACAATTTTAAAAAACCTGCGAAACCGTTTTAAGATTCAGAAATATTTTTTGCAATACATAATTGATCGATCGAGTATCCGTGAACTAGAGGTTAATTACTTACTCGTAATCGCAGACGCATAGTTGTTATAATATACAAATAAATGACGTCGTGACATAATCAATGATTATTTCATAACAATTCTGATGAGATACGCGGCAATGTGTGCATGGAGGAATAGCAACAACGACATAAATCAAAAGTTGTGTTGTGTGGTTCGTCAGACGACGTCCGCATCCGTTTCATTATTTATCGCAGGAGATTTCCTCTCAATGAGAAAGTTTGCCAAACTTATGAATGATAGCTTTTAATCATTTACATACTATTATATCTTCGGTATACTGACAGATAACGTTAAGTCGAAGAACCTTATTTTGATATGACGAAATTTTTCGAATTTCATGAACAGAACTGTCGTGGCAATTGACCAAAATGTTTACAGCTCAAAAACGTTGAGTCGTCTAAAATCTGAAAATACAGCTGAAAAGCATTAAGTTATACATATACATATAGGTTTCTGACAGTAACAGTAATAATTACATTAGTCAAAATTTTAACTGTTAACTCTTTGATGATTTTTTTAATTATATGTTAGAGGTGTTTAAACATTTTAATTTTGTGTAGTTATAGAGTCATTTCTACTGTAATTTGTAAATTCTTTTCAATGCCAATTGTTGTTTACATCTTATCAGTTGACAATGATCGCCATGAGCGAAACCGGTCCTGACCTTTATAAATAAAGTGGAAATAAATTACAATATATGTATCGACAGTGAACACCCGTAAAGTGGAATATTGTATGTATGGATAATTATGCCTAAAAACATAATTTACGAATTTATTCCGGACCTGTATATGTAATTTCTTCGAATTTTGTCCCGAGCAGACGTCTAGAATGCGCGTTATATAAGTTTTCATGGTATCAATCTCGCCCTGAACAAAAAAAAACTAATCCATAAGATTTTTTATTTTTTATATATACACGAAACATTCATTTGCTAAGCGTCAGTTTAAGTTCATCCGTGCACTTGAACGCCTGAAGATGCCGAAAGGCGAAACCCGGGTAGTTATGTGAATGTACATAATTTGAACGATTCAAATTTTAATTGAGAGTAGTTTGGAAAAATAATGAGAATATTTTTTCATTTCCAATTAAATGATGCACACTTTTTGCGTTTAACATTTGTACAGCAAAAAAACGTAAGAATAAGGAAAACTAAAATTTTGTGTTTTCGCCAATTCCGGGGAATTATCAGTGATTGTACTTTTTGACCGATACACCGGTAAAATAAACAATTATACGGAATTGATAGATTTGTAAATTGTAGATATGAACTACTAACAACAACTTGTTAGGTGGCGTCACAAGTGCGTAAGATGCATAACGAAGAAATTAATTAAGTGAATTCGCAGCAGATGCGTCAATTGATAATGGTAATAAATAGCCTGCAACTGACTTTGGCCATAACTGGCAACCGAGGGCGACTGGTGCTTTTCTACCTCGCCAATTTATTGTTCTCACAACGAATTGGGACCAACGTTCCAGAGGTGGAGCGATATCGTTATATTTTAGATTATTTACCACAAAATTCACCAACAATCAGTTTTAAAAAAAGGGTACTTCGTTGTTATACGTCAGTCGGTGAACCTTTCCATGTGAAAAATATTAAATGCGTCCTCTTTTACCTTTGTCATGGAGTAAGTCATGGAGAGTTTAAAATGACCCGTTTTCAGAAAGACGGCAACTTAATGAACTATTCAAAATCGCGATAAATCAAAAAATTATTATTCACTTAATTCTAACTACATTACACAGGAATCAAAGTCATGGTCAATAGAAGTTGATACAATTTAAACTAGTTGGATGCAATCTGTACAGTATCACTTCAATGTCTACGATATTTTTTGATTCAATAAACATAATCAATTAAACTCAAAAAAAAAAATTCTTCTTGAAATTCGTCAATGATATTATTCAACTGCATTTGGACTGTGTCAAGAATGAGTAAAACTCTCAGATTCCAAAATTCTAAATTCCTGTTTTCTTTACATTTAGTTGTGCCGTTTCTGTTATTTTTGTGCGTAACTTTATTCTGTGACTTCAAATAGAGATTCAAGTATAGTATTAAATCTGTTTGTCTATGTCCTATGGCGCAGCGGTTAGTGTTGTGGGCTTCCGTGCCAGACCTCACGGGTTCGAGTCCCAGTACGAACAGCATTTTTCAACCGATTCATCGATTTCTATTCGAAGGCATGGGTGTTTGTGATGTCTCTCCCACCATGCCCAATCCTTAAACAACTGAGCGTAGCGAAAAAGATAAGTCTAAGTAAATAAAGTCCTGTCCTAGCCTTATCCATACTACTCTCTTTAAAAATAGAGAGGTTGAAAGACTGAGTAACAAACAGTCCTCGTATAAAAACTAATGTTGAGAGAACTTCATTAGTAGGCCATATACTCCACATTGGGAGCGTACATGGATAAAAAAAATGTTTTTTAATTAAATCATTATTCGAACGTATCAACGTTTTTTTATTTAATTAATAACTGAAATCAGTCATGAAGATATGTATGTTTGAAAAAGTAATATTCTGCATGTAAGAAATATATAAAAAAAAAGATATAAAACCATCGGGTTTCGCGGATTAGCCTACACTCCACAGTTTCTATCTATACATACACTATCGACGGATAGTAAATTTATGCAATGGTGGACGGAGACGTCTGTCAATTAACAATTTCCGACATTATTCGTTCTACGTGTTCTTACTTTCTTTGTTGCGTCTTTTGTATTCAAGCGGTGACGTATGATGTGTCCCACTTCATCGATGGCCGCCCATTTATAAACTTATATTGATGGACCTGCCGAAATCGGGATGCACTAACCATTGATATTTTTTAAGAAAACATCCCTTTCTTTGTCCTTGAAAACAAGACGGTGTGTGTTCACTATATTATTCCTGGAAATGTTTCATGGAAATATGGAAAGCTTCAAAATTAAAAAAAAAAAAAAGTCTACCTAGTCCTGTTGCCGAGTAGTTGACGTACTAAACTCTACGGTACTAAAACATACTTCCGATATACAGCTGGCCCTTAAAGAACCAAGTGAAAATACATGTTTTTCACTTGGTTCTATGAGGGCCAGTAACATATCGGAAGTATGTTTAGCACCGTAGGGTAAGTGTTAATCGTTGGATGAATAAACTGTTTTTTTTTTTTAATAGATTTACAAATTTATACTCGAAGGAAAGTATGTATGTGGTGTAAGCGATCCGTCCAACCGATCCAATTCTAAAAAAGTGGGCCCAGCAAAAGCGATTAGCAGGCAATTTACCCTCTTCCAAGCCTATTATTTACAGTGCTTAAAGGAGTGGTTGAGCGACTGAATGACAACCAGTTCTACTAAATCGACTTATGTTGAGCTTACGACCCATTAGAAGCCAATTTTAAACAATGACACTCTAAATCAGTGGTTATCATATGCGGCCACCAACCGCTTCATAGTAAATATTGATATTAAAAAAAATATGTGTTAGCAAATTAATTTGTAAAATTATTATTTTTTTCAAATTGATTGAATACACCTAACTTGTCCAGTATGTACGTTTAAATAAATATATTCCAAAATGTTTAAATAACGTCCTTTATCGGATATAAACTTATAAGCTGATCCATTTTTTTTAGTAAATGCAACTGCTATTTTTATCACATCTCAAAACAAAAATTTGGTGCGGCCACGAGACATTTCCATAGGACCCGCTGATGTTTATGATTCGGCCACAGTGAAATTTCGCGTGAGAACCACTGCTCTAGATCAACTATGATGCCAGACTCGAATGAAAAAAATATCATTTAATACTGACACCGTTGGGATTTCTGATCGCCAAGCGGTGCAAATACCAGTAAAAGACTGGCGCTTTTCTCAGCGAAATCAATGATGAAACCGTAAAGCGTCCTTTTTCGTAAGACGGCAGTGCGAATGCACGCCGAATAATAAAACAGAATCCGTGACTTACAAACACTGGGATGAGCCGGCAGGTTGGAAATTTTCCGCGAAGCATACCATCATCCACGACTATAGAGAGATCTTTCGCAAATTCGCGACCGGACAAACAAAAAACCGGTCGGCCACCTCGGCTTCAGTGGACCCGTCAGCACGATGCCGGTGAGGGCACATCAGCAACAGTATATGACCTTCGGGACAGCGTCTGGCCGGTGTCGGTCGGCCTTGCTCTGGCCCTTCTGCTGTGATACTTTACCAACGCCACTAGTAGGCGTAAGGGTTGCATTATCGGCATTACCGAAACCGGGATCTCGGTATTTTGGCTGTTTTTTTTAATACCGGTTAATAAAGTGGAAAACACATGTTTTTCGGTATAACGACATATATAATACCATTATTATAGAATGACTGTTCGTCCAATGAACGTTTAATTTAAGAGGGAGAATGAATTTAATTTAATCAAGTCGTGCAAGCTTTTTCTTTTTTATTATCAAATTATCTAATGCATTGAATCATTACTAGGATTTTATAGCTTGGAAAATATCTATACGTCCCTTTCTACTCGGCTCTCATATGTAGAAGCCTGCATACTAGTGGTATTGTATGAAGCAGTGGCGGCCGGTCAATGTGGCATTCGATCAATGCACCCCTTGTATACGCAGGGGCGGTTATATTTCATAAAATAATATTCAAACATAACATTTATACCATTCACTCATTTTAAATTCTTCATGTATTTATTGTCTATAATAAATATTTTAGAAAAAAATATTTTATTTATTTTTTTTATTTTATTTTATTGAATTTAAAATGAGGGAATGGTATAAATGTTATTTTTGAATATTATTTCATGAAATATAGCCGCCCTTGCATATACAAGGGGCGCATTGATCAAATGCCACATTGATCGGCCGCTACTGGTATGAAGATTATAGGGAAAAACTGAGGTATATTAGGCAGGTGTCGAGGGCTTTTTCTAGAGTCGGACTTATTTTTTTGAAGAATCAATCAAGATTGAGAGAATTTAGCATCGATATTTAGTATAAAGTATTAAAACCAATTGCAAGGACATTTTTAGTACCATTATTAATATGTACACCCAATTCTCTTTTTCCACGGGAATACGTTCCATACGAGAAAGTCGTGTGAAAGGATGAAGTTTACAAATTAAAAATACGTTTCATTACTGATTGGACGGTGCAATTTCGAAACCGTATTATAAGCCGTGAAGAAAACGAATAGTTTTATTTACAATACCGGTATTGGCATAATATTCGGTCGGCATTGCAATCCCTAGGCAGGCGGACGCACCAGTTTTTGTAGTGACGCTGAAGAAAATATTGATTGACTAAAATACACATCGATCGATATCTCTTTCATTGATGTCAGACATACAAATCGGTTGTCAAGATAAAAATACGGCACTAAAGATAATTGCATTAAGTACTCCACTATAACCAAGTCCACAGGGAGTGGAATTGAAAAGTTATTTATTTAAATTCAGTAAATTCATTACCAAAAAAATATTTTGTGGAATCTATCGAAAATATAAAGGTTTTGTAGTTGATCATTATTTTAACATACACTGAACAGTTTTATTTTACGGTTTTTTAAACGATTATGAAATAACCCGGGGTACACTAAAAATAAAAATACCTACTATATTTTTACACGAATTATTTGTTAGAACACGATTCCTAGGCACAAAAAACACAAGATTTCTTGATAACAACACAAGCCAATAGTAGCAAACAAAGGGCTTTATTAGCTCCTAACACATTCGACGTGTCGGACATTTCAACAGATGGAAAGGCCCGTATATAATAACTTGGCGATGCATACTATTATTTTTTTCTTAATTGAAATATATTTTATGAATAATATTTTGTATAATTTACTTCATTACACATTACTTTTTTACACTATTTTTTTTATATCAAAATGTTGCTCTTTTTCCAAATAACACGATTTTTTAAATTCAAGGAACCAATCTTCAATTTGTATATGAATTTTATCACTTTTTACATGGTTTTCTACTGTCTAAAATTTCTTCACTATTTTATATTTGATTAAAAAATAAAATGGTATTTAGAGCTAATGGTAAGAAAATATATTCCAGAAACACCTATGCCAGAGATTTCAAATTTTAAATAAAAATACGAGTGTATACTGTGTAAAAAAAGAAATTGAACGTATATTTTTTGTTGTTGGATTTTTTTCAAATACATACAAAGTCAAAAGCTCTTCCCATAATAACAAACTATACGAGTCAATTGAGAGTCACTGGCTATGTTCGATCAATTCATTTACATATTACGCATCAACCGTCTTATTAAAAGTATGAGAAGCTTCGATTGAACAATTGAAAAAATCATTTTGTGATTGTACGTTTGCGCATAGGTATTGTATGATCCATCGATCCGACACAACAGCTGACTCTGTGACAATATGGTAATATTCTCATTACAATAACACAGGGGCTTAAGCGATTTCATAAAAAGAACAGAAACAATAATAATAGAAAATATTGTATTCGATCGAGTGGTAAGTTCGGTGTAACATAATCTGTAGCTTTTCACCAGGTTTGTGGATCGTTAAAAAATAAAACGACTCAGAATCAAACCTAAAATTAAATCACGACTTCGTTTCCTACTCTGAATAAGGTTTAAAAAACAGTACAATTTTTTTCCCTCCTTTGAAATAGTCGTTTGATTATTTTTTTTCAATCATTTCGTTTTCTTCTTCGTTTCATTATATCACCATTTTGATCAATACATTAAATAGGCTCATTTTCGAACATATTTGGCTTACGAATACTATAATATGGGCCCATTAGAGGTGAAGTGAGCCAATTAATATTTTTTTAAATATATAAGTTAGATACGTTGTAATACTCTACACGTCTTAAAGAATCGTAAAAGTGAAGAAACCTCAGTCAATACACATTGCAATAGTGTTATATCCGTAAAATAAAAATATGCAATTCACCAAAATACCAAATAAAGACGCGATTGTACTTAAAATTCCAAGAAAAAGTTTTACCATTTTACTAGTTGGCTCACTTCACCTCTCGAGGGCTTATATGTACTTACGGGTTACAACTTCATATGTGAACGGGGGCGTGAATTCCGCATATCGATATTTAATCTCATTACATCGATAAAGAGTTGAGAATTCCTTCCCTAATTTTTTTGTAATCTTGAAAAATTGTATTTGTTTAATTGTTTTCAATGATTTCGGGAGCTAAAGTGGCGCCACTTTTGACTCAAGCTGTGTGTATCCACAAAAAAAATAAGATATATATTTCAGACTCCGGCAAAAGCAGTCTGACCCCACGACTCTGACTCCACAGTTCTGATTTTACTCATCAAAAATATGCTCGATGAAATATTCGAAAATGTCTTGGCGCTTTTGGCTTTAGAGTAGCGTCAGCGATTCGAAAATACCATGTGGCCTATTTGTTTAGATTGGTTTTTATTGCCCTTTCAACGAGCTGTCAGCATCATCATCGGCATCACAATATGCATAATCATCGCAATCAGCAACGGCGAGAGTAACTACGTATATTCATGCGGAAAAATTATGTGCCCTCCATACAAATATTACGTTTATGTATTCGATTAGACAACACTGGCCAAATACAAATTATACTGTGTTCATAAATGTCACAATAAAACAACGTATTTTATTATTATTATTAAATTAGTACTGATTTTATTAAATCCATTGGAATAAGGTAAAATATAAGGCAATGCCGTTAGTTTCGTGAGAAATGTCAAACATTGTTAACTATTTCGGCATAGTCAAAACGATGCACAGAAGAGAGAAAGTATTAGAGATATGAGTAGTAGCTTAAAAAACAGGACTACAGTGGATCCTCTCATAACGAGTAATTCCCATAACGAGCAAAACAGATTGTGAAAAAAATGCTCCCTTAACGAGCGATATTTCGCATAACGAGTTTTGGAAAGATCACTTTCACATTGTTGCTTGCCTCAAGATGATTGAAAAGGCGTGGGAAAGGGTTATCAAGAGAACCCTCACTTCAGCTTGGAAGAAGCTTTGCCAAGGAGCGTTGTCGAATGTGATTTTGAGGGGCTTGAAACAGTACCTGTGAAGTCTATATTCAACGAAATTTTATCTTTGGCCAATACCATGGATAACTGAAGGTGGATAACAACGATATTGATGAGCTTGTGAAAGAGTGAAGTCAAGAGCTGACCACCGAAAAGCTTATGGAATTGCATTGTTTTTCACAGCAAGAAGTTATGGAGGAGGATTTGTTAGTGGAGAAGGAGGAAGTAGCAGAATTATATAGTTTATAAGTATGTAATTTTACTTGAATGCACGTTAAAAATATAAAAAAATGATTTTTTTCCCGACATGGAACGCATTTTTGTATTTTACATTGTTTTATATGGGAAAAATTGTTTCGCTTAACGAGTGTTTCACATAACGAGTAAGATTCTAGAACGAATTAAACTCTTTATGAGAGGTTCCACTGTATAAGCATTACTCGCCAATCCAAATCCGATTTTTAAAATGTCAAATTGAATTTATTATAAAGACTTGACAACTCCCGGCTCCGACCATAGGCTAGACAATATGTATTGACTAACTAACTTAATGAAACATATTATAAAGCTATATTTATTTAGGGGTAATAATTGTGTATAACTACGCGAGTTTATTATAATGTTTTAATGATATCAATAATTCATCGCTCTGTTACCAGTAAAATGAAACACGGGCACTCGGGCAATTCCCTGTCACAAATAAGAGCTTTCTAATACATATGAATTTCGTAACCGTGTGACATGTATCAAAATTATACAAATACTACACCATTATGAAAAATATACATTTGAACATCTATGTATTGTATATATGTATTATAAATCGAGACGGTGATGTTGCTATCGTATTTGATAAGTGCATTGATCACTTATGATTCATGTCAATATATGGCTGCACTCCCACTCGATTTGAACGTGTTTTGATTTCACCCTAAGCTACAACATCCTTACCAAACAAACTTAAGATAGATTGCTTCTTTTAATAAACAAGCAATAATGATTCGATTGAATTATTAAAAAAAAAAAAATGGATAAGAGTATTTGTAAAAGCGGACGGTTGATGTCATGGTAACGACAAAGTGTGCAAAAATACTAATCAAAATCTTAATTTTAAATTAATAAAAATCGCTGATTATTTTTAAAATTTCTATTTCTTAAGACTTAAATTACGAAGTTCCTGATGCTATATATGTAATATCAAAACGTATCTACATTACAGCAATCATTAATCATTCTAACAATATGTATAATATAAAAAAAATAAAGCAGGACTGTGGATTCGTGTAAAAAAAGACATCTCCGACTTCAGCTTAAAAATAAAAAACAACTCCGACTCCGAAGTTTTTTCAATAATTTCATTTTAACTGATATGTATTCCATCAGATCATCTTTAGTCAGCCAAGCATCCAATTTCAACACTGGACTATTGCGGTTTGAATATTCATTGAATATATTTTTTTTTAATGTTTTGAGACGCTCATTTTTCACGACTCCGGTCAAAAAACCGCGACTCCACATCCCTGAATTAAAGTATTATAATAATTTGAAGAAATCTAATCCTGCGTTTTCAGCAGAAAGAATGAATTTGAATGAAATGAAGAAAAGGTGAATTTCAAAATTGAATGCGAATCGCAACACTTGCGATTGTTGTACGTAGCTCTATTAGGGCATCCAATCCCGAACCCTTTTTGTTATCCCGGAATTTCGGGATCCACAATTATTTAGCGATGCGGGCTTTCCGGACCCCGGGATTGTTCACTGGGAAAAAAGTCATAAAATGAGAGATTTTAAAATAAGGTCGAACACATTTTTTAGGTCGAAGTCTTCAAAAGCTTGGGAATTTACAGATTTTACAATTATTGAAAAATGTGGAGGCTTTTTTTCTTAGCACGCTGGCTGATTTCAAAAATTTTTGCTCCCTGGCTGACTTCAAAAACCTAGGAATTTGAGAGCTTTTATTTAGCTCCATCCTTTCAAAAGGATACGAGTACGACTGACAGTGACTACAGCGCCAAATATTTTTTTGCGGATTTAAAGGAAATGTTCACTTGTTATCCTGAAACCGAAATCCCGGAAGGCCCTGGTAGGCATTATGCATATTTAAATTTAGAACATTCATTTCAACTATGATATCATTTTTATAAACACAATAGTATGGATGCACCTAAATGTACGCAACTATTTATATATTAAAATTTCATGAGCAAGCAAGTATGTACATAATATGTACCTGTTTATTTGAATAAGGAATTTCCCTACAGCAATCATAAACAAAGAACAATTGAATAGAATTAAAATTTGCATCCGTATTAACATACACACAATTAGGGCATCCAATTCCGGACTCTTTTTGTGATCTCGGGATTTCGGGATTCACAATTTTTCGACCCACCACAAAATCATCCACAATTGTTTAAGATTCTTGGAAAATTTCGGGATGAGGGCTTTCGAGATCCAGGGATTGATGAATGAGAAAAAATCAGAAATTGAGATATTCTAAATTAGCTCTATCTCTGATTTCAAAAACATAGGAATTTACAGATTTCAGAATTATTGAAAAATGTGACAGCTTTTTATTTTCATCCTTTAATTACAACTGCCAGTGAGTGACTCCAGCACAAAATATTGTTTTAGCTGATTTGGCGGATTTTTCACTCGTTATAGTGATTCCCTAAATTCCAGTATTAGCACTAACACTATCCCGGGATAACGGGATCGCAAAATTGGTACCCGGGATTGGAGACCTTACACACAATTGTTTGAGTATTAGATTATTTAAAAAAGGAAGTCCGCCAAAATGATGCATTTTATGATATTATGTTTGACGAAATAGAGAAATACGAACATAAATTAATAAACATCATTTTTGAGAAGGCTGGTGGAGTATATTTCTAAGAATTTGAATACTTGAATGTTTACACTTTGACACAACTTATAGCAATGGTCGGCAACCTTTTGAGATTGGGTAAAAAAAAAATTGAAAAAAAAAATGGTTAATGGGTAACATTTAATTATCATTTATTCTTTTAAAAAATCATTTTTAGAAAATAATATGTATATTTATATACAATAAATAATATTTTTGCATGATACATATGTGTAAATACAAAAACACACATATAATATTGTTGTTGGTGGCTTCCTTGGTCTTATTAAATAAGTAATTTGATAATAAAATATTATCATAATTTCTTGGCGGGTAACTCAAAATGTCGAAGTGGGTAATTCAATTACCCGCGGGTAGTAGGTTGCCGACCACTGACTTATAGCAATCTACCTACGTTCGCAGACTTTTAATCTCAAAATAGAATATTTCGATATTTTATAATTTAATCTTAAATCACAAATATAAATATGTCATATTAGTGCTTTTTTCACATATAACGCGGGGGGGGGGTGGTTGGTCTTTTTTCAAATAAGACTTTCTTCAATTTGTCTATGAATTCCATAACATTTTTTACACGGTATTTTGTGGAAAGTATCTACAGTTTAAAAAAAAGTTGAGTGCATATCATCCAAATTCTAAATAAGATATAGACATGACTCGTAATTTTAGTAGTGACGACCCCTTTTTATAAAAACAATGTGACCCGCGACCCCGATGCAATTGAAAAGGGCATTTTTTTCAATAAGGTAATTTTAGTTGACTGTGGTTTTAGTTTTGTTGTTCAAATCCAAAATCGAAAAAAGTTGGCGACCCATGGGTTGGGAACCCGTGCACTACACAATAAAAACAATCGATTATACTGGTTACATGATAATTTTTTTTAAACACAATTAATTGAACTAAAACTTTTAAATGTCTGCCAGTTATCATCACAAAAGGGGTTGTTCCCGGGAGCTTAGGCCGAAAAAATCTCGTCACATATCAATGTCATATTAACTTTGCATTACTTGAGCGACATGACTCATCGTAATTGTGAATGCTGCCTCTCTCAAAATAGCTCTATCAAATCATAAGACTTCCTAAAAGTGATGTCCAGCCAGTGATGAAGCGAGTGTTCATCATAAAAAAACATAATTCGACAACTATAATTTTCTGACTAAAACAGCGATAACCTTGATCGGATATGCATTTTAATGATCCGTTGTATCTTTATTCTTACTGAATCTATGGTGTTGTTTCAGACTTGCAAGTTAAAAGAACTCGTCAGTGAACATTATGAATAAAATGATAGCGATTGATAAGCACGGCTTGCCAGATGTGTAATTAATTTTCAGGAAAGATGTTGAATGTAGAAGAATAAGAGAACGGCTTATATGTTGTCGTCGGTAATTATTCTACGCAAATAACGTACAATTAGTTTTAATTCTCTTGTATCATAATATTCATTACTATGGTTTCTTTACTCGAGAAACCTTTGCAAAAACTGTGAGAACATTTCTTTATTTCACATCCGCATGTTCTTGGCGTTTGAATACAGTCATTGTTGTCAGATAGATGCATAAGAACAGGCTATGGTTGTATATAGCGCATCTAATCCCGAAACCTTTTTATAATCCTGGGATTGATCATTCACCGTAAAATCGTGTAACAATTGTTTGAAATTATTGGAGAATTTCGGGATTCCAATTAAAAAGATTGAAATTGACAGACTTCTAGAAAATCTACAAAAGAAGGTAAAACACTTTTTTTAACTCGCTGGCCGATTTTAAAATCCTAAGAATTAACGTATTTTCATTTTTTTTAAATGAGACATTTGGTTTAGCTCGCTGGTGGATTTCAACAAGTTTTGCTTACTGCCAGATTTTCACGAATTTTTCACTTCTCATCCTCAATCCCGAAATCCTGGGATATAATTTATACTTTTATTCGTTATTTAAAATATTTTAATCCCCAGAATATTTTAATAATACATATAATATTATCACCAATCATGTTTTTCGTTAACTGTAATAGAATTTGAACGTATTCGTTTTTTTATATGTATAACTGTATCCTATTTTTTAGTGAAAAAAATGCTTCGAGATAGTGGGTGGTATGATTACCTGAAAAATGTTCAAGTGAAAAAGGAATTGATTATAAATATTTTTTAAATAATTATTTTTGATACATAATCAAATAGTTAGTGTCTGTCACTTCATTTGAAACAAAAAAAATAACGATCGTAAGGGATAACAAATTGGCTACCACTGTGAATCGTTATATTCATATTATATCTTTTTTTTTTCTTACCATGTCCGGTCCCAATATGGAGCATATGGACTCCTAATGGAGTTTATCTCAACAGAAATGTTTCTACGAGAACTGTTTGTTACTCAGTTGCTCAACCTCTCTTTTTCCAAAGAGTCTCAATTTCGCCGCCTGCGTGGTCAACATCGTTGGCTACCGATACGGAGGGCACGGGTTCGAATCCCATATTATATCTACCCTCTCTAAAACAGAAGTTAAGCAATTGAAATACTACCGTATCTAGTTAAAATGGTACGCATAACGGTTATTTTAAATTTAAGTCATTTTGTTAATTGAAGGAAATCTTAGCAGTGCATTATCAATCTACACACGATTGAATTTGAGTAATGAGGCGACGCTCTGGATGCCTTCGTCATCGTCATGCTCGCATAAAATTTACCTACCAATCTATATTCGAATATCAATCAAATTTAATGAAAATAAATTACAAAGTGACCTTAATTGGCCGAATTTCTAACAAAGAAGCATTTTTAATTTATTATCGTATTGTTTGAGAATCGGCATTCGAAAAAAAAAACATCGCATTCGGACAATGGCCGAGCGATGATTTATGAATGCGCCACAACAATAATTCAAATCAAATCTAAAAACGAAACAATAACATATTGTAATTAAATTATTTTCGTGACAGAATGGCCAGTTTCGATTTGATTCACTCTTCAACTGTGGCAATGAAATAATTTTATAAATATTAAACATTTTATTTGAAAGGCATCAATAATTGCGCATTAAATGTCTGCAATTGAATAAATAGCAAGAAATGCATCCTTATCTATTGTCTGTATTGGACTTTCCTTCTAGGCATCGATAACCTTCTATTTATTTCGAAATCAATCACGTTAGCCACAAAATAAAAAGAATTAATCACAAGTAGTCATTAATTTAATAAATGTCTTCTATTTTTGCGTATCAAAATAAACAAAACATTTTCTGCTTAGACTAGCACAAGATTCAAATACTAAAAACATCTTTGTTTGAACATGCGTTCTTACGCATAAATAAATCTATATATTAATACTCGATAATGTCCGTCCGTCTGAATGATTGTCCGCGATATCCCCTCCCCCTGCCCCTTCCCCCTCCCTTCTCAAAGCTCCGCTGACGCAATATTTTTATTCATACTAAAGACATATTTTCCCAATACACTGTTTATTATTTGACGATACAAATCGCTGAAAAAATTTCATACAAAAAAACGCCGCGACCGTGGATCGAACACAGAACTCTGGATTACCAGTCGAGCTCTCTATCAACTGAGCTAACGTCATAAATATCAAGGCGATAAAAATACATTATATAAATCAAGCATTTGAAAATGGAACGATATTTGTGATTCACAAACTGACTTCGATTGTTTTTATTCAAGATTGTGACGTCTGTCAAATATGAATGTGGTATATTTTACATAATATAGTTTCGACAGTTAAATGCAAATATTCCATGTGTGTCATATGCTGACGGCTATTAAATATTTTACTTTTTAACAGAGGGTATTTAGAATTTATCCCGATAATTTAAAAGTTTTGTATCTTTTGTTTTAAATAACGAGTAAACGAGTCTATGCTTTGGACAAGGTAAATTTATGCTCAAATAGTAATATAAATAAAGTAAGCGAAATAGTTTGATAGATTGGGGTCAACGAGATTAAAATACGGCAAAGTGAGCCAAGTTAGGATGATGGGAAAAAGTGAACTGAACCCACCCTTTTTATTGCATAATTTCAATCATTTTTTCTCTAAAATACATTGTTTATGCTTTCGATGGATTCGTCGGTATCTTTGTGGAAATTCATTTGAATATAAAATAAAAAATAACTTAGATTATTCCACGTATTGTGCTACAAACTGTGACACGTGTTTCGCCTCTTTCAGAGGCATCCTCAGACAGACTTACTTTTACTTACTGAAAGTAAATCTGTCTGAGAATGCCTCTGAAATAGGCGAAACACGTGTCACAGTTTGTAGCACAATACGTGGAATAATCTAAGTTATTTTGTATTACTTTTTTATGCTTATTTATTGAAAAAACTTTCACATAAAATTAAAAGTTGATGACAGTTCCCACAAAAATTAATTGAAAACGTAATTGCACTTAAAAGTCAAATGGAAAAGTTTCACCATTTTTATGTTTGGTTCCCTTAAAGACTCATATATTCCTAAAAATAAGCTCCGTTTGGTGAATTAGTGAAGTTAATTTATTCTGATTAATTTGATAAATATGCATTTGATTGTAACATGGAAAATTGATAATTTTGTTTTGATAAAATGTGCAATTAATTTATACCATTTTGCATGTGAAAAATGATTATTAGCAAACTTAAACATTATTTCAAAAATTAAGTAATTTACAATTTAAAACTGCAGGGCTGTCGATATATGCGCCGAGGTCGATTTATGCTACTATGAAAAATGATTGTTAGCAAACTTGAACATTATTCCAAAGATTTAATATTTTACGAAATTTTTGTCACTACGAAAAAAATTGTCAGCAAACTTAAACATTATTCCAAAAATTAGGTAATTTACGAGGTATATTTCTGCTAATAGGAAAACTAATTGTTAGCAAACTCAACATTATTCCAAAAATTAAATAACTTACAATTTAAATACTACAGGGCATGCTGTCGATATATGGCCCGAGATATATTTATTTTATTTTTAGAATTTCTGGCTTATTCAATAAATAGGTTTGTAATTTTCTGACTTCTTAAAAATGCAACAAAAATCCCCCCGTTGAGGTCAACGGGCTTACAGCTAGTATTATATAAAAAGTTTAGTGTTGTCAACGGATTCGTTCATAGCGATTCCTTTATTACAGCATTGTAAATAAAAAATAGATTATAAATGTAAGTGTTTATTAAAAAAATATTGTTTGCTCAACACTTAATACATAAATAAAAGTTTTTCGTTACTTATCGATTACTTATATTGACCCCTAATCGGCAGAACAGCGTAAGTGAAAATTCATAAATTTAACAGAAGGTTTTTTTAAATGCCTCTCGTAATAAGTTTGCAAAAAGAAACTTAGGAAGTTATAAAATAACAGGGTAAAATATCAAGGAATTTTACCCTATTAAAATGGAGTTCTTCCAAGTAAATGCCAAATCAATAAATTAAAAAATAACCTTCTGTTATGATTAATTAAAACCTGATCATTCCTGTAAAATTTATGAATTGTCGCTTACGCTCTTCTGCCGATTACGGTTCGATATGTATTTGTATAAGTTAAATACAAAAGACCCACAAGTCGCGCTCAATTAAAATAAAAACTAAAATAATTGTTTGAATTTTCAGGTAATTTAAGGCATTTCACAATTTTTCTTTCACAGCAGAGATACCAACAAAAGCGGTCAATAGATACACTTCGTAAACATGTGGTCAGCGCCGTTGGTACACGTTTTAGAATAACAGTACGGACTACGGAGAGTTTAATAAATTTCAATCGATTTTTTTCATAGACAAGGATGCGTGTGAAATCTTAACCTTCCTCTCAACCATTCGATCCTAAAAACAGGACGTAGGGAATGTGACAGGCTAGCCACTAATTATGTCCCAACTCTATCGCTAAATCGTCACTCTCTCAGAAATAAGGGATGTTGAGCGACCGAGTTACGAGTAGTATCGTATACTATGTATATCGTATCCTACTACAAGTTTTGTTAAGACAAGTTTCATAAGATTCCATATGCTCTATCCACATTAAGTGGCAATAATTTGGCAATTGTTTGCATACAACGCGTAACCATCAAGATCGACAATAAATGTCTAAATGTACTCATTTTCCTCAGTCAAGGATCAAAGGACAGATATGTATTTGAAAACTGAAAGGTCGGCTACTTATCCGAGATAATCGTAATACATATAACCTATTATATTTTCCAAAAATTAATATTTTAATTTTTTAACCATGGCAGGATAACGATATCTTTCAAGGCTCGGTTTCTTAAAGGCTGTTGTCCGTTAATACTGTTTCATCAAGATAAGGCAACAACTCATACTGCCAGAGTCAATGAACCTTCTGCTGGCCATTTTCGGGGAGCGAATAATCTTGAGAAATTCAAACATTGCTTGACCACCACTTTATTCAGGTTTAAATGCGAAAGTTTGTGGTATATCTGAAGGGAATATCCAACACAAGACTTTGAAGCGATATATTTCGAAGTTTTTCGTGCAGTGGTGGATAATAGTCGAATGAGAAAATACTATTTTTTACAGAGAAAAATGAACGTTATTTACATGTTTCGCTTGTTTAATTCATGTTTTTAATTTTGTCATGCTTACAAGACCAGCGAGCGACTTATGTCAACTATGTTATGTATGTGTCGCTTCAAATCAAAATTTGGTCATCGATTGAAGTAAAGAAAGTATCATACGTCAGTATATGTTTAAAATAACTATATAAAAAAAATGTGATGATTTATTTATAGGCTTGGATATTGTTAAAGAAAATTTCCGTTGTTTACGTAGGTATAAGCTGTACAGCGATCTTGCGCGCATTCAAAAGACAAACTAATTTATTTGGGTGAACTCGCTCGATTGCAAAATTTAAAAGTCAAGGTCGTCCGGAGTGGCGGATCAGCTTCCCAAATCGAGGGCTGGGATATTTAAAATAAATGCCTGAATTCATTCGAATCGGAAAACCACTATTCCCGTACGCAGATTATGGTTGGATTATGGATTGTGGTCGTGATCAACTTTTGTTACGAGTATGTACACAAAATTACACATTTATTTGATCGATCGTATTGGCAAATTAACAAGTTCAATTTATTCAATTCAGAGTACAGAGATACTAACTACATTTCCATAGTCGATTTATCAGATTAGTACCATATACCTAGTGAGCTCTGAAATATGGCCGAGGTCCTTTCTCTTGCAAACTATCGTATAAAAAATGGACAACTTGTAGATCTGTTAAAATAAATACGATTTATCATCATATGATCAGCAAACAAATCTTGGGATATCTTACGAGGCGTTCCTAGTATAATCATTTGAAAGCTCTTCGTAGACTTGGTAAAACAGATATAAAGCCGTAGCGGTCGATTTTGGGTGAGACATTGAGTGCCTTTGACATGATATAGAATGTAAAACTCATGACCGGTTTCGATCAAAACGAGCGTTATCAAATGGTTTTTTTTTTAATCCATATTTATTATTCGTAAAAGATCCTCAACATTTTAATTGTGAATAATTTAGTTTCTTTCGTTCGTAAATTGTATGATTATTCTTTTCATTTTTCTTGAGAGGTTGTTGGGTAAATCTTGACATTATTTTTATTTAACTCTATATAAACCACCCTGTATCGATGTAGGCCTGTTGGTAACGAAACCAGTTCTTTTCTTTATTGAAAAATGTGAAGTTAGTACAAAAAAAAAAAGATTTTTATTTGATATAATTTCTTTCCGCCTAGAAATGAGAGTATACCACCATAAAAGTGAGTCCTTCTAAAATTTACGTCATTTGAAATAAAAAAAGTTTTCATTTGAAATAAAATATGTTATTATCTATATCAGTGAGCGTGCACGGGTCAAATGCCTATACAATCTAAATGTATGATGTGCTGATTGGAGCTGCCACGTCTTTAATAACGTTGTATTTGGAGATCATCCGTGTTCTCTCAATTGTATATTATTTTGTTGTGATACACTCCACGCAGACGACAACAAACTCGATCAAATTATTATTCCGGCAATCCAGGCCGCCGCGTATTTCCGTAGCCGCCGAACGTCAACAACACCGCGGGTGCGTGCCAAAACAATGTTTGAGAAACGCCATTCGGAGCTCACACACATGGTCTCAAGCGTGTGCGACTGTGTGTACACTACTCCGCAAGTAGTTCTTCATACTCCCATGTATGTATTATGGAATAGGGAGAAGAAAAAAACCCAAGCGCTTCTGTAGAATTCGATACAAAAAAAAATAAACGAAAACAACTAAGTAGATACTTACTAAATTATCACAGTTTAATATTTACGTTCGTTACCTAATCAGACGATAGAGGGATTTTATTGGATAGTTTATAAGAAATAACAAAGTTTATCTGTTCGAAAATTAAATACTCAGTGGAGATGATGCATACAATTTCATAATATTTTTAATTTATGATAAAGAATGGTCTAATATGAAAATATGTCACGGTAATATGTAGGTATCTTACTATATATACAAATAATATCTTCGTGGCAACAACGTTTTGTATTTATCAAGACTGTGGAGTCGGAGTCGTGGAATAAACGGGCCACACCGACTGATATTTTTAATTAAATTAAAGTAAAAAAGGTTATGCATTTTATTAGACATCACGCAAAACCTACTAGTACAATTTCGCATTTTTTTTTTATTCGAAAGTTGGGAATTTTTTTCACGACTCTACGCCTTGGTATATATTTATCCACAGGATTTTAGTTCAATAATGAAAAAAACAAGAATAAACCATGATATTATTCGTACCCTCCCACTTGGAAAAAAACAATATTTATATTTAAAAAAAATAATCAATTTAACAACCGAATCTATTTTATGACATCCAGTGAAATTTTTGGCAGATCAATTTTAAAATTATTATTTTTATTCTTGAAAAAAAAATGATGATTTATTTTCGAACGTCTCAAGCTGTGATAAGTATTATCTAGTCACACATTAAATTATAATTAAGTATTTAGGCAAATCACATTTACCTTGTGCGTTCTGAATTACGCAAATAAACCATGTTTTCGTAAAAAAAAAACATATTAATTTATCGTTGTATTAAGTGTTATATTTTTTTTTTGAGTAACCAATAACTGTCGATTGCAATTTACGTTAAATTTAAATTTAGTCTACTTATTTATATTAAAATTGACGTTATGTTTCGTTGATAAACCTACCTAGGTACTAAGCCGTTCGATTGTGTACTTTGATATTAAAGATGTAAATGTTCGCAAAGTCAAATTCTACAATTCTATTTACATTTTGAGTATGGAACGAGGTTTTGAGGAACAAGTTACCAGTTATATATTCTGTAATAATACAATTTTAGTTGTGTTTACAGAAACAAGACACAATTGATCTACCTAATATTTCAACATTTTTTCATGACTGTTGGTAAATTAAATAAACAAAAAAGATGTTTACAAAACAAAATCCATAGCAAGTAGTTGATCGAAATAACCCACGACTTTTGTGGTATTATAATTAATATAGGTCTATGATTAAACTCTCAAAATTTCAAAATTGCAAATATATTTGCAATTAAACATGTTTATAAAAAGTTATATTTTTATAGTTTTCTTATTTGATAAGAACATACATTTACGATAGCGAAAACGTAATTTGATAAATATAATGTGTAATAAATCAAAGCTGCTTGATAATTGTGTAAGCTATCAATAAGAATAACACAGGAGTTTAATGTAAAATCTTCAATGCTATCTGCAAGATCACTCATCTTTTTTCTAGCAGTTGAATATGTTGGACAATCCTTTTGTTAAGACTATTTTAAAATTACTTCTGCGCGAAATGAATGGATCAATTTTAATTGAAAAATTAATTTACCGGACATCGAGCGGTTTATTCCACCCCATTGCCGCGAGGTTTTGAGGTCCGAGAAGCAGCATCCCACAAGCGCACATATCAATAACGTCTGAAATAATGCACTGGATGCGTGTATGCTGTTTCGCATCTTCGTAACTTAAAAATAACACATTCACCAATTATTATTATTCACACAGCACGCACAATGCAAAACTCACACATTTTGTTCTTTTTACACCACTTGCGGCACACTATTTACGTAATATTTTGTGTGGGATCCGGGACTTTCGATTTTATACTGAGTTCTGACAGCCGCAGTACGGCTACAGCACGGCTTGTCACTTCACTTACAAAACAAAACCTGTAGAAGCTGATTGAACAGGCGCGGACTGCGCATGCGTGCTCTCGCTCGATGTGAAGTTGGTTATGATGATTGCAGATCGTAAGAAGTTGTAGATTCATTTATTTTTTACCATATCCGCTCCCAATGTGGAGCTTATGGACATAACGGAAGTTATTTCGACAGAGAAGTTTCTACGAGAACTTATTGTTACTTAGTTGATCAACCGCTTCGTTTTTTTTCAAAGTGAGTAGGGATAGAAGGATAGGGCCAGGGCAAAACTAAAGAAAGAGGTTTGCTAATCGCTCGCACTACGCACTATTTGTATGGGGGGGGGGGAGATTCAAGACATTATATACATCCATGTCTTCGAACAGAAATGCATCGATTCAAAAATCAATTTATTCTTTTTCGTGGAGCTACAGTCCGGGGTGAACCGTAGCCACCTCAACCAATCTCCTCCACTCCATATGATCCTCCGCCTTCCTACACCAGTTGCTGACCTCCAACACTCGAAGGTCCTGTGACACCATTCATCCAGCGAAGTCGCGGTCTTCCAACGCTTCGTCTTCCCTCGTAAGTATGTGAGATATTGTATTGGTTTCAAAATCAATATATATGAAGATTTATTCATAACAAGCCAAGTAAAAAATCTATACATTCTATTGAAAATCGGTACTTGATTTTTTTCAAACAAATGATAAAATTCATTCAACATTCTCAATATAGGTGTATTATTAAAACATTAAAATCTTTTGCAATGCTAAAAAACTGACTAGAGATTTAGTATTTCGTATTTTCGATCGAAGACATTATCTTGCTAAATAACAAATCTTATTCAAATATTTCAAATTAGATTTTTCCGTCTCTTATCACGGCTACCACCCTGAAATTTACACCTCCGTATCCTAGTCCTAAATGTTGTCACACATCAGTTGTATACTCGTTATATAGTAACGATTTGATAAATTTATTTGATATTTTTTTAAACATTTGAAAATGCTGTCTTCAAAATAATTTGAAAATTATTTCAAAAGTTACAATTATATGATGATTATAACATTGCTTAATTATGATTGTTTGATTCATATTTAATAAAAAAAAAACAATCATTTTTTGATTCATACACTATGTTTTACTTAATATGGTGGTGACTATGGAATAATGGTAAAGTTTAATAGCCTTAATAACCTTAAAACCTTTGTAAGTCTTATATTTTTTTAAAAATATGATTTAACTTAAATGTGTATCTTTATTATGGAAAGGATTTTAAATTATTCCATAAATAAATTTATAGATTCACCAGATTCGAAGAGATGATTTTTCATTATTTTGTTTAAATATTGTCATCGTTGAAGTTTTGTTATCTTTTAATAGTTATAGCTAAAGTAACTTATAATTTCATTATAGCGAGTACAGAGTAGGTAGGTAACTTGTTATTAATATTTTTTTGCATCAAATTTGCAACGGCAACCTTGACGACGTTCACGTTGGTGAAGTCTTCACTGACAGAAGTCGAAAATAAATTAACTTTATCACTTCTTATAGTTCCCATCCCTTAAGTGAAATTCAATCGTTCGTAAGTGTATTTATAATAATACGTGGTAACATTAACTACCTGAATCGTGAAATAATTAATAAGTCCTCATTGTTTTTTTTAACATAATTATGTAATATATCTCATGACAGTACATACGAGTGGAAACGTATATTATAATATATAACTAAGAATTAGGCGACTATATTATTTATCCTACAAAGAACTGGCATCATATTGTGACAAAAGCGTAAATATTAGAGGATAGTCTTTTCATATTTAATCTCAAAATAACCTTGTCAATATACGCAAAGAAACATTCATTTTTCATATTATTATGAAAAATGAACACAATGATTTTCAGTTTCATTTTAATCTCAATTCTTATTGGTAATGTATTTAAATAATTTGTAGCTATTGTCAAAAATGCTGACTGTTCGTAAACATAACCAATAAATTACTCAATGATAAATAACATGATTTTTCGTTTGTTTTAATCAGAACATTAAATCATTGTATGCCAGAAATGTAGATCGTCATTGTCACCGACTAAAAGTAATAGACTTTTACCTCTGTAACAATGACTGCATTGACAATAGATAAGCTTAGTTCATCCATCCTGTTTTTTGTTTACTAGGATAGTTTTTTTGCATAACCCTAAAATAAATATAAATTATAAATAGGTTAAAATGGAAATATCTCACATATTCTATATATTCATATAAATACCTTCATGATAAAACCAAATATATTTTCGCTAAATATGCTTAACTCAGGGTTTGTCATTTTTCACCACTAAAATTAGTTAATGCTGTTAAAAACAACTATTATTTAAAAATATTCATTCCAAATTTGATTTTTGCAATAAATCACACATGCGAAATAAGAAATGTAATTTACATAATATATAATTCTAATATTAATAATATTAGGTTCTCTGTTTACTTCTGAATAGAAAAACAAACCATATAACAATTTTTGAAGAGGTACTTAATTCTAGAATAAGAATAATGCTTTTTTAAATTATCTTATAGACCTTATTCACAAAGTGTGATTAAACATTGATCAGTCAGAAATACAGATGAAATCATCCTAATAAAAAATTGTGTGGAGACACTTCTCTAATTAAAGGTCTTGCCACTTGTTTATAAAGTGGCAATAATCAAATTGCTGTACTTGTGTGTAAATGAGCATTTTTTTCTATTAACACTTACCACCCTTCGATGATTGGTAAAAACCCAGGACTTATATTTTTAAAACATGTTTTTCAATTGGTTCCTAAAGGGCCAGCAACAATCGGAAGTATTTTTTAGCAGCATAAGGGAAGTGTTAATAAGTGCTGTAATAGCGATAATCATGTGTTTTTATAATTCAGAGCAATGGGAGGAGGCCACGATCATCACGGACCACCTGTGGTAAAGTTTCCAGATGCATCCATCTACAAAGTGGAAAATATTCCTCGGCTGATGGCTGTTAAGGAAGCTTTAGAAAAGAAGGGCCTCAAGGACCCTTGGCTAAGGTATATAGCTAAAAACATTAAGCAGTTGTGTTACCTGGAAGAATGCTTTTAATCCTAAGTAATTTGTTTTTAAAATTAATTAGGACCGAAATTTGTCTGTAGCCAAGCAGTTAATGTTGGCTTTGAATGCTCGTACAACTAGTTTCATAAATTGATTAATGGAATTATGTTCAAAGGCATGGATGTCTAAGTTATCTGATTTTTAAAATAGCGCAGCGAGTGCAATTAGCTAACCAGTGGTAATGTCTTAGCCATATCATTACCCTCTCTGAAAAAGAAAAGTTAAGAGTCTGAGAACGACTTGAGGTTAGGTTGCTTTGATACCTTATACTCCACATTAAGAGTAGAAATGGTTTCTTAAATAAATTAATGGTTCCTGTCGTAAATGTCTCGATTCAAAATACTATGCAACATCGCTGGTCTGACTGTGACGTAGTGGTGGCGGTTTCTGGAACTTATATGGAACCAACACTGGCTCTATGGAAAGGATCACGTGACAGGAAAAGCAGCAATGTGATCTTTAGTTTGGCTTAGAGTATATTCCTTGATATTACCCAATTGTGTATATTGAAAGAGATATACTTTATACTCCAGTATAAATATGCAGAATTTCCCTATCGCAGGCATCCAAATTTAATTTCAATTGTTAAAAAAAATACCCAGTCTTTCAATATTTTCAACCTTGCATTAATTTTTTTAGGAATGAGGCATGGAGATATGATCCAAAGCAGTTCGAACAGGCAGCCTGGAAAAATGGATTGAGATTCCTCTTCAGAGGTTTCGTCCCTGGATTTGTACTATTCGGTCTAACAATAGCTTACGATGAATTAACTAAAGATAAAAATGCTGATCACGGGCACCACTAAATACAAATCTTCACCTTATATAATATGTATATTTAAAAAAAGTGTAATTTAAATACTTAGCCTGCAATAAATGTCTTTCTTTGTTCAAATTGCATTTTTTTCAATCGGAGATTTGATTAATTTTTAATAATTGACTTGCTGGATACGAGAGACTATTGGGTAACCTTTTTGTAATTTTACAAGAGTCTCATAACATCTGGCAAAAAACAAAAATTATTGTTTCTATGAAATAAATGATAAAAAAATGTTCCAATATGTTTCTAATGAAAAATATTAAAACATGTTCATGAAAACAACGTTGGCCTCTGTGATCCAGCGCATATCCAATGATAGGAGATGAGATGGACCCCGATTCAAGTATAGGCAAAGTTTATATCAAATTTAGATTTTGTCAATTTAATATTAAATTTGATCTTGAGCACGGGTGCTTGTAATGATCTTCTCAGAGTAGATCTTGAGATTTAAAAAATTTCAATCGAGTTTATACTGCTATTTATTTTTTTATTTGTATATTTGCTGTATTGGTAGTTAAAAGCTGAAATTACAAATATTTTTTCTTCACGATAAAAAATATATCGATCGCAATATAGCAAAAACTGTATTATGGATTAAAATTTATAAACAAACCAGAAACATTTTATTTTTTGATATCTAGCAGATTATTTACAAAAAAGGTGAAAAATTGTTATTTTGTCTTTAACCTTCTTAGTTTAGATATTCCAAACAGATGTCAATAGTTCAATTAAAATTTTGAAACAAGGAATACACCCATCCGTTTGATAGTATGTAATCTAGAAAAACAAAATCAGTGGATCAAAATCAGTTATTAAGTGTATCTTGCAATGTAATCTCTGTGGGCGAGCCATAATAGATATTAATCTGCCAGTTTCACATTGAATCTGCTCCAAACTTCTTTGGTCTGTGGAACAACTGAAAATTGTTATCTTTTTTTAAAAGATGACTGTGCATAGTTTATAAATTGACGAACTCAGTATCATAGTTTAGGGAAAATAATAACTGGCTCAATTGTTTGAGATAAAATAAACCCAATGCACTTAACAGCCACATAAGCACACAGATAACTTCGACATTACCCGACAAACAAATAAGTGAGTGCAAAGGGTTACAAATTCAATGACTATATTGTACAATTATTATTTTACGAAGACTATTACAAATAACAGTTAATTTTCATTAATTGCCGGGGTAATGGGGAAAAAATTACCCTACCGCTTTGCCTTAGTGTTCGAGAGCAAAGGGTTAAAATTTGAAAGAAATATAGATGTAAATTTTTTCAATTTTATTATGCTACAATTTTTGTAGTTGAAAATATCAATAAAAAAATTAATATGACACTATATTTCAGTTGCTGCAACAGCAAATAGATTTTTTTTTAAGATAGTCACTTTTTGTTGAATCAACATTTATTACCTTAAACTATTTACTCCACTCCGCACCACGTGCTTCGCTTTCATTAAGATGAACTTACAATATAATCGGAGTATAAATGATTCATATCATATTCTCTGTAATAGGAATGGTAAGATTTCTTAAAAAGAGCGAAACTTGTATTGCGTAATGTATTCTTATACATAATATGAAAGAGGTAATAAAAACATGAAATTCTTAAACATTTTAGTGAATTAAAATTTAACCAATTGATGAGCGATTCAATCTGGATATTCGCTATAATTGGACATATTTGCATTTCCATTCTAATTGAGTTTATGAGGATGTTCTTGGTTTCAAATCTTCATAGCATGGTCTTAGGAATATCAAATTCTTTTTGGCCGTGTTGTAGTGTTCGTGGCCCTGAAAAACAAAAGAATAATAAATAATTAATAATAATCCTGTAGCTGAATGATTAATGCTTTTGGGCGATTGTCTTATGGACAATTTTAAAGCATTACTTTTTAATTATATTACAAATTGGCATTCAAAGATGAATGTCTGTAAAGATTACATTTTCTCCCAACCAGTCTAAAAAAAACACCTAGCAAGTGTTGGTTCAACTGATTGTCTTAAAAGACTGAATAACAAACAATTCTCCCAAAACAGCTTCCATTGAGATGCTCGAGTGCAGTGGTCGGCAAACTTTGATTGATATCTATACATCAAATTATGGGGCTGGTGGAGCCGAGCTCCAATTTCCCTTTCATCTGGTGTATTTTGATGTTGCTTTTCCCGCGTAGCGTCCTGGATTTACCTGGGCGTAGGCGGGTGCGTGGTCTTTGGTTTTTGTTTTGTTTTTGTGGTGGTATTAGTTCTCATTCGTAGGCATTACATGTGACACTAGTGGTTGATTCAGTAACCTCGAGCTGCAATTAATTGGGGTTATGCTTATCTGATCAGTTAGTATATATTTTTTTTTGTTATTTATCCTCGAGAGGAGGTCAAACCTACCGTGTCTGCGACAGTCGTTCAGGTTTTGGAGATCGGGGTTTTAGCAGATGTTGATAACCAAACATGTGAATGTGGGGGATCGGGGGGGGCTAAGGAGGTTTCAGTAGGAGGACTCTCCGCGGTCGCGCTATGTTTGTGTGAGGGTAATCAATGTAGTCGTTAAGTAAATTTTTGAAAGATTGGTTAGGATGATCCGCCATGTCACCATAGAACTTCTTCGACAGTTTTATGACGTGATCAAGGATCGGGTCTAGGTTCATGTCTTTGTGTAACGTGGAACTTTGCACGAACCAGGGTGCTCCTGTGACCATGCGAAGTGCTTTGTTTTGTATTGTCTGTAGTGTCCGTATACGATTCATGCCCGCGTGTGCCCATACTTGGCACGCGTAGGTCATGATCGGTCTTGTAATCGCGGTGTACAATAGAAATTTACTTTTTACGGCAAGTTTACTCTTGTGGCCAATCATCGGATAGAGTCGACTAGTGATTTGCGACACCTGGCGTTTTTTCTCAGCAATATGTTTGCAGAAGGTTAATCGTGAGTCTAGCGTGAGCCCAAGGTATGTGGGTGTTATGCATCCGGATGCCTTTAATGTCCTTATTGTGTCTGTTAGGTCTACGACTGAAAGTTATCGCAGTGCTTTTCTCCGGGTGGATTTGGATCCTCCAGTCGGAGCACCAGGTGGATATGTCCGTGCTTGCTTTTTGTACAAGCGCGGTGGCTCTGTTCCTGTTTAGCGATCTGGCTAGGATGGCTGTGTCGTCGGCATATTGTGCAATGATTGTTTCGTTGCTTCCGGGTATGTAGTCTGGTAACGGAATATTGTGAGTGTAAAGGTTGTACGATAAGGCGGATCCCTGTGGTACACCTGCTGCTGGCGTGCGCATCATCAATTTTACGCGGAAAGTTCTGTTTGAAACCAATGAATTTATTAGTCCAAGCATCAGTTTTTCGAGTTTAACTATCATACCTTCGTACCAAACCTTGTCAAAGGCTTTGGCTATGTCTAGGAACAGTCCAGTAGTGAAACATCGGCAGTTATTACCTTCCGTGATGAATTCCACTACTCTTGAGTAGTTGATGGTTGGAGGAATGTTTGCTTCTCAAGCCGTATTGCTCATCCGGTATAAGATTTTTTTCCAGAGCAAATTCCTCCACTCGAGATTTAATTACGCGTTCCAGAAGCTTACCCATCGACGGGAGCAAGCTTATGGGTCTTTGGTTTTCGGGGATCGCCGGTGATTTACCTGGTTTTGGTATAAATATGACATCCGCTGCTTTCCAGGCAGTTGGAAAGTGGTGGACGTTAACGTCCACCACTTAAGGCAGGCGTTTATTATCGATGTAAGCGCTTCAACACCATTCCCGGGAAGGTGTTTGAGCGTGTTATGCTTTATTTTATCGTTGCCTGCAGCTTTACGATTTAATAAGCGTTTGATTCTAGTCTCTATTTCACCCGTGGTAGCAGGTTTGATAGGTGTCGCGGGTGGAGATAGTTAGTGATTTGAATGTATTTAGCGGATATGTTTTCTATGCGGGTCTTAATCGCTTGATCGGTTGGATCGAAATCGTTCGGCGAGAATTGTTTCTCGAGTGAGTTTGCAAAAGTCTCACGGCTGTATACACCGGGCCATTCGGACCATTAAGCGGATCTGAGTATTTTATTGAGAGTCCAGTAAGGTTGTCCTCCTTTTTCTAACCCAGTGAGATATGCATTGAGTGAAGACGTACGATGTTCCTTCAATGCAATTTTTATCTCCGCTATGAGTCGATTTTTATGTGTTCTCGCTATCGGGTTGGCGTGGTGTCGCCATTCCTTTGTCTCACGGTTTTTATCGGTTAAGGTTTTGAATCCTTGTTGGGATGTCAGGTCTATATTCGTTCGCGGGTACGCTGATCGTAGCGGACTCCGTCGCGACGCGTATCGAGTTCGTTAGATCGTTAACCGCCCTGTCAATGTCTGCCGCATTGGTAAGGTTAACAGGGCTTATGAGATTGTCGGTGATATGCTTGCTGAAGTCTTCCCAGGACACTTTCGTTCTGGTGTTGTTAGGCACAATGGCGAGAGGGTCGCCGAGGCAAACTTTAGTACCTCACAAGCCCTAAATACATAATTTTGAATCTCGAAGACCACCTTTATGTGGAAAAAATGGAAAAAAGCTATCAAAGAACACATAATGTGCCTATGTGGTTCATAAAATAAAACAATTAATTGCAACCAAATATATAAAAGCTCAATTAAAAAAATAATATTACAATCATTGTAAAAACAGAAAAATTAAAGATGGTTCCACATTTCTCTACAGACTACCAATTTGCCGAACATTGCTCAAGTGGTATTCTATTTGCAGCACATTGCGAGTGGACATGGTTGAATAAAAAACCATGTTTACATCAATATTTTCAGATAAGTAAAAAAATACTTGGTATGGTGTGAGGTTCCCAAAAGTATTTCAATTAGTTGTAGCATCCCTGGAGGACTATCACTCCATTAGGGAATAACTGATCTAGATGAATAGATTATGAAGCTAATATAGAATTAGTAACTTTGAGGTGTTGTTAACCGATATATGGACAATGGTTTGCAAAGTTGACCCATTCATCAGTTCCTAGGGTGATACAATAAAATATAATACAAGATGGAAATAGCATACTTTGGACCAATCATAACTGACAGCGTATGCAAAGATCTGTCCATTACTGTTGAATGCACATTTTGTTAGACTCTGATCCATCTGTTCTGATGACTTGAGTTTGGTGCGGGCGTCTTTATCCCAGAACGAGAAAGTTCCGTCTGAGCCCACCGTCGCCAAAGTCCCGTGCTCAGGATGAAAAGCTACATCGTTTACTGCGTAAATATCCTGCAAAACAATAACATGAACTTTTAAACCATTTCCAGTGAAAATCACTATAAAAATATGCGCAAAATATGCTGGCAAAGAAGAGCTGGAAGATTGTCATGTGTATTGTAACATTATTAAATTGAAAAACTATCACTGTTTTTAATAAATTTATAGATAGTTCCTTTTTGTCTAACTTTGTTTAACCTACATGGCACAGTGGCGTAGCAAGGGGGGGCAGACCGCCCCGGGCAGCACATTTCTGTGGGCGGCATTTTCGAAAATTAACGGAAAATTAAGATTGATATGTATACAGAACCAATGTAAGCAATATCACTTCCACTATATTTTCTTCCGCCCACTGACAATATTTACTTTTTTGGAGGCAGCATTTTTGATATTTTCAAAGGTAAAAAAACAAATACAAATTGTTTTGGATATAGAATCAATACGAGCTTTATTTCAATATTATGCTTTCTTTCGTCTAATTTGTGTTTTGTGACTTACTGATTAAACACAACTTTTTAGAGGTCGCGTTTTTAAGAAATAGAAAAAAACTTCAGAGGTAATAAACAAAAATTGTTTCGTATAAATAATCAAAGGAAGCAATAATTAATTCACCATTTTTTCCTCGCATGATTATTCTTTGTAAAACACTAAAAACAGACATGATGATGACATTGCTTGGGAAGAATAAAAAATTTTGTTACTGATTCTGCTAAGCAAACAGAGATGTGAAAGAAAATTGAAATACTCTCAATTACTCTTATACTTTTGCAATTTATTTAAAAAAAATCTTTCTTATTTAATTTACATTCATACCAGATCGACCAATGGCAACTTTTGACTTTAGCGATTTGTACACTCAAAAAAATTAAAAGAACAGTCGGGGTCGTTAGCTTTTCCGTCTACGGTTAACGACTCCAACTCTACGACCATGTTTTTAATAAAACTTTAACTGTCAGATAAAATAGACACTGATAACGTTACTAACGATTTTGTAATGATAAAAGCCAGAAAATTAAATTTTAAATATGTTTTTTTCCCAAATGGTATGTATTTACAAAATAAAATCTGATATTTTTTGTTATGAATTAACTTACAACTTTAAATTTGTTTACTTATTTGTAAAATGAGTACTTATAATAATAGCAATAATTTGCCAATTTTCCTCCAAACAAATAAAAAAGACAATTGACTAATATTTTTTTTTCGACACATTAAAAAAAGTTCCTGCTCTGAAAAAAAAAATAACAAAATACAATATTTTTAGAGAAATTATACTTATGAATAAAAAAAATTAAACCACCTGTAGCATAATCTCATAACTAAAAAAAATAAGGGTGATTTTAAAAAAAGTGGAGGAAAATTTGGGGGGAGGCGGCAAATTCAAGAAACGCCCTGGGCGGCGGAACCCCTTCCTACGCCACTGACATGGCATTTCGATAACTTCTATTTTCTTAAATAATATTATAGATAATCACGGAAATAAAATGGTCCACTACAAAATATTCATTGGTATGAGGTTTTAAAATGCTGGCCATTTATTTTCACCCACCTGTGATGAATTGACTCCATTAGATCGGTGACACTTAAATGTGAAATTGTCTTTTGGATTTACAGGATTCACATATTGAATTGCAACTCTTCCTTCAACGCTGCCCAGAGCAAAGCCTATAAAAAAAATCATTAACATTAGATATACATTAGATTATTTGATCACGATGACTGTATCCTGTAACTCCATTATCTAAGGTATGGTCTCAATAGGTTGAGCTAAGAAGAATTGGAATTAACCAAGTTACTTCAAAAAACTCAGTTGTATTTTTTACAAATCGTAAACATCCATCCAATCTTCAAAATGGGAAAATCACTAATTTAAATTGTACCTATTCTCAGTTAATTTATTTCAAAACAAGTGATAAATAACCCTGTATCTTTTACGCATGGAACAGCTCTACACTGAATTATGTTGTATATTTTCAAATGTTTAATCTCTGTTCAGTTTTTGACCATTCTCTAAACATTTCATATTTATTGATATATGTTGCATTGTCAACATTACTAATTTCAATGAACAATCGAAAAAGTATGTAAGAAAGAATAATCCTCGATTCACATGCTATTAACTGACTGAAAACAGTATTATTTACAATCTTGAGTATAATACCGTCGACCACCGACTTTGTTAAAGTTTGACAGTTCAACTATAACTGTGATAAATAGACATTATATTTTACTGTGTACCAACGTAAATAATAGCTACAGAGCGACATTACATAAGACATGAAGGTGTTCAACATTACTGAATGAGTCATTGGAAATCTAACTACGCAGGAATAAAGAAAATAAATTATCTACCTGCCGGTTGTTTAGAGACTTTATCTTTGAAAATGGCAATAGTCCTGTGTTGAAATTTAAGCGGTGATTCAATTCTTTTGTATTCTTGCGGTTTTCCCTCCAGCATGTATACGATGAGGGAACGTCCTGCTGTGCTCGCAACAGCCATCGGATAATGCTGAAATAATATAATTAGTTTTTTTACGAATAATTTATTATTGATAGAAATGAAGCCTACTAGGCAGGAAGGACTTCATTATAATAGAGTGAAAAATAGAAATGTATAAGTTTACATCTATCTACTGTTCATAATATGAAATTAAACACTTATTTTGGACAGGAAATACCCAACACAATCACAGCAATGAAAAGCAGCGGTTGAAGGAAGATGACAATTAAAACCATGTCCGCTTCAAACATGGAACATATCGACTCTTAGTGGAGTCATCTTAATAGGCATTTTTTCTACAGGAACTACTTGTTACTCAATTGCTAAAACTCTTTCTTGAAGAGAGTAAGGATAGATGTATAGTGCTAAGCTAATAGCTCTCGCTAAGTTCCATTTTTGTGATGGACAATTTAATAAACAATATTTTTTTGCCAGAATGAATATTTATCACGACGAAAGTACTCACCACATCGGCACTATAACATTTGTCGGGTAAACTGATTGTCATCATCGGGTTGGATGTCCTTGTGTCCCAAAACTGAAAGAAAAGATGACAAAATATACATACTGTTACGGCAGCCTTTAGGCAATTTAAAAATAATTGTTATTATTTATTTTTTTAAATCTTGCACACTTTGATTAACATTACACGCAACGCGTGAAAGATTAATGTGGTTATCAGGATATGAAAAAAAAACCTATTGATGTACCATTATAAATTGGCCGCTGGCAGAATTTGAAACTAAAATAGTCAAATTTGAATCATTCAAATTATGTACACTCCCACAGATTTTGTCACTAACGACCCGGGTTTCGCCTTTCGGCATCTTCAGGCGTTCAAGCGCACGGATGAACTTGAACTGAGTCAGTTCAAGTTCATCTGTGCGCTTGAACGCCTGAAGATGCCGAAAGGCGAAACCCGGGTCGTTAGTGACAAAATCTGTGGGAGTGTACATAATTTGAATGATTCAAATTTAATATTGAAATTCCACCAAGCACCTTCAGTCGAAATCTTAAATTAAAATAGTCAATATCACAAGCTAAAGGGGCACGACAGTCGAGAAAGTTGGTTTTGTTATGAAAATAAATACGAAAGGTAATATTAAGTGTTTTGATAACAACTCTTCAGAATGTTTGGGAGTTGATACTAAAAGTCCAGCAGTTCAGTGAAAATGTCAAATCTTAATAAAGAGTTGGCGAATGAGAATGTGGATAATTTGATATTCATTAAAACATGTACAACATAATAATCGATTTCAATTGGAAACAGATATCATAAAAGTGCTACGGGAATAAACTCGGCGATATTAACTCAATAAAATGTTGAATCATAGACGACGCGTAAAGAAGCCATGAAAGTGATTAATTAGATCAATAAATCATGAGGATTACAAAAAAAAACCCCAATATTTGAAAGTGTAAAGTGACACTGTAAATATTTGGACGGTTTCTTAACCCATTACCTGCCAGATTTTTTTTCCCGCTTTTTTTGCAATATATGTGTTCCTTTTTACTGAAAAATAGGTTTGGTAAAATATTTTGACGAAAAAAACATTTTACCCCCATAAAAATTAAGTTTTTATAAATGTTCCCAAATGGGGATCATGGCATATGGCGTGTAAAAAAACATATACATATTGAATAGTCAAATTTCTTTTTTCATAATTTTGTTATCTTTTATTGGACAGTTATTCATTCAACTATATCGTACTGTGCCCGTAGCAGTAATATTTCTATCACTTAACAGTCTCATTAACTCAAAACTGATAAAAAAGTTATCGAAATAAAAAAAATGGTTGGATGGATTATCGATTTTAGAAATATTTCTCATTATGACTGACGTGCCTAGTCCCATTTCTTGGTATCTCCCTCATGTATTCCTTGATATAATTCAGCATAGAAGCAATATCCAGTTTCGCTAAAACACATTGCCCATTGCTTGAATCCAATACGTATAGGTAGGTTTTCGTCTTATAAATTGTTTGAAATAAAGATGGCCATAATATCGAATTATTTGTTCATCGATACTAATATTTGTAGAAAAAACTCCAAATTTCAGAAACAGTTTGTTCATCATATCAAGTAATGGACCAATATAAAAAAAATGTCTGTACATTGCTTCTAGATTAATTCGGCATTGTCATTGAAGTGTAAATTTCTTTTTATCTCCAAATATCGGTTTCGTGACAAACATTTCCTTACACATTGAATAGATAAACCCTCGTCCTCGCACCTGTACATTTGTTCCTGGGGCAAAGAATGATATCCAGTTAGCAATAAAACCCCTAAAAAAAAATCTTAGACAGTCTGGTGAAAAAATTGAAACCATGGCGGTTATTTTGGGATGCATACAATGTACTTTGTTTTACTATATGTTCCATTATATTTTCCTCAAATAATGTCTCAAATACTTCCACAAGAGATTTTCCTTTCAGAATTTGTACTATATTTTTCATATTGCTTAAAATTTCATCATCTTGTCTCATTTTTTTTTGAAAATTCTGGTCTTATATTTTTCCAAAGCGATTAAGATTTTTTAATTTTAGATTTAGATAGGGAGATCTTCTGAATTTATGAAGGTGATGTACTTTCATTATTTTTTCCCAAAGTGGAAGCTTCTATTGGTAGAAAGCTTGAATGAATTATGACTCTGCCTGGAACATCTTTTGGCTAAGTGTCTTCTGAAATATACGTCACCGATTTATCCTATATCTAACCGACGGTATAGGGTGGATGTTCAACAAGGTCTATCTCAGGATCTGATTCTTTGTCAACCATAAAATTTGGATCATTGACTATTTATTCCAATTCAGAAAGCGAATAAAATTTTCTCGTACGCTTATCTACAAATTAGTAAAAAATAAAATAAAGCTCATGTATCAAATATTTTACACGGCATCCGCCATGATCCCCAAATGGGAACATGCGATAAAACAGTAATAAAATTGACTGCGATTTTTAATTTATTTATAGCTAAGCATTAACATTTACTATAACCTGTATATTAGTCATGCGCGAAATAACAACTTAAAATTTAAAGAAACAATACAAAAAATATATTATACAAAAGTCACGTTTTACCTTTTTACGATTTACCTTAATATTTTAACTTTTAGCACTTATAACTCTTATCTTATAATGCTATTGCAAATTATTTCCTGTGAAGATGGTGCTACAGACTCTTCTGAACGTAACTGTGTTAATAGTAAAAATATTCCAACAAGTACTACCAACTGCAGAGCAATAATGGGGTGGGAGGTTTCTTAACACGTCACGCAATAGTATTGCTTACAATTTTCAAAATATTTATTGCTTCTTGTAATAAGATTATTTTCATTGTAATTTGTTTATTTCAGAAAATTTAACAATGTTGAGAAACATCTTGTATCTCATTCATTTTCTAACAATAAGGTCTTTCTGTTGTACTCAAAATCTCTAGCATGATATTTACATGTATACATTTTTTCTCATTAACAAAAAACATAATTGATAGAGCATTTAATTTTAAGCAGTCACTATGTAATATAAAAGGTTGATGTAAGAGACTGATGGAGGTGAGTTGACTGCTGAAGCCAAAATTTTTGAATAATATACTCCTGAAGTCTTTGTCTAAGGTTTTGCAGTTATTATCTTTTATGCCATCTACTGCTGTTATCCTAAAAATGAAACAAAATTAAAATATCAATACCTTTAATGTCTTATCCCAGGAGCCTGTCATAAGGCATGTATAATTGGAACCTTTGACCCAATGGCACGTCTTCACAGGCCCATCGTGTGCAGCTACCTATAAAAATATCACATTCTTCTATAAGAAAATTTAAGGAGTTCACTGTCAATTTTTGGAGGAAAGGTTTTATATTAAAAAATTAGAGACTTATCATGTATTACACTATATTGGTTTTGTGATTTACAAGGATTCAGCTAGTATAAGATTTTTTAGTAAAAGAAATTTACAGGTTTTTGGTGATTTACATATAATATTGATTGTTGATATTTCAAGCATACCTGGATGGTTTGATTAGAGCCTAAATCCCAGCATTTTACTTGCTTATCTCCAGATGCGACAAATACCTTTGTTCCGTCCTGCAAGCATGAAACATGTTTATAAGAATTTGAATATGAAGGAAGTACAATAAGTTTTTTCATAACCATGTTAGCTCTCAATGTGGGACATAATTATTCCTAATCTTACCTCAACAGACGTTTTTCTACAACAATTGCTTGTTACTCAGTTGCTCAACCTAACTTTTTGGAGAGTCAAGATAAGTAGATTTTTGGAGAGTAAGGATAACAAACCCTAACTTTTAATTTTGGGCACATGAAAAATAACTGTCTTTTTTAGAAAAATAGAATTGTACAAACATCATGCCAGCAGACATCTAAAACAGGACCTTCCATTGTCTGCATGGATTTTGGATTTGTCTTTCCGGTCATCTCTACATCCCAGCATCGTACCTGAAACGATGATTATGCTGATATCAAAAGAGAAAAATAATATATTTTAGGGAAGGGGAGGTTATATTTACGAATATTAAACATGTCATTAGCAGAATCTGCTGCTTATTAAAACTTATTTTACAAGATGTAAAGAATGATTATAAATTTATCGAGCAAATTTAATCAAAGCACAACGAGCGATTATTTTTTATACTGTTTTATCGAGTTGCAGTTCCTGTAACATAAGAATTACAGATATTTTTTTACAAGGATTATTATGAATGATAGATGAAAATAACAACAATGAAAAATAAAATACCTATAAAGTTTCAAATAACAAGATGGGCTAAGTTACCAAGTGGTTGAAATATAATAAAAAACATACTGATTTTATTAAGGGCATTTAGAGATGAACCATGGAATCAAGACCAGTTAGAAGACACATAAAAAAATCCATCAAAACTGAGGATGAATACTTCTAACTTTTCAAGCCTATTGCAGGCATTTACATGAGGAATTCTCTAACCGAATCAATAATTAGATTTGAATCGATCAAATTATGTAAATTCACACAAATTTTGTCACCAATGACCGGGGTTTTAGATGATATATTGATCGTTTTGAGGAACACAGTTCAGAAAATAGCATTCCATGAACTAATAAAAGCTAGCATTGTTAGGAACTAAGTCACAGTTAAGCATATATGAAAGTTTTGAAGAACACTAAAGCAACTTAATGCGAAAAACATATTCTGAAAACTTTGAACCTTTTGTCACATAAAATTCAGCAGATTCAACGGCTTAAGGCTACAGATTATGTTATTATTTATTGTAACTTCTTTGTGACTTTATTATTAAGCCGCACCAGTGAAATAGTGGCTTACTTGGTTGTCCCAGCTGCCTGCTATTAAGAAGTTTTGTTGAGTTGTAGGCGGGGAAAATGCTAGAGCTGATATTGAATCATCCGGAGGAGCGGTCACCTCAAAATCATTATTAGGATTCACATTCTTTTGGGTTGCAGCACCAAACGATGTGTTGGTACCAAACATTTTTGAAAAATTCTATAAACAAATAATTCACATTCTATTAAAAAATTAAGAAAGAAATTATCAATTTTTGTTGTTGTCCCATGATATCAAAATATACGAGATGCAAATTTCCAGCATATTTAACTTTCTAAGCATTATACTACACAACACAAGAGGCACTTAATAAGCAAGATGTCCAGTTTTTATTTCTTTATTTTTTTTTCATAGGAAACAATACATAAAAACGTACGCTACTATAAGGCATATGCATAACAATTCGTCACAAAGTTAGTATTGCAGATTTGGGTGGTAAAATGTAAATGCAATACAATTGAATATCAAGTTATACCGGATTGATACAGCCAATGAGTCAATTCAATCATTGTGAAATTATACACTTTTACTGGTGTGTTTCTGTTGAGTTGACAATGGATAATTCTACAGCAATAATTGTAGGATTATAAGTAATATTCGATCAAGTCTTTTTATCAATAGGAATAGGACAAGGTAAGAAAATTGAATAAAAACAAGCGTGTATAAATATAGCGCCAAATGATAAAACGCACTACAAATAATGAATCTTTACCGGTCTCTGTTGATGCCACTGCAACAATTACTGCCTACCAACAATTCAAAGAGAGTAATTCACTTGAATCAGTATTAACGTGACATTTTATTTTATCGTTTAAGATTATACGATATTTTTATTTCAAAATATCACATGGAAAATACAGTCGTTTACAAAACTGACAGACCCCTATTAACAGGGTGGCTGATAGTAAAAATGGCTAATAAATGATAAGACCAATTTTTCAAATGCAAGAAAAAACACATTTATTCTCTTTTTTCATACGTCAAATACAATTTTATTTGGAATAAAAACTGCAGCAAAATATTGTATTGAAATATTATTTCCAAGTAGACAAGTAGTCATAATAAAAACTTATATGTGGTCAATATTTTTTGAACGATTGTAGTATTTTTTCCTTTGATAGAATATGAAAAAAAATATTACATAAATTACTTAAGTAATTTATAAAATATTAATATTTTATTTAGACACACAAAACGATTTTTTTATAGCAAAAACCAAACATGAAAGTGGTAAATGGAAAAATTCAAAATACATTCTAACTCAGTGGCTTCCAACCTTTATGTTACTGCGCCTCCCTATCCTTTATTTCATATAGTAATAAAGACACGTTGTTAAGATTAAATATTTATTTTTGGACTGTTCGCTCCTCCCATTGCAATAGTCCACGCCTCCAGATTGGAAATCGCTGCTCTTACTCATACTAAAAAATAGTATATTTATTAATTAATATTGGTACTTGAGTACCAAAAAGTCGAAAATATAGTCATGAAGCGATGGGGTACAAAGTGCAGCAGATACATTTGCGTAATATTACGAGGTATCATTGAAGATTACAATTAATATCAACTAGTTATATTAATCCAGGGCTTCGAACTGGAACGGAACCGAAAACCGTTAAAACCGTTATTTTTTCCGGAACGAAAACCAGAACCGAATCGAAAAAAATATCGGGTTTTTTATCGGTTTACGCTAGTATAGGGTTTTGATATTTTCAAATTCCTCGGTGAGCTAAAAAAACGAGTCTCGGAGATAATTTGGGCAAATCGGTAAATTCCTGGGCTTTTGGATTCGAGCTAAACCAAAAACCGTTATTTTTGCCCGAACGAAAACCGGAATCGAACCGATTTATATTTTTTTACTTGAACTGGAACGGAAACCGAACGAAAAGAATAGCGGTTCGAAGCCTTGATATTAATATTCAGCAAATAATAATATAAATATGTATATTTTTTAATTTTATATTAAAATGAACTTCCACAAAGGACCAACAGGACTTACCGCCGAATCATTGAAAGCATTTTTGACATCTTTTGAAATAGATAAAATTATTGTATAAATTTGAATTTTGCACGTTTTCACAACTACCTGACATATATAGTTTATATAAAATGTACTATACATTTTTGTATTAATGTAACCTATAATCGAAATGGAACGAGTATAAGCTTTTATAGTGCTACAATTGTATTCCCTCAATACGCCTTTTCTAGTACGTCAAAAGTTGGTTTATAAAATCGTCTGTGGTCAAGTGTCAAAAAGTGGAGTACCGATTGAAAATATTTTTGTAAATTATTAACGATATTTGAATTGCATTAATCATGGGTAATAAAAGTTCAACGAATATGGAAGAAAACTTCAAAAAGAACCAAGATTTCATTACATCTATCAGTAAAGTGAAGGTAACGCCAATTATTGTTAATACTTGATTTGCATAATATTATGTATTTGATTCCTTTAATTTTTCAACGTTAGTGCAATTATTAATGCGAACTTTATCTTAGTACTGTTTTATTAATAATTTATGGAGATTATACAAACGTTGTATTCCAATATATAATATCAATCTAAACGTAAAAAATAACCCTATTTGATAGAGATGATGGGTTAGGGATTTTGTGAAATTATTTAACTATCCAAAATTTTATGCATAATTTTGAATCATCTCTGAAGAAATGAGATAAGTTAATGTTCTCTCTACGGCAAATGTCTAATTGAAAGTCTTGAAATTTAATCTTCTCAAGAACAATCTTGGGTAAATTTGTCATACTACATCGTACGGACTATTGCGGCGAAAAACTTCACAAACTGAGCTAAAAACCACTCCACGATTTAAAATTATTATCTGAGATCATGGGAATCGCGTTAAAACCACACATTATTATGAAGAACACTGATAAATTAAGCGAAATACGAAACATTTCGGAGGATTTCGCGTCAGCTTTTAAATCGTGGAGTGGTTTTTAGCTCAGTTTGTGAAGTTTTTCGCCGTAATAGTCCATGCGATGAAGTCATACTTTATATAATTTATTTATCAGTGTTCTTCTTAATAATGTGTGGTTTTAACGCGATTCCCATGATCTCAGATAATAATTTTAAATCGTGGAGTGGTTTTTAGCTCAGTTTGTGAAGTTTTTCGCCGCAATAGTCCGTACGATGTAGTATGACAAATTTACCCAATCTTGATTTCAATATTTGTTTATTAAAAATAAAAATAAATTCTGGTTTTATTTTAGTATTTATTTATATTCGTTATTTTTTATTTTACCTCCATTATTTCAATTCCAGATGGAAAGACAAATTCAAATGATGTATCAAATGCGAGAAAGAAAAATGGCTCTGGACTTGGCCAAAGAAAGAGAATTGTGCAACTGGCTGCTTACTTTTTATGTTGTGGCTACCATTGGCCTATTGACCGGGTATAATATTTGTTTATATCTGCTTTTATAATAATTTAAAAATTAATCTCAATTCTAAATGGTTTTGTGTTTCCGTCTAATTTGAAATGAGATTCAATACACACAATTTCAGGTTGATGGGCATTTCTTAAAAATATTCACCAAGATGCGTCAATAGATCAGCCATTGGTTGCATAACCTATTATGATATACTTCTGCTATTGTATTTTATTAAGTATTTAAAAAAAAATAATTATAAATATTTTTATTTAGGTTTCGAAGGACAAAACGATCATATGTTTTGGCTCCAGTACTTCCTCTGACATTCATAACTGGATATCAAATAGATATGGCATATGGAAACAAAGTACACCGAATAAAACGTAAGTTATTCCGATGGTTATCAATATGGAAATATTCTTAGTAATAAAAATATTTTTCCGCCACTTTAAACAGTATTCCATCGTTAAGCAAAACCCAGTGTTCCCTCTAAGCTGTGCACGTGTGCGCGCGCACATGCATTAGAATAGAGCGCACAAATGTTACACCAACCACTACCAGAATAAAATAATTGTCATTATATAGTGTTGTTAATTATTGTCATTATAAAAAAATTACCATTTCGTTAAGCAGGTCTAAATACCGTTATGTGGCACACAAAAATTTAAATTTCCTTTCAAAGTTGCACAGCCAAAGTATTTTGCGCACATAACCTTCAGAAAATTAGAGGTAACATTGTTTAAATCACCAACTTTTAAACCCTGAGGTATTTCAACCACAGAATCTTCTTCCGGTGGTAAATTATCTGTTTGGATCATGTTGAAACGTTTTTTTTTATCCTTATTGTGTATTACTGTATTGAAATCGTGTACTATCTTTATTTAATCAATTTGAAGTAAACATCCCTTTTGTAAGTATAATATTGAAAATATTCACAATGTTCCCAGTTTAAAAATATTGTATTAATTAATGAATATGAAACATAAATTATAGAGTCAGAATATTCAGTTCCCCAATGAAAATGTGAGTGTCTCAGTGACGAATTAAGCACTTGGGAGGCCCCAGGTGCTATCAAATTTGGAGGCCTTGTTTTTAAAATTACTAAAACTGAATTTTAAATATTAAAAAATTTATGCTATTGCTGAGACCCTAAACGTGCGCCTCGTATGGGATAATCCACCACTAGTGTGGCCTGATTGTCACCTTAGTAGTTGACTGTTTATTTGATTTATCTAGGCAGTGAAAACACTACTTATTTTGATATTTATATCAGTTGAACAGATTCTCAATGTAAGAAAGATTAATACATGACTGAAGAAACGAAATAACATGAATCTTAAATTCATGTACTATTTATTTCGTGTTTATTATGTATTTTATTTATCTTTAAAAATGTCACAAAAAATCAAATAGATGAGTACTTAACGTTCCTGTTGAAAATGATCCCTTGTAACGTATCCTTATATCATACTAAATCTATTATTATTTTTTAATTCAATTAATCATTAGAAGAAGCTGAAAATATCATGCTGTACGAGTCGGAGTTACTGGAACTGCCATGTGGAGTGCCTACAGCATCGTCAATCGATCAAGCACGTTTGGACGTTGAAGAACGAAAGAAACTCCATCCGTCCAATTCCAATCTGTAAACGGAAATACAATGCACATCAGAATATCAACGTAACTGATTGTCAAGAACATTTGTTATTTTTTTTCTATGCTCATCTTGTATTTTATTATATTAATGTTTCTTTGGTTATTTTTTTATCGCTTGCAATTTAATTTGTAGATCCAAGTTATTTCACAGAAAGAGATCATAATATCGTTGGCATGCAGTGCTGTAAACTTCGCAGAGGGTATACGGTGGCGGAATCTCTATGCAATATCGTATACTCTATATTTATACCCTATACATGGATTTGAAAAAAAAAATGAATGATAAAGACTTAAACTATTTTTGAAACACTGAAGATGCGACTGACACAATGACACTTGAATGCTGGCTACCTGTACCAGAAGGGACATTCACATTTTGTTTTTACCGTAGAAGCAAATTATACAATATATGTACGAATATGGCATAAGATACACGACGTATCCCCTCCACATAGCACTACATATATGTGATATGAACAAAACATTATTTATTAATTTAAAATTGGATTTATATTTAAAAAATTATGCTTGAAAAGAGTGTGGTGATTCAATTATTAATAAGATTAAAGTATCAATTAAATTAAGCACTTAATTAGATATAATATAAGTTGTGTGTTTGTATATTTAACAATAGTCATTTTTTCGATTTTAGAATAATATAACGCGTGTTACCATAAAGCTATTACAAACATTAACAAAATATATTTATAATTATAGAAGTACTGTATAGTTTGACTTACTTCATGTGCCAGATTGAAGTAAATACTCGTTTTTGTTTACAATGTTTCTGTAATGGTTTTGTACAGCTTTTTTAAAAATTATGTTTAGATTTGTAATTTTTTTTGATATACTCAGTCGTCTAGATTTACTTAATGAACTTTGTAAAGACATCCGGAAACAATTCAAAAATAACTCAGCCTTATTTGGAAATAATTTTGTGATATTTTAAAATATTATTTGTTTGTTTTTTATTCTTTGTGTAAATTGAATAGTAGTGGTTATTTTATTACTAATCATAATGTTAAGTCAAACGTCTTCGTCTTTTGAAATGTTGCCAAATATGAGACGGCAATAAATATATCGTTGCATAATAGTTAAGTCATTCTTAATGGTATAATGGAAGAAAATTAATTATCATTATGAAATATTGAATTGGGAAATAAGTATTCTACCGTGGACAATAATATTTAAACATTTTATCACCTTAGGCGTATGTTTATGTATTTCAAAATAAGTATTTGGTGATTGTTCAATTCTGTCATTTATCATCTGATCTCTGATGATATGTAATAGTTATAAATAAAACATTCACAAATTTATAACATTTTTTTAGCAATATTTTTATTTTCCGAGATTTTTAAATTAACATGCTTAATTTTTTTGTTTATCAGTGAAATTATTTAAATAATTGTTGGTAAACCTTTTATTACGTCGTAATTATTATCTTAATTTTTTTTCTATTTTTATCTATAACTTTCCCTGGGCTCCAGTTCTTCAAATGTATCATTTTAAACCTTAGGTGAGCGAGCCAGTAGCAAGCCACCAAAAGTTTTCTCAATTTTAAAAACTGTTTTAAATAATTTGAATCTTGTTTTTTTTTATTCGAATGAAGTGAATTTCCATTCAAATTCGTGCCTTATCCATTTCATTTCATATTATCAATTCTAGCACATATATTTCCATTAATCTGTCTTAGATCAAGCGATTGATAGTGCAGAACAGTGGTGTACGACCTATTGAATAGTGAGGTCAATTTATCCATCTTTTTATTGCAGTTTATCATTAAACGTTCTACGAATACTGATATATTAACTTACTTACCATCGTTTTGTATTCGATCAAGTTCACTATCATGGCCGCATACTCGGTTTGTCTGAGTTAGGCACAAGGAAACATAGTATTTAATATATAGTACACAGGTAGTGGTGAAAATTCTTTCTGAATTGTTTAGTCATGGACCGGCATTTTGAAATCATTGTCTACATTTTCGTTTCTTTACGACGGACATTACTTTATTTTGAATGCGTCTAATGTATGATTTTGTTTTAAATTTAGAGACAGAAAAGATCTGTACAGCATCATTCATTTTGATTGATTTCAATTATTTATGTATGAGACAGTTAATAAATTTCTCACTTCTCACTCGCCAAATCTTTGGTTTCATCAAAAACAATTGCCCACATATGTTTATTTTTAAATACTTAAAAATAGTGTTGCTAGATTATATCCTGCCGCTGAATGTTTGAAATATTCTATCAATCGTACAGCCGAGTGTTTTAGTCTAAGCTTAATTTAGTCATCATGTAAACTTTGATCGTTTTATCTAGTTTATTGGTGATAGTTATGATGCCAAACTTTGTCAAAATTTCATTTTGTAAGACTAATATCAATATAGTTGCACTGCCTTAGAAACATTAAGAAAAATAACTTATTGACAGCATGAATGATCAAAATCTTATTGTTACTGCGGATAATATTATAAATATACATATCTCCACTTTAATAATAATACAACTAGGTAACTCTGATTTGATCATTGTTGGGAAAATGAAATTCAAACATTTATATCTTGTATAATTGGAAACAATTAAATAAATGATATACGACAGTTATCTTAAAAAGATTGGAAATCAAGTTAGCTTGTAGTTTAAGTGTTGAAGTGGGGATAAACTTAATATAACGTACCTAAGTAATACCCACTTTTACAAGAGGGTTGCATTTTTTTTATATAGAATATTATACAAATATTTTTTTATCAACCACTGCTTTAAATCCAAATAGTAAAGTTTGATTTGCACCTCGTAAGCTAGGATAAGTATAAAAGTAGTAAAAGAACTAATTTCAAAAATTTGCCACGCAGATCGAAAAACTTGCCCTCATTCTTTTTACTTATCTTTCAGAAGTTTATTATGATGTGGATGATAAGCAACAGGTTAGAACGATTGGTAAACCACTTGCCTTATCCTTCTATCCTTTCTCTCTCAGAAAAAGAGAGGTTGAGCAACCGAGTAACAAATTCTTGTAGAAAAATCTGTTGTGACAAAGAGTACATATGATCCACATTGCTAGTGGACATGGTAAAATGGTCACAAAAATACTATACATTTCTGCTATAGAAAATTTGCAGTCTTGCCGTTATTTACTCTCTCTGTAATTTAAGATTGTATTTAACAAAGGAATATTCCATTTGGAAAGTGATTTATTATCTTTACAACAATGCTGCCTCTGAAGAAACATAAATTCCAAAATTTCATTATTTTATTTGAATTCATCTTGTTATCTTAGTCTCATATTGTTAAATCTTTTATTTAGTGTTTTTTTTACTACATATTTGTATGTGTTACTTTATTTTGGTTTTATTTAAATAATTTACATACTTAAATTTGAATCGTTCAAATTATGTACACTCTCACAGATTTTGTCACTAACGACCCGGGTTTCGCCTTTCGGCATCTTCAGGCGTTCAAGCGCACGGATGAACTTGAACTGACTTGATGAGTGTACATAATTTGAACGATTCAAATTTAATATTGAAATTCCACCAAGCACCTTCAGTCGAAATCTTAAATTTACACACTTGTTTTCTGTTAAAGATTGCGTACAATACTAATGAATAATGTCACAGATTTTGTATTACAGATTGCACTGTCTACATACAATCATTGTAGTAGTTTTTAAGTTCTATATATATTCAATAATATTTCTATTTTGCAGATTATTTATGTTAATTAATTTATAGTTTACGAATATTTATAGGATTTTTAAAGCAATATATTTTGATACATTTAATTTTTTTTTATATTACATACTTATATAGAATTAATGATGATCATAACTACTGTAATCTGGTATCAATTTGTACTTCTTTTTTTTATCATTTATATACAGTAATTCTTTATTTTAAAACTAATACTAATAAGCAAATTTCATTTTCATGCATTTCGGTTAGTTTTTTAATGCATCGACTCGTTAAATTTTCTTTCTATATTCATTCCAGAAATCATTAAATATTATATTAACATTACTTATTTTTAAATTGTGGTTATTGATTATCATGTTGTTTTCATGGCATTCCTGAAATTACTTACCGATCGTTGAACTTTTGTCCAATATATCTACTAATACTTATCTTGCATTGCCTTAAATTATTATCTCGATAAGTTCAGTGTAAATTTGTGATATATTCCGTAATGTTCTGTATGATATAAGTCTTGTGCAATATTCAATACAGTATTTTTCTTGTTAACGTTCTGTGTATTTGTTGATGTTTGAGGGTCTATTTCACCCCAAGATTATGTTTAAATAAAACCATTTAATTAACCTTATACAAGATTTTTTATTTATTGGTAATAGTTCTGATGATGGTTGAATCACTGTCAATTATAATTATGTGATTTGTTTGGAACTCAATTATACTTATTGTCAAATAGGAAAAGATTACGGAACGTACAAAGCAGCACCATGTTATGCCAGTGGTCACAGAGAGATTTTGGAGATGGTATTCTGGTGTCCCGGATAATCGTTATCCGATATTATCCGTAGTATACGCTCAGCGTAATCAAGGAATGCAGGTATGTCATGTAAAGTAGTGAAGCTATTAGCAGAAGAGAGGGAATCACGAAGGTGTCATTTTCTCAACGTAGTAAGCGAATATGGTCAACGGAAGAAAGAATTTCTTAAATAAATTGTTAATTTTTAAAAATATGATTGGATTAGGTCTTTTATAAGCCTGCAGATGTATTGATTTTGCTTACGCAAGTCCAAAAAAAATGAATGGATAGATACTAAAAATGGTGGGTCAGAATCTGTTCTTCCCCATGCCATTGTATATTATGTATAGCCACTATCAGTATAATGTTTCTTTCTTTCTTTCAATCTTATCCATTCCTAATGAATAAGTGTTTACCAAAATCTGATAGTCAATCATTCGTCCATCGAAATATAGGGTGGATGGCAAGAGATTAAAATTGCTTTTTAATTTAAATGATTTTACAATAAGCACCCTTTCAGAGAATCAGGCCCTTGATTGCCCAATGAACAAGATGTTGTATAATGTGGACTTACATAGACTAGAATTTTAACAAAGAAGTTCGAATGACTGAAATAAAATAAGACATTTTAATTTATAACAGTCATAGGGGTAAAAAAAACCTAGCATGTCGTGTCGCTGTTTGTTTCTAGCTTTTGGATGATGATGGTTTGAGGGAAAAAATTAATAAAACAGTCATAACAATAAGTGCTTGTATTAATATACTCAATGCATTTACATAAATCATCTCAATAATCAGCATTTGTTTATTGCAGAAGCAACGCATCAAACTTAATTATTGATAACAATAAAAATTCAACATATATAAATTTAGCTAACGTTAAAATAGGCTAAAACATGCCGTATTTTAAAAATAATACACAACTTGTGCAAATAAACTTCAGGAACCAAATTTAGGTAAGCGAGGCCACATTGCCTCAAACAAAGGTTGCCATAGTTCAAATACATATATCTATATCCTAGAAAATATTAAGCCTCATTAGATTGGTAGATATTTTGGCGGTAAATGACAGATGAGTTGATTTTTTAAAGTATATAAAAAAATATTATTGTCGGCATAAAAAAATATTACATAAATAAATGTGAATACATTGAGAAAATAATTTTTAACAAATTTGTAGAGGAAAAACAAAATGTTCATCCGAGATAGCTAGGATAATTAAATACTTTCACCATAATTGCGATTAAATGGCAACCATTTGTGTGTCGTCTCATTTTAAAGTATAACTTAACATGATTTACAAATACTTCAATAAAAAGAACAAGAAAAAAAAAAAAATTTGCGGTTAGGAAATACAGTAAACTACTAATAGCATGGTAGATAGATTTTGTGTTATTCGGACTAGGCTATTTGGGACTGCGAAACCATGAAACAGACTACTGCTTTCCGCAGTTGAGGTCGAAGAGTCATTAATATCCTAGTAAATGTGCACTGAAGGATCACCTTGTTGAAACGCAGTTTTCGAAGTTTAGCACAAATATTATTGAGGGGTTTACTGTATCACCATCATGAAGAAACTTCATACAACAAATGGATAATGAATTTTTGGAAAAAATAGTTTCCAAAATTTGTAATTATTAGCAAAAATGGTTCAGAATGAATAGGAAAAAAAATATAAAAGCTACATACACAAATAATGCATTTTTATGATTATAGATCAACATAATCAAGAAGTTAAAAAGTGTACAGTGTATTGTATTATTTATAAGTATTTTTTTTTTATATCACAACTATATCTATAATAATTATGTTATTTTCTACATTTAATAACAAAATTGTTGTTGCGACAATTTAAATACCAAAGTCACAATTCTGGAAGCTACATGTGTAGTTGTTTACTTTGACTAGCTAATAGCAGAATAAGAAAATAAATTATTTGGCATGTAAATAAAGTCACTACATTAATAATTAACGCGCATATTTGGTGAAGGTTAGAATACTGCTAGTAAATCCGCATCGCTGACGGATGCGAAATCGCACGCCGGGAGATCTAATTGTCAAAATATCAGTCATCTGCAAGGCACAATGCGTTCAGTATAATTCTGACGCCGATACAACGGTTTACTCTTTTTGTATTTTTTTTATCCATTTTCTTAAAATCAGTCGCTCTTTTCCGTGATTATTCTCAATAAGCAGAGAAAAAAATTAAATCTACAAGAAGCCGAATTATTGCGCAATATAGAATTGCATTATTCTATAGGTAACAATTAATATTATGGAGAATCATTTTTATACAATACGTTGGCTGTCGCATATGCATACTATATTCAAGAGAAGTTGGATTATTTAATATTTAATGTTTGAAATCTGACATGGCTGAAAACTTTGTTGAATGAATTTATAGGATTATTTACATACATGCCTTGAATTCAGAATAAGTTTGAAACAAGAAACTTCAGCAGACTATTCTAAAATTTATTAGGATCTAGACCAGTGATTTCCAACCTGCGAGGCGTGGACTATCGCAAAGGGAGGCACGAATAGTCCAAACTGTTTATTAAACTTTAAAGTGTCTTTATTACTATATGAAATAAAGGATGGGGAGGCGCAGTAACATAAAAGTTGGAAACCACTAATCTACACTTCTTAAATTTATTAGGCTATAGACACTAATTAATCGTCCCTAACACTCAACATGATTTGTTTTTTTGGTTTTACGGTTGGTGTAACATAAAGTAATAATTGCGGCTATGTTCACTGTTGTTATTGTCGATCTGTCATACGCTAATGATCAACACAATTTTGTTTTATTCTTTGATGTTTTTTTGTCTGATTAATCATGTTCACAATGAGATAAATATGATTTACAATATGCTACCTGACAAGTTTGCAATAATTTTGGCAGTTTGTTTCAAAGTAACCTCTTTGTATTGAGGTATTTTGATTGATCTATAATAACAGTGGGCATATGTGCAATTATTACATTTTAGTTATAGAAACTTTAAAAACAAAATACATGTTAAGTATTACAGACCCTGCTTAATTGGTGTCTAAATCATAATATATTTGAGATAAACACATTTCAATTTATTGGCATAAAAATTAGCTACGTTACAAATTAAACATTATTTATTTTAACATTTTTTTAACATTAGTGATCCGTTTGCTATGCCTGTAACAGTAATTTTCTGTTTAAAGAGAATCCTTGAAATGATCCCTTCTAATTAAGGAATTAAGTAAGTAAGCTGACAATCAAAATTAGTATAAATGATTGATTTGGCAATAAAAAGACTGTCAAAGAATATTCAATGTGTAACATTCTCAATTTCGAAACAGTGTTGTTATCAAGGTTTAAACCAGTTTTCTTACAACAAACATTCAAATGAAGTTTGGCAATAATGAAATATGATTTTCAGGATTGATAATCTAGTTTTTTGTTTAAATAGTAACACATAATATGCTATTATAATTTTGAAATAAATGATGAAACATTGTATCTTTCAACTGAAAATAAAAATGATATTCGCAACAGAATTAATTTAACACTAGAATTCAAGTCAGCAAGTGTATTTATAATTGATGTAAATGAAATAAAAATAATTACGATTATGTATAATACAATAAGTAATTTGTGCAAACAATATATATTTTGTAGCGATCTGAGTTCTATCTTTTCTTAATATCTAAAGTAAAAGCACCGTTTCTTGATAATTGACCACCGTGCAATGCTACTTATAGCTGTGGAATTGAGGGTAGTAATGTTAAAAGCAACCCCAGTAAACGAGACTTAGATATTTTCGAAATTTGTGGAGCATTTTATTTTGAGAACATAAAGTTCTATTTGCACAAATAAACCCAATAGAAAGTATTGTAACAAACCAATTTGTTTGTATGCAGAATGAAAATATCTGATCGATAATAATTTTTAAAAATACTGAGCATTTAGTATAGCAGATAGATTAATGATATCTATAGCTTATAATTCGTAACAATGAATGACATCATTTACACAAGAGTACAATGGTAATAATATAACTAGTGATAGGATGAAATATTCAGAATCAATTTATACCGTTGTCATTTCAGTGAATTTACAAATTGATAAACAAATGTTATTCAAGTATTCCAAAGGACAAAGATCTTTATATTGTCTTGCTTTACAAATGTTTGTGATCTTTCAGATTTTCTTATTTCAGCTGATGAGACTATTTTACTATTATGCCGGTTATGAAATTGTTATATAATAGATAAGACACAAAAAAACTTATAAAAATATATTAACATCACCAAGAATAGTAGGAAGCAACTAAATCAATACCATAAAAATATACATTTTGTGACACATTAAAACTATCGGTAAAAATCAACATTTGACAAAAAATTGAAAATGTTATTTATTACCATAAAACCATGCAAAGTTAGATTGTATTTAAATAAATACTTTGAAAGAAAAGATCGTTTCTCCAGGGGTACAAAAACCCTATGCACAAACAACATTTCGTTCAACATTGCACACTGATTGATACATTAGAAAAATAATATTTAAAAAAATTGTGGTATCAATGAGAAATAAATAGGAATTATACGATTTTTAAAACAAATCTTCGGTTATTTTGAGAGGTCTAATTATACATGAGAACAGGCTCAGGAGTCATTAGTGTGAAAGACAGTCAACGATTCGGTAAGTATTTTTGATGGTGCAGAGACGACTGTTTTATCGCTGGTGGATACGAAACAGATCATTGCTGAATGTCTACTACAGATAGAGTGAGATACTTGATTGAGCTTTTAAAACAATACTTACCGTCTTCCATAGCAATGACAGTGATTCAAGATTATATAGCATTAGATTTACAAAAAAAACTCTCATTTACGGACAACAATAAAATGGTAAATTTTGTAGAAACAGACAAAGAAGTCATTAGAAAGTTACACTCACATAGATAATTTTATAATTTGTTTAAAGTCAATTTTGAGAATTAATCAATTCTCTGTAATTAAAATAATAAGAACTTCATCAAAAGTTCATGTCAAAAAATATTACATTTATTCGAAAATTTTAACACTGTGTTGAGAGTTCTTATCTGAAATTTAAAAACAGACTTCCAGAGGCTTTGTAATATTAACACGTAAACTGTGATTTAATAATGATGTAATTATATAAATATACTTCCAGAAAAACATACTGTTTTGTTAAAAATAATACTGTTGCAATTAGTTCCAAAGCGTGTGGTGAAATATTCTTACTAAAGGCACTGAAAAAATCAGTCAATAAAATAATAAGTCGTTAATATTTTCACCGTCCAAACATTCTTTGTATACTTTGGTAACATTGTATGAATAAATTGTTATCTACAAAGAAAGACAAACACAGAATGATTATAAATATAATAATCAAAGCACAGTAAATTATTACACAGAGATTTGTAATATAAGGACATATGTGGAAAATTAACAATATTATATGACACTGTAGAAATGAAACAAGACTGATTCATCATCATTCAAAGATAACAAGTAACATTTGACTTGGAACCAATAAAGCAGAGAATACACATTTTCTGCAATGAATTCTGCAATCTGTAATGCAAGGCGAAATAGGAAAGCAAAAGTCATAAATAGGTTCTCTAGACCAGTGCTCCGCAACCGGTGTGCCGCAAGGCGATGCTGGGTGTGTCGCGGCACATATCTCCAATAAATGAAAAAAAAATCAAATAGATTTTTCAATTGATCTATGAATTTCTGTTTGAAGGCATGGATGTATGTGATATGTCTTAAATTCCTTCCTCCCCCCTATCCTATCCTTAAAAACGGAGGATATTGAGAGCGATTAGATAACCATTTGTTTTGTCCGATCCTTATTCATATATCACTAGTCTTTGAAAAAAAAGAGAGATTGAGCAACTGAGTAATCGGCAGGTCTTGTAGAAACTCTTCTGTTAAGATTATCTCCATTAGGAGTCCATGTGTTCTACATTGGTAGCGGACACGGTTAAAAAAAATATGCATATGATTCTTTTATGGTTTTTATCATATAGAAACACAAGCTAATGTAATTTCTGTATATTTTGAACATTTTTACATTTGTGCTGCGAAATTTTGGAGAACACGTCGGTGTGCCTTGGAAGATTAAAGGTTGCGGAGCACTGCTCTAGACCAGTGTTTCTTAGACTCCAATACCAATGTAAAATTATTTAACACCCCCAATTATTAGCGATATTGAAAAATAAAACAAATACTTACAAGAAGAAGAATAAGCAATGTTAATAAGTGTTGGATTGCTATATAACATTGTCACCACTCACACAATGTAAATGGTCACAAAAAACAATTTTAAAAAAAAACTTGTTTGTATTATTAATAAACGTCAAAAGCGAACAATTAAAAAAAATAGTCAATATTATTTTGTTGTTAAGATTGACTAACTACGAACAAATAGTAGCTGAGATTTAATCTGTAAAATATTGGCATTTTATTGGACAATTTTATGATTGTGTCAAACAATCTTGAGTTATTATTCCACAGATGTCCCCAAATCATAAACGACAAACATATTAAATAGCATTTAAATTAAGGCTACTGCTGATGATCAACCGCTGTATATCGTGTTGACTTGTTGAGTGCAGCGAATGAAGGTAGCGCGTCTTGGTAACTCTCGTAAGCGACCGGCGCCGACGTAAGTGCACGCTGACCGCAGTCCTCCGAGCATGTCTCTCACGGTTTCTTCGACGTCTCCCCTGTATGGAACTTCCACAGCTTTGCCTTCCGACGATCGGTACTCCGCTACTCCGCCTGTAGAAGTATTTCAATTCAATATTAAATTGTAACTGTTCATAAATGTTGGAACATAGATTTTATATTACCTAAAATTTAACAATGAATTTATCTAGTGTGGTTACGTAAATATAAAATCAAAAGATCTAAATTAAATATACCTGAATGCTTATCCATCGCTACAGTGGAAGACATTCCGTAGAACAGTTTGTATTTCTTTCCATCCTTGACGATTGTATCTCCAGCACATTGGTCATGTCCTAGAATAAAATTACATAATGTATAATATTACGTCAGCTATGGTTCACAGAATATTGGTTGTTTAAAGTTGACTGCATAAACTTATCCGATTTGGAGGAATTGATTCCAATGTAATATTTTGTTGTGTATATTTTCTTTTACCATTTTTCAACCGTTAATGATGCCACCATTTTAATAACTCGGTATTTATCTGGTAACTCAGACTTTAAACTAATGGCCACGGTTTGTCACACTTAGGTCCCTATTCCATTATGGCATATCGGCATACTCTGAAGAGATGTCGAGATATTCAATTTACAGTACATAGTAGTAGACAGGACACATAGCATTCGGCATATAAGCAATTGTAAAACTCTTATTGCTAGGCTGAAGGCTTTTCTTAAGGTAAATAAGAAGTTTACTTGGTAATATTTCTCAGTTATAATTGTTGTTTAATATTATTAACAGGTTAACGACCGCGGACGCGTATTTGAGTCTTTGAAAAACAAAGGTTGCTGGCCGGCGGACTCGTATATGAGTATAGGAGAAGTATCTGGAAGCTAATAAAATTAAATTTCGTAAAGATATCTCAATTTGCTTACAAATTGTAGTGAATTTAGTAAAATTACAGTTTTTGCGAATTTTTCGCAAAATTTTATTTCACTAGGTGAAATTTTAAAAAAAAAGTGCGGTCATTAAGCTGTTAACAAATGAAACAGATCAGTTGAATTTATAAATTTCAATTGTCATTCCTGATAAGGCAATGTTGATAAAAAGTGCATGACAAATATGGAATAAATGTTACATCATTATTATCTATGATAACATAATGTGAAAAGTAGATTTTCATTCGAGATAAATTAATGGATATAATCTAAATTAACCGCACGATATTTTGAACTCAGAAATCCTTAAATATTTACCTAAGATATCACAAAATGAAATGTTGTGTTGATTTAAATGGATACCAGAATTCGATGGATTAGAATGACTGTGTAAATATTATGACTGCAGAACTTTTACTAAAATTATGAATTAACCCTTTAAGTTCAGTTAGCAAGAACAGCATGCTGATAAAAACATTATAGGGCATTAGGAGTAGTTCAATGTCCAAGTAGTTTTTTGCAAAATTAATTGAAAAATTGACCAGTCACAAAAATAACTATACAGTCAATCCTATTTTTATGCGGTAGATGCGTTCCACGAAATATCGCATAAAAAAAGACATGACTTCCATACAAAAAGTGGGGATATGTTCCATGAATTTTAAAATCCGTATAAATTTGAAACAAGGAGTTAAAATATACGCAAAATCGCATAAAAAAAGACATGACTTCCATACAAAAAGTGGGGATATGTTCCATGAATTTTAAAATCCGTATAAATTTGAAACAAGGAGTTAAAATATACACTAAATCGCAAAGTATAGGAAAATAAGAGGAAAAACACTGTAAAAATATTAAAAAATATTCAGTCACTGTATGACAATTCTAAGTGTGTTTAAAAGCATGTGGTTCTAAATCACTCTTTTTAAGAAGAAATAGTCTGCGCATCAATTTCATAAAACTATGGTTTTTTTCTAACAATGAAATTAGTAATCAGAGTTTATTCGGATTTTCTTTTTCGATAATTAATTGGTTATGCAGTTTGTTACACCCATAATTTTTTTTTTAGCTATCGTTGAAACTTGAATGCGCGTTCAGAATTTGAATAATTTAGAATGAGTCATTCTAATTTACTGAAAAGTTGGAGACCTTCTTGAATTATTTTCGCAGTGAAGGAACTGGAATTTCTTCCAGTTCGTCATCGTTTTCTGGCTTTTGTCAATAGTTAATGTTAAATGAATGACATCATCGTCACTTATAGCATTATCCGTAAGTAATTCGTCGATAAAATTTTCGCTTAAGGCAGCGGTTTCCGACCTTTATGTTACTGCGCCTCCCTTTGAAGAAAAAAATATCTTCGCGCCTCCCCATCCTTTATATCATATAGTAATAAAGACACGTTTTAAAGAGTAAATAAATATTTTGGACTGTTCGCGCCTCCCTTTGGAATAGCCTTTGGAATAGCCTTCCAAGTTGGAAATTGCTGGCTTAAGTTATCAAACCTTTTCTCCACCAAGTTCATGTGCTAAAGTAATGTGTTTATGATTCATTATCTATTCTATCCAAAATACAAAGATACATGCTCTCGATGTAAAACATAGTACAT